>JANRMT010028174.1:41447958-41514858 GCA_026402145.1 Polypterus bichir lapradei | reverse complement strand
CATTGTACTTCTCCCTCTGCATGAATGCCTTTGTAGATTTCGAACTATGTTTTGGGTCATTGTTTTGTTGGAATATCCAACCTCTGCGTAACTTCAACTTTGTGACTGATGCTTGAACATTATCCTGAAGAATTTGTTGATATTGGATTGAATTCATTTGACCCTCGACTTTAACAAGGGCCCCAGTCCCTAAATTAGCCACACAGCCCCACATCCTGATTGAACCTCCACCAAATTTGACAGTAGTTATCAGTTGTTTTTCTTGGAATGCGGTGTTCTTCTTCCGTCATGCAAAGAGCTTTTTGTTATGACCAAATAACTCAATTTTTGTCTCATTAGTCCAAAGCACTTTGTTCCAAATTTAACCTGGCTTGTCTAAATTAGCATTTACATACAACAAACGACTCTGTTTGTGGCGTGAGTGCAGAAAGGATTTCTTTCTCATAACCCTGCCATGCAGATGTTCTTTGTGTAAATTGCGCTGAATTGTAGAACGATGTACAAATACACCATCTACAACAAGATGTTCTTGCAGGTCTTTGGAGGTGATCTGTGGGTTGTCTGTAATAATTCTTACAATCTTGCGCATATGCCGCTCCTGTATTTTTCTTGGCCTGCCAGATCTGGATTTAACAGCAACTGTGCCTGTGGCCTTCCTTTTCCTGATTACATTTCTTACAGTTGAAACTGACAGTTTAAACCGCTGAGATAGCTTTTTGTAGCCTTCCCCTAAACCATGATACTGAACGATCTTTGTTTTCAGATCTTTTGAGAGCTGCTTTGAGGATCCCATGCTGTCACTCTTTAGAGGAGAGTCAAAGGGAAGCACAACTTGCAATTGACCACCTTAAATACCTTTTCTCATAATTGGACACACCTGTCTATAAAGTTTAAGGCTTAACGAGCTCATCCAACCAATTTGGTGTTTCAAATAATCAGTATTGAGCAGTTACATGCATTCAAATCAGCAAAATTACAAGGGGACCTATAGTTTTGCACAGACAGTTTTTCACATTTGATTTAATTTCATACAAACCCTTCACAAGTCACAGACTTCAACAGGCAACACATTTTTGGCTGTCAGAAAAGGAAGAGAGCCTGCTATACTTTCATTCTGGAAAGTCATCACACAGTCATCTAATTTGGCATACTCTGTGATTTATTGTCAAGTAATAACTTGGTTAACAAGATGAGCAGCTACATTTGTCAAGTTTGATGTCCTGTAGAAATTGTTTCATGTGAAATCGGTTCAAGTATGAAAGAGCCCCAGTCGTGCTTTCTGACACATCTCTGCTATATGTATTCGATCGCTAAAAGTACACATAGATTGAATTTCATAAAGGCACATCCTGATATATAAGAAATGGGGAAGTTATTGTGGACATGGTATGAAATGTTATGCTTCAGTATTGTTTAATAAATATAATATTCTAAGGAACTGCACAAAGATCAACATACAGTTATCCCTAGTTCTTTGGGTGGGTTAGCCTCCAAGAATTTTAGAGAATTTCATGCACTACCCTAAAATACAAAAGCCACTCCATGAAAATCAAACCAACTTATTATTGTAAAATGCACTGTGGTGCAGTGGTAACATTGCCCTTCACCACTTTATAAATGTCTTACTTAATAAAATGTTAAATAAAAGTAAAAAAATTAATAAATAAAAATTTGGAATTACCCAGATATGTTTATGTTTTGTTTAGAAATTGGTTCTTTGCTAAGGTACTATTTAATTATTTTAAAACAGTTTCCATTAGTAACTTTGTGATTATCTATTATTTCTCGAAATGACCGATTTTATAATTTATTATTCTTATATGACTGCCAGATAAACTGAGCATTTAGTTCAATTTTAGCCTGTGTTGCCATTGTCTAATAGTAAATGATATATACAAGGACATTTTTTTTCCCTCTCACAATTGCACGAGGAGCCCCAGTTTTTGTTTTTATTTTTTATTTTATTATTTTTTCTGTTTACTATTAATGTGTTTCCAAAATAATAAACAGAAGTTCCTTATTGTAGACTGATATTTACAGTGGGGAGCTTCTCTGTTTCTCTGTTCTCTGCGTCACTGGCATTTGCCTGTTCTCTTTAAGTCTGTTTTGGCATTCCCCCCTCATCCCAAAGACCTTCATGTTAATGTTAAGTTAACAGACAGCTCTAAATTGGCTCAATGTAAATGAATTTGGGTAAGTCCTCTAGTGTACCCTATAAAGAACTGGCAACCCATCCAAAGTTGGTTCTTTCCTTCTTTCTAGTACTTCTTAGACGCTGACTCCCTATGATCCTGGCCTGGGTAAGTGCATTAAAAATTGAATAAATAGAAGGATGACTAAGTAATACCAATCTACAGTGTTTGATTAATTTGAATCCGTAATGGGTGGTGAGTATAGTATTGTGTAACAAAAATGCAGACTATAGATTTTACAGTGTCAAGCTAATTTTACAAATGTCTTGCAGGTCAACATCATTCCAGTCATTGCAAAGGCTGATACCATCTCAAAGAGTGAGCTGCATAAGTTCAAAATTAAAATAATGAGTGAGCTTGTGAGCAATGGAGTCCAGATCTACCAGTTCCCCATCGATGACGAGTCTGTGGCAAAAATCAACTCAACCATGAATGTGAGTGTTCACGTTGACAGGGCATTTCTTTAATCCTGTCTTTGTGGAAAAGCTACTTCATTTTGGGTTTTACTCAAAAAGCAACAATTTATTATTTACTTAGTAACTCTGGTAGAAAATTGGCCATCTACATCTTACAATTAGATTGTATCACAATGTAATTCAAAATCTTAATCCATAAAGAGATGGCAGTTACTATACATTGCAATTAAAGATTCTGAGGCATAATACTAATGTTAAGGGTCTAGTTTTCCTTTTCTGTTTAATTAAATCTGAGACTTTCTCTCCTAACAATTTGAAACACAAAGTGAATCCAAGCCTAGAATGATAAAGTAAGCTGTTAAAGACCCCATTTACACTTATATAGCATTCTTCTTAGTAGACAGACTCATCTCACAGTTTTGTGGATTTTTTAATCACACTTACATGCAGTGAATCTTTTCTTCTTGTTCTTAATCTTTTGGCTGTTCCCATTAGGGATTGCCACAGCAGATCCTTCGTTTTCATATCTTCCTGTCCCCTTAATCTCTTGTTCCACCCTATTGCAAAGGTGCTCCATTGGATTGAGATGTGTGGACAGGGAGGACCACTGTGGTAAAGTCACTGTCATGTTTGAGTTAACAATTAAGAATAATGCATGGTTGTGACATGGCACTTGGCATTACCCTGCTTGGAGTAGACTGGTCATGAAAAGGATTTCAAAATTTATCTATGCCTTGGCATTCAGGTGATGCTCATTTGGTATCAAGGACATAGTATGTACCAAGAAGACATACCACCCCCTGGGGACAAACAAAGTTCAGTCTATCTACCTACCTATCTGTCTACCTACCTACCTACCTACTTACCAACTAAACACTATTCTATTACCATTAGCAGCCTGTGTCACTGACAAACGGCAGGCTAGATCTATTTATTTATCCTGTTTACATCAGCTGTGTTTCTACCATCTGCATGTTGCAGTACAACCTGAGAATGATCAGATTAGGTGTTACTTTTTCAGCATTAAAGGGTCCAGTTTTTATGACCACCTGCCCACTGTAGCTTCATTTTCCTATTCTTAGCAGAGCAGTGTAGAACAGTAGCTCGGTCCTCTGTTGCTGTAGCACATCATTTAAGACCAGGCAAGTTGTTCATTCCTTTATGCCCCTGGTAAGGTCACCCAAGGCAAACTGATCCTAGGTGAGGGATGAGACAAAGAGCGGTTCAATAGACCTCTTATGAAGAAGAAAAAATTTGGATGGCGTTTTCCCTCGCCCGGACGTGGGTCACCGGGCCCCCCCTTTGGAGGCAGGCCTGGAGGTGGGGCTCGATGGCAAGCGCCTGGTGGCTGGGCCTGCACCCATGGGGCTCGGCCGGGCACAGCCCGAAGAGGCAACGTGGGTCCCCCTTTAATGGGCTCACCACCTATGGGAGGGGCCAAGGAGGTTGGGTGCAGTGTGAATTGGGTGGTGGCCGAAGGCAGGGACCTTGGCGGTACGATCCTCGGCTACAGAAGCTGACTCTTAGGACGTGGAATGTCACCCCTCTGAAGGGGAAGGAGCCTGAGCTAGTGCGTGAGGTCGAGAGGTTCCGGCTAGATATAGTCGGGCTCACTTCAACACACAGCTTGGACTCTGGAACTAATTTCTTGAGAGGGGATGGACTCTCTACTACTCTGGAGTTGCCACCGGTGAGAGGCGCCGAGCGGGTGTGGGCATACTTATTGCCCCCCAACTTGGAGCCTGTACATTGGGGTTTACCCCGGTGGACGAGAGGGTAGCCTCCCTCTGCCTTCAGGTGAGGGGGCGGGTTCTGACTGTTGTTTGTGCGTATGTGCCGAACGGCAGTTTGGAGTACCCACCCTTTTTGGAGTCCCTGGAGGAGGTGCTAGAGGGCATACCTTCTGGGGACTCCCTCATACTGCTGGGAGACTTCAATGCTCATGTGGGCAATGACAGTGAGACCTGGAAGGGCGTGATTGGGAGGAATGGCCCCTCCAATCTGAACCCGAGCATTGTTTTGTTATTGGACTTCTGTGCTCGTCATGGATTGTCCATAACGAACACCATGTTCAAGCATAGGGGTGTTCATATGTGCACTTGGCACCAGGACACCCTAGGCCTCAGTTCAATGATCGACTTTGTGGTCTTGTCGTCGGACTTGCGGCCACATGTCTTGGACACTCGGGTGAAGAGAGGGGCGGAGCTGTCAACTGATCACCACCTGGTGGTGAGTTGGCTTCGATGGTAGGGGAGGATGCCGGTTAGACCTGGTAGACCCAAACGTGTTGTGAGGGTCTGCTGGGAACGTCTGGCAGAGTCCTCTCTCAGAAGTAGCTTCAACTCCCACCTTCAGCAGAACTTAGACCACGTCCCGAGGGAGGTGGGGGGACATTGAGTCCGAATGGGCCATGTTCCGTGCCTCTATTGTTGAGGCGGCTGACCGGAGCTGTGGCCGTAAGGTGATCGGTGCCTGTCGTGGCAGCAATCCCCGAACCCGTTGGTGGACACCGGCGGTGGGGGATGCCGTCAAGCTGAAGAAGGAGTCCTACCGGACCCTGTTATCCTGTGGGACTCAGGAGGCAGCTAATAGGTACCGACAGGCCAAGCGGAATGCGGCTTTGGTGGTTGCTGAGGCAAAAACTCGGGCATGGGAGGAGTTTGGGGAGGCCATGGAGAACGACTTTCGGATGGCTTCGAGGAGATTCTGGTCCACCGTCCGGCGTCTCGGGAGGGGGAAGCAGTGCAGTGTCAACACTGTGTATAGTGGGGATTGTACGCTGCTGATCTCGACTCAGGACGTTGTGGGTCAGTGGGGGGAGTACTTCAAAGACCTCCTCAATCCCACTAACATGCCTTCCAATGAGGAAGCTGAGCCTGGGGACTCAGGGGTGGGCTCCCCCATCTCTGGGGCTGAGGTCACCGAGGTGGTCAAAAAACCCCGGGGGTGAATGAGATACGCCCGGAGTTCCTCAAGGCTCTGGATGTTGTAGGACTGCCTTGGTTGACACGTCTCTGCAACATCGCATGGACATCGGGGACAGTGCCTCTGGATTGGCAGACTGGGGTGGCGTTCCCCCTCTTTAAAAAGGGGGACCGGAGGGTGTGTTCCAACAACAGAGGGATCACACTCCTCAGCCTCCCTGGAAAAGTCTATTCGGGGGTCATGGAGAAGAGGGTCCGTCGGATAGTCGAACCTCGGATTCAGGAGGAATAGTGTGGTTTTCGTCCTGGTCGCGGAACAATGGACCAGCTCTACACCCTTAGCAGGATCCTGGAGGGTGCATGGGAGTTTGCCCAACCAGTCTACATGTGTTTTTTGGACTTGGAAAAGGCGTTTGACCGTGTCCCTTGGGGAATCCTGTGGGGGGTGCTCTGTAAGTATGGTGTACCAGACCCCCTGGTAAGAGCTGTTCGGTCCCTGTACAACCAGTGTCAGAGCTTGGTCCGCATTGCCGGCAGTAAGTCGAGCCTGTTTCCAGTGAGAGTTGGACTCCGCCTTTGTCACCGATTCTGTTCATAACTTTTATGGACAGAATTTCTAGGCACAGCCAGGGTGTTGAGGGGGTCCGGTTTTGTGCACTCAGGATTGGGTCACTGCTTTTTGCAGGTGATGTTGTCCTGTTTGCTTCATCAGGCCGTGATCTTCAGCTCTCTCTGAATCGGTTCGCAGCTGAGTGTGAAGCGGCTGCGATGAGAATCAGCACCTCCAAATCCGAGACCATGGTCCTCAGCCAGAAAGGGTGGAGTGCCCTCTCAGGGTTGGGGAAGAGATCCTGCCCCAAGTGGAAGAGTTCAAGTATCTCGGGGTCTTGTTCACGAGTGAGGGAAGAATGGAGCGCGAGATCGACAGGCGGATCGGTGCGGCATCCTCAATGATGCGGGCTCTGCATCGGTCTGTCGTGGTGAAAAAGGACCTGAACCGTAAGGCAAAGCACTCAATTTACCAGTCGATCTATGTTCCTACCCTCACCTATGGTCATGAGTAATGGGTAGTGACTGAAAGAACGAGATCGCAAATACAAGCGGCTGAAATAAGTTTCCTTCGCAGGGTGTCTGGGCTTTCCCTTAAAGATAGGGTGAGAAGCTCAGTCATTCGGGAGGGACTCCGAGTAGAGCCAATGCTCCTCCGCATCGAGAGGAGTCAGATGAAGTGGCTCTGGCATCTGATTAGGATGCCTCCTGGACGCCTCCTTGGTGTGGTGTTCCGGGCACGTCCAACCGGGAGAAGACCCCGGGGAAGACCCGGACACGCTGAAGGGACTATGTCTCCCGGCTGGCCTGGGAACGCCTTGGGATTCTCCCGGAAGAGCTAGAAGAAGTGGCCAGGGAGAGGGAGGTCTGGGCCTCTCTGCTGAAGCTGCTGCCCCCGCGACCCGACCCCAGATAAGCAGAAGAGGATGGATGGATGGATGGAAGTTGCTCTTACAGTGGTTCCATTCTGCACATCACTGTTGTAAAGAGCTGTTATCTGAGTTTCTAACAATTAATCAGCCTTGAAAATGACATCTGCCTCTACATACAGTAAAAGTAAATAGGTAAGATACAATACTGAGTGGGAATTTATTTTATGGTAATTTCTTTTCTATAATAGGGGCATCTTCCATTTGCTGTCGTTGGAAGCACAGAAGAGGTTAAAATTGGCAATAAAATGGTGAAAGCAAGGCAGTATCCTTGGGGTGTGGTGCAAGGTAAGTGCCATAACAAAAAACATTTTTCTTTTTCCAGGCTCACTAGATTACTAAATGGAGTTAAATCCAGGTCCAGATCCCATACTAGACCATTGTTTTCACTGGAGTGAGCACTAGGCTTACTCATTTCTCTGCAAGCTGAATTGTATGTCTGGAGGGTTATTATATAAAACATATGGCCTTTTTGTGACTCCAATGGTGGGTAACACTTTACATTAAGTGTCCATAATTACACTGTAACTACTATGTAATTACCTGTATAAGTACAGTATAACTATGAGTTATTACTCTCTACTTACTGTGTAATACAAAGTAATGTTATAGTTAATTACTAAGTTGTCATTATTATTCCACAGTTTATATAATTACAATGTAACAATGTATCACTGATCCAAAAACAAGTGTACTTACATAGTTACATTGTATCTGTACTTTCAAATGTAATAAAAACATTAGGGTATGTAACTACAACTATGTAACAGATGTTACATGGTCTGGGCAATTTTAATGGAGAATTGCAGTGATAACTGCATAGGTTCAGCCTTATGCTAAT
This sequence comes from Polypterus bichir lapradei, assembly GCA_026402145.1. Taxonomy (NCBI): domain Eukaryota; kingdom Metazoa; phylum Chordata; class Cladistia; order Polypteriformes; family Polypteridae; genus Polypterus; species Polypterus bichir. The sequence goes on along the minus strand of JANRMT010028174.1, from coordinate 41,507,007 downwards.
GTTGTTTAAATTATTATTTTTTCCCTCATCACATTGCACTCAGTACCCCAGAACTGACACTACACAATTTGATACGATTCAAAAAGAGATGTATTCAGATCCTTTGCTCTGACATTTGAAATTTGTCTCAGGTGCATCCCATTCTATTCATCATTACTGAGATACTTCAACAGCTTGTTTGCTGTCCACATGTGGTCAATTTAATTGATGGCACATGACTAGGAAAGGCACGCACCTGTCTGTAGAAGATTCTACGGTTGACATCAGAGCAAAAATCAACCCATAATGTATGAAGAAATCACATGCAGAGCTCAGAGACAGGATTGTGTCAAGGCATCAATCCAGGGAAGTCTACAAACAATTCCTGAAGCACCAAATTAAGGCTCCCAAGAGCAAAGTGGCCTCCATAATTCTTAAATGGAAGAAACCTAGAATAAATACAACTCTTCCTAAAGCTGAGTACCTGACCAAACTGAGCAATCAGGGGAGAAGGACCTTGATAGGAGAGGTGATTAACAACCTAATGGTCACTCAAGCTTAGCTCCAGAGGAACTGTGTGGAGATAGGAGAAATTTCCAGAAGGGCAAGCAGCACTGCAACACTATCCTAATCTGGGCTTTATGGCAAAGTGAAACATGAAAGTCCAATTGAGTTTACAAAAAGGCACCTAAAGAAGTCTGGCTGCAAAACAAGATTGGCAGGTTTGATGAAACCAAGATTAAACTGTTTGGCCTCAGTTCAAAGTATCACATCCTGAGCAAACCAGGTAGCACTTATCACCTGTGCAATAACATTCTACCATTAGGGCATGGTGGTGGCAGCATCATACTGTGGGTGTGTTTTTCAGTGGCAGGGATTAGAAGACAAGTTATGGTTGAGGCAAAGCTGAACAGAGCAAAGTACAGAGATATCCATAACGAAAACCTGCTCCAAAAGCACTCTCAACCTTAAACTGGGCTGAAAGTTTACCTTCCATTAGGACAATGACCCAAAGCACAAAGTAAAGACAACACAGGAGTAGATTACAGTCAGCTCTGGAAATGTCCTTAAGTGACCCAGCCAGAGCCCAGACCTGAACTTGAACATCTCTGGAGAGACCAGTAAAAAGCTCTCCACTCATTCTCTCCATCCAACCTTGAGAGGATTTGCACAGAAGAATGGCAGAAAATCCACAAATCTACGTATATGGGGCTTGTCACGTCATACCCAGGAATACTGCAGGCAGGAATAGCTGCCAAAAGTGCTTCAGGCAAGTGCTGAGTAAAGGGTTTGAATACTTGTGTCAACTTTTTATTTCAGCTTAATAGATTTTTAAAAAGTTTCTAAAATCATGTTTGCACATTCATACCGGGGTATTAAATGTTGCTTGATGAGGGAAAAATTAATGTAATGATTTTAGCACAAGACTGCGACATAATGAAATGTGTTAAAAGTGAAGGGGTGTTGTATACTTTCCTAAGGCACTGTAGATAAAGGCACCTGTTCTACATTATTGTCATTTGTGCTTTACAAGTCTTAATAAAACTAAAGACAACATCTGTTATGATTTTGTTATGTAGCAGTATGTGGACTTCTAGATGTACTGTAAGTAGTAAAATGTTGTTGCTGCCTTGTAACGTCTCTATAATGCCAACACTAATGTGTGTGTTAGTCTTTTTATATAACAGTAACTGACTAATACAGTAGGTGCTCTATAGGTAGACTATATTGTAAAGTGTGTTTATGTTGTGAAAGTCTTATTTACCAGCAGACAAAGCTTTTAGTATGATCTTCTTATATAGTGCTTAGTAAATCAAAGAGCTTCTCAAGGTCTTGTTACATGACAATGCGTGACTAATAGATAGGGCCTAGGTAGCTCTTATCCTACAGTATTTCCATCTATTTTTGTTGGTGTATTGACAGATCAAATTTCTGCCTTTGCAGAGATGATTTTGCCAATAAACTACTAGTTACTCCTCTCTTCTTGCTAAATGAGAGTAAATCTGAAATAACATAATGCCAAATACACATATGAAGTTAATATTACCTGTATGAATGAGTATCAGAATGTTAATTTGTTGCTTGTACTGAAACTGCATCCCATCCAGGGATTGGTTTCTGCCTTGCACATAGTGCTGCTAGGGTAGGCTGCAGCTGTCCATTATCCTGGACTAGATAAGTAGGTTAGAATGGATGTCTGCTATCTAACTGTTTGCTGCTAGACTAAAATGCTTACACCTCCACTGGAAACCTCCCTAGGGCCCTTGGGATCGCTGCTGTGGTTTTGAAAGTATAATAAAATGTGTCTGCCTGTTTGATTGCAGCATAACTTTAGCAAGTCTGAGCAACTGAAGTGTTGAGACTCCTCCAGTGGTTTTGCATCAGTTAGCTGGCGTGTCAAGGGCATTATGAAGTCATGGAATGTGGGGAAGTGTATTTAGTGAGCATACCAGGGCAAAGGTGTTTATAGCCAGTGGACATGTTCAGACTGACAGGGATAGTGCTGCAGACTCTGGACGCTGTGTGCGATGATTCATCCTTTCAATGCAAATACAATGTTTTAAAGAATTATTTATATTATATGAGGATTCCTAGTTAGGATGCCTGTCAAGCTATAAAATGAAAAATAAAAGACTAAACCACTTGGAGAATGACTACACAACGTAAGGGCAATGAGATACATGTCAGTAACAGGTAAGTTGCTATATGTGTCATCTCCTTACTAACAATAGAGGTGACTTGTGGTCTTTGTGACCCTTTATAGATTAGTCAGAGTTTGAAGTTTCCCAGGGGCCACTATGGGAAATGCTTGGAGAACGAGCCAGAGCCCACAGATTTTTGGGCATCCCAAGAAATAGTGAGCCATTGGCCATTTGAACCTGGAGTCAGATGGAAAAAGGTGGGGAAAATGAAGAAAGGAGAGGTTTTGGAGGTAGGTTTGGTGAGCTAGGTCAGTATACTTTCTGCATCATTAAAGAGGATGAGAGAGAGAGAGAGAGAGACCATTTTCTAATTTGTTTAATCCAGACCAGGGTCCTGTTTAAGCTACATTCTATCCCAGTTAGTACACAGAACAAGGCAGGAACAAGCCCTGAACTGGGTGCCAGTTCATTGCAGGGCAAACACATGCTCACACATAGTAGCACCAGTTATATTGTACCAGTAACGGCGTACTGCACGATAATGTGCTGTGAATACACTTGACTTGAGCATTCCTAGTTTCATCCTCTTTCTCTGTATGTTTACCATTGGTTTCCTCAGAGGTTGATGCGCTTGCTGCATCCTGAGCAGCTCTTCTTTTCTCCACCCTAGCGGCCCGCTACTTCTCTTTTTTCGTCGGCATCTTTTCACATTAAAACTGATTAAGTTAGTTTTTGTGTTGCAATTACTTAGTGCGTTTTCTTTAATTTTTCACTTAAGCTGGCACTTAAGTCTTTAATCTGCCTCAAGAATGATTAGCAAAGGTGGTAGGGAATGAGAACGGCACCCATTTAATTGACTAAGTTGCCCAACCATGGGATACGCATGACAAAGCCCCGTCCGCCAACTCTAACCCTCCTCCCGTGTCCATCCTCGCTCTCGAGGCATGCACACTGCCTGCTCATGTACCCGCACGCAACAACTCACCAAACACAGCCTCGGTTGCTTTCGTCTCTGCTACAGTCCACATGCACCTCTGAGCCATATTGAATTTTCATTGTTCTTTTCGGTTCCGGCTGCTTTTCTATATATATAATCAACCAAGTTGCCTGACTATGCGGTACGCACGACAGCGCCCTGCCCGCCCACTCTAACCCTCCTCCCGTGTCATGGGGAACGCACGATAGAACCCCGCCTGCCAACTCTAAACCTCCTCTCGCGTCCACCCTCTCTCTCGAGGCATGCGCACTGCCTGCTCATGTGCTCACCGCCAACACCTCACCAAACACATACTCAGTCGCTTTGGTCTCTGCTACAGTCCACATGCACCTCTGAGCCATGTTGACTTTTCATTGTTCATTTCAGTCCCGGCTGCTTTTCTATATATAAATCGAGCAAGTCACCCGACCATGGGGTACGCACGACAGAGCCCCACCCGCCAACTCTAACCTTCCTCCCGCATCCACCCTCGCTCTCGAGGCATCGACTTCTCAACTGTCACTCCGGAACAACTCTGTACGCGAGCTATATTAAGCGTCACCAACGAAGACTCGCTACACCTTAATCAACAAGTACTGAAACTTATCCCTACTGACGAAGTAACTTTCACCATCGTCACAGACGAATTTCCCCGAAGAATTTCTTAACAGTCTTACTCCCACTGGCATGCCTCCGCATAAACTCAAAATTAAAATTGGTTCAGTCGTCATGCTTCTCAGAAACCTCATGCCAGCAAGAGGTCTTTGTAATGGCACTAGACTGACTGTTACTAGCATTCACTGCAATGTACTGGAGTGTAAAACTATCGGAGCTGCTACCTCACAAACTGTCCTTATTCCCCAGATTTCCATGACCCCATCAGATTCAAATTTGCCTTTTACTTTTACACACAGACAATTTCCTGTTAGATTAGCCTTTGCAATGACAATTAATAAGGCACCGGGCCAAACTTTCAAAAAGATATTCCTGTATCTGCCAAAACCAGTTTTCAGTCACAGACAATGTATGTTGCTCTCTCCAGAGTTCCATCTTTTCATTCACTCACAGTCGTATCCTCAAACCCACCCCATTTGGACAACTGTGTCTTTCAGGAAGTGTTCACCCATCAATAAATAATTATGCGGCGTATACTACGCCGCGGGTCGGCTAGTATCTAATACTCTCAGACGTCCTTAATTTAATTTAGGGTTGTGGGGGGACCAAAGCCTATCCTGGAAACACCAGATGCAAGGCAGGGACCAACCCTAGACAGGGTGCCAGTCCACTACATGAGTCCACTCACACACACAAACACACTCACCCTTACTCTCACTCACACCAGGCCAGTTTAGAATGACTAATTCACCGACAAGGGACATCTTTTCTGTAGAAAACCAATAAAGTCTATAAAGAAGACTGCTGGAATAGACCATAGCTCACTCTGACACTTAACTGGATGTGAGGTATTGAAAGTACAGTACATAGATGGATATGTGCACACCTTCATGAAATCAAATGGGGCCCAAGTGTGGTGTTTAGCTTCCCAAGCAACAGTTCAAGTAAAACCTCTGCCACAGATAGATTGGCAGATAGATAGGCTTAAGTCTATCCTATCATGTAGTGCCTTTCCTTTCTATCTATCTTTGACTTGAGCTGAATTCTCAGCCTTGCTGCTGACATGTAGGTAATCTTATGTATCTTATGAGAATCTGATGAGTATGTGCATCATCGGACAGAAGGAATTAAGGAAAGAACCAGCCCTGGACAAACAAGTAGACTACTTCAACTTTGAGGAGTGTGCTGTGTTTGATAATTGCTTTGACAAGGGTGCCTATATTGGGCCAGCCATATCTCACATGCGATCTGAAACAGCAATCCCTCTAGTCCTAAACATGTTAAACTGTCCAAACTTTATTTACTTCTTTTGGATGCCCATGAAAAATTCAATTTCAGTTGACCCCATATTGTGCTGTATATGTAGAAGTGTGGAAGGTTTGTCAGTGGACATGTGTATAGTGTACTTAGATTGGGCCAAACAAATCTCAACTGCAATTTAACTATTGAGTCTCTTTTGTTGGAAATTGGTGGCAATTAAAGTAATTCAGTCTGATCTGTTTATACTGTCCATCCTCATAGTTCACCTTTCATAGTTCAGCAGGTGGTGGAAGTGTGCCAGTTTTGCTAAAGGACAAGTGCACCCAAATTAGTTTAGGCCAAGTGTACATTATATAGCCAGCCCTCCATACATCTATGGATTCAACCAACCTTGGAACAAAAATATGTGAGTGAACAAAAAAAAAATCTGGAAAGTTCCAAAAAGCAAAACTTGAATTTGCCGCTTACTGAATTCACTCAAAAAAAGCAATGTGTAGGCATCCCCTGCAGGATGCTTGCTTCAGGTTAGCACAGGTGCAGTTAAACAGGTTTGGACAAATCTGCCGGCCCTCTGCTCTTGCCTCTTGAGGATCAGTGATGATCCTTCCACTATTTTACCTACATAAACCTTGTTACAATTTTTACTTCCTCTTTTGTTAAGTTTGGTCACCAACTTGGCGATCCAGCAGATGTCGTGATTGTAGCAGGGCCAGTCTGAGGAGCTCACTAAACCATCCAATTGGTAGTAGGAATGGGCGGTTTGTACAAAATTGAAAGGACTTAATTGGTGCAAACTCAAAGGCCCGTTTATGCATGATGCGTCCATATTGCTGTTAGTGTACACATAAGTTACATTGTCAGTTCTGGCGCACATATTCTAATGTTGGCAACTAAATACCTCCAGAATTTTATAACCCTGTGACCTTGTGCTCATCGACTGCACATATGTTAGACAAAAGAACATGTGCTCACTGGTGGAACAGTTGTGTGAAGTGTCACTAGCAGCACCTGAAACAATTCAACATTAAAAGCTCACAGCAATATCCAAATGTACACAATTTCAATGCATTAAATCGCCCAGATCCTGATCAAAGATTAATTTTATTTAGGCAGAAATGGAATTATCTACGAGCACAATTTAAAGGTAAAGAATAAACTCTGAGGGGAAAATCTGAAGGATTCTGCTACTGCACAGTGCCACACACTGAACGCTTGAACTATAAACAGACCAACATGCATATCCATTTTAGTCCATATCTAAAATGCTTGTATTTCTGAATCCCATATTCTTTTACCTTCAGAGTGAACTTTTCAAAATGAACTGTATAGTTTTGGGGCACCTTGGTGGTGCAGTGGGTAGCACTGCCACCTCACAGGTCCTACATCTTGGGTTTGTATCCCATGCCCAGAAATTGTCTATATGGCATTTGGCAATTCTGCCCATGCTCCTGTTTTCCTCTTACACCCCCAAAGATGTGCAAATTAGGCTAACTGGATATTCCAGATTGACCACTACCTGACCGTGGGTGAGTGGGCCCTGTAACAGCTTGTATTCTGTTCTAGGTCTGATTCCTGCCTTGAGCTTGGTGAGGTTGCAATAGGTTCCAAGCTTTGAAGCCTAAAATTGTATTAAGTATGCTTAGGAATATTATGTTATATAAAGTTTGGCTTGTTTTAAAAAAGAAAAACCTAATTGCTAGTGTAATTTTATTAAAATTGAATATATTTTTTCTATACTAGGGGGCTTTTCCCCCTGCTCGCTTCGCTCACCAACGCCCATTTTTGTTTTTCCGGATACACACTTAAGATTTTTTTTTTTCTGTAAAAACAATATTTTGAATCTTTCGAGTCCCATATTCTAAAATCTGAAATGCTAAAATGCTGAATCATTTTAATGAGGTCGGTGAGACATGTGTTTAATGACTGTACCATAATTCAGGATAGCTTTCTCTGTATGGAAATTCTGCACAGACAAAATGATCTACATCATCAGCAGTTAATAATATTTTTGCAAAGTAACCAGTAAATGCATGTGAGGTAAACTCCGTTTTTGAAATTCTCTTGACTTAAACTTCAAAGCTTTACAATATTTACATACTTCTGACATATCACTTATGTCCATATATTCAATCTCTATTCGCATTTTAATTATTTTTCCAAGTAATAATTTCTCTGTCTTTGTGTTAATGCAATGTTTACTTCCTTTTTTTTCTGCTTTCATATTCTGTATCTTGCTCTGTATGTGTTTCGCGCTTTAAGTTTTTTTTGAGTCTTTTTATCTTTTTATCTCTAACCTGCTCTGCGTGCGTTTGGCCCCCTTGTTTTTTAACCTCTTTATCACGGTTTACTTTGTTTTCTACTATTTCTCTTATTTCTGACCTCGCTTTATCCTGCTTTTTTTTTTAATGACACCTGGTCCGTGGTGATTATTTTCCCTTTTTCGAGTAATGATTTCCATTTGTTTGCGCTCCTGCGATCTTTACTTTACTTTCTTTTTTTTATACTTTCTAATTTTCCTACTTTCATATTCTTTAACTTTCTCCACATGTGTATCGCGCCTACTATTTTTTTTGAGCCTTTCGAATTCCACTGCTTTCATAATCTCTAACCTGCTCTGCCTGTGTATAGCGCCAACGTCCGGATTGGATGTGCTTTTTTTTCAATTCCGCTTGTTCCGTGCTGATAATTACTTATCATTACTTTCATAATCTCTAACCTGCTCTGCATGTGTACAGCACAAACGTCCTGATTGGACGTGCTTTTTTTTCAGTTCCACTTGTTCCAGGCTGATAATTACTTATCATTACTTTCATAATCTCCAACCTGCTCTGCATGTGTACAGTGCAAACGTCCGGATTGGACGTGCTTTTTTTTTCATTTCCACTTGTTCCGGGCTGATAAATACTTTCCTTATTTTCTGAATTTGCACCTAGATTATTCTTTATCTTTTTTGTCTCTCCAACGCTTTTGAGTCTCTTTCTTCTTCGCTTTGTCATCTATGTTTCATTTATAACGTATTGTCCTTATACGCTTTATATGTGCTGAGAGCCCTGGATCTGTGTGTGCTCAAAGCCAAAATACGACTGAGTGTGTTTGCTGGCTGCCCTTGCTCTTATTTATTTGTAAGTAGGGCGTGTCTTCCAAGAATTTTATGTTCTACATCATCACGAGACGGTCCTGGGTCAATCTCTTGGCACAAAGTCTCATGTTTAAGGTCCCCGTGAGAAGCTCCGTGGTCAGTCTCTCTAGTCTCACGGGTCTTAAGTGTCTTCCGTGATTTTAACGTGAAGATCACGTATTGTCGCCCTACTGTTTCTCTCCAGGATTTTTTTTTATAATAGAGAGATTAGTAATTTTTTTTGTCTTTTTTAACTAATCACACTCCCATGACAAGTGCTAACTGATATTTCTAAACTGGACCAGTGTGAGTGAGTTCTCACTTGTGCTTGTTGTTGTTGGGATAGGCTCCAGCATTGCTTGACTATACAATGGATTGAGCTGGTTTGAATAATGGATAGATAAGCTAGTGCTGGTGTCTATGTGAATTGGGCTGAGGCATCTTTCTACTAGCATGTCCGTTGTAAGCCTACCTAGGCAATAAGATAATAAAGTAAATGTACATTTTTTTAGGTTGGAATATGATTTGAATTTGGGGATGATAATATCTAAAACCTTTTTTTTTTTCCCCCTGCAAAGTGGAAAATGAGAACCACTGTGATTTTGTCAAACTCCGGGAAATGCTGATTTGTGTAAACATGGAGGATCTCCGGGAGCAAACTCATACAAGACATTATGAGCTCTATCGTCGATGCAAGCTTGAAGAGATGGGATTCAAAGACACTGATCCAGAAAACAAGCCAGTCAGGTGGGTATATCTGATGTTGGACATATTTCATTGCAATTGTGCAGTATGTAAGATAACAAAATGACTATGTTTATACAAAGCTGTATGTCTTTGATTAACACGCTCACCTGACAAGGAATTCCTGGCTATTTGCAGTCAATCAAAGCAAAAAAGGTTTTATGGATCAATGTCATGGCCTAGAGACCAACAAAAATCTAAACTCAACAAAAACATAATTTAACTGTGAAAAATTTGGAGAAAATATAGTGATTTTTCACACTTAATAGTTAGAAAGGTCAATTTTTTGTGGCCTCAGTGTTAGCTTCAATAAGAAAATGGATGTATTCTTAAGTGTGACCCACCTACCATCTGCCTTTACACTAAGTTCTAACTTTAACAAGTGTTTTGGCATCTCATCACTGATCCACTCTGGCATCATCCTCTGGCAAAATACAGCAATGCAAATTTAAACATTCCATAAATAATGAACTTCAGCCACCCACTGCCCAGAAAAATATTTCAACATTAGAACAATCTAGACAAGAACAGGCCATTCAGCTCAACAAAGCTTGCCAGTCCTATCCACTTAATTCTTTAAAAATAACTTCAGGTTGAGTTTTGAAAATTCTTACTGTCTACCACACCAATTGATAGCTTATTACTTGTGTCTGTAGTTCTCTTTTTAAAGAAAAGCTTCCTAATGTTTGTGTGAAATTTATTTTTAACAAGTTTCCAACTGTGTCCCCGATGATTAACTCATTTTAAAATAACCGTCTCAATCCACTGGACTTATTCCCTTCATAATTTTAAAAACTTGTCTCCTCTTAATCTACTTTTGCTTAAATTGAAAAGGTTCAGCTCTTTTATTTTTACTAATAAGTCCCTGTAACCCGGGAATCGGCTTAGTCACTCTTCTCTGGACTTTTACTAGTGCTGCTATGTCGTTTTTGTAGCCTGGAGACCAAAAGTGCAAAGCTTCAGCATAACCTCTGTGCATTGTACTCCACACATCAAGGCAATATATAACATAACATTCTATTAGCCTTCTTAATGGCTTCTGAACACTGTCTGGAACTCGATAGCCTAGAGTCCACTACAACTCCTAAATACTTCTCATAAGGTGGACTCTCGATTTTCAGACCTCACATTGTGTATTCAAACCTCACATTTTCACTTCCTATGTGTAATACTTTACATTTACTTATAAAATTTTTTCTGCCACAAATCTGCCCGAGCCAGTGTGCTGTCCAAGTCCCCAGTAAACGATTATCTGCCAATCCATCTCACTTGGTATCATCTGCAAACTTAACCAGCTTGCTAGTAACTGTATTTTGGTCAAGACCTTTCCATGACACACGATTCCTCTTGCCCCTTGGTTTTCTTTGCCACATTTGATTGATTTCTGACCCTTGACTACATTCTCTGTCCCTTATTAATCTCCTTCTATGACCAAGCATGTGTAGTGGGCTGGTGTCTTCTTTTAATTGCCTTTTCATTTCTAACCCTTAGCTTATCCTTGACATCATTCTCTATTTCTTGATCATCCCTTTGTATGACAGAGCTTGTGGAGTGGGCTGGCATCACATGTGGAGTTAGTTCCTACTGTATTGGATAAATTCTGATTGTTGACTCTAAATTGGCCCTGTTTGTGAGAGTGTGGGTGTGAGCGAGAGTGTGGTCTGCAATGGACTGCTGTTCAATCAAGAGGTGGTTCCCACCTTACCCAATGGCTTAGGTCTTAGGTAAATTTGGCCTATATGAGTAAGTGTGAGTTTGTGCCGTGGCGAGTTTTGCCTGTGGTGGACAGCCATCCTGTCCACAATGGGTTCCTGCCTTGCAGGATCCATTTTAATTGTATAAGTGAGTGTGGGTTTTGTGCATGAGTGTAGTTTGCATTAGCCTGGCACCACATATACAGGGTTGGGTCTTGGCTTGTAAACCAGGATAGACTTCACTTCCCTGTGACCCGCAAATGGACAGAGTGAGTACAGAAAATAAGCAAATGTATCCATCACTGTTTTGAATTTAATAAATTGGTCCCCAGTCTTGCTGGCTGACCTCCGTGTAGAGTTTTTTGACGTTCCTCAAGCAGAGTGCTACTGTGAAATGGATAAGGAAATCCCGCTTAAATGCAGATATCATAGACATAAATTTTTACTGAAATGTGGAACATTTTTATTGATTTATTCAATCTTTAATGTACTTTTGATATTTTCAATGGTGAGTTTACACCATCACTGCTCTGTGCAATAATGATGTGGATTTAAGTACACTTTGAAGTGTGATGACTATAGCAAATAATTTTACAATAGTGATTAAAAGTCAATATTTTACCTTTTATGTAAGATAAGGAAATATGAATTTAATATTGGTACTCTGTGTAAAGCTGGCAATTCTGGAGTTAACAATGTTGTATTACCACAGGATTTTGGTTCCTGACCTCCTTATCTGTAGATTTTGCAAAGTAGATTGTGTTGTTTTGGGTGACCTGGCGTGACTTTGCTGTGATCTTTTAAGATGCAAATACTTCTGTCCACCTTTCAGCTTTCTTTAACTCTTCAAACTCCCATGCATAACAACCTCATTTTAAAAGAGGCATTGTTTTGTACATCTTGATTATATAATGGCCAGCAAAAGGAACTGTCTCTGTGGATATTGAAGGTGTCTCGTCATTCAGGCTGCTTAGGACATTTATTAGAGAAACTGATTCCATTTCCAGCAATCAGCTTGTATGTTATGTAGTGCCATTAATAGTGATCATAGCATCCATACAGAATGAAACCATCAAAATAGTTAAAAGCCTGCTTGTGATGAAATCTTACTAATGATAAGTATAAGTAGGAGTCAATACAGGGAATGGTTCTTGTCTTTATATCAGTGCTTGAGCATAGCATTCATCCATTTGTTGAACCATTATAATCCGACCAGCACTCAAGCACAGCAGCACTGGGCGCAAAAGAGGAACCAAACTTGGACGGGGTGCCAGTTTATCTGAGGGCATACTCACGCACACTAGGAGTTAAAAGTCATAGCTAATCTTCTACTCCTCTGTGGGAGGAAACCTAGCAGCTTAATGAAACAAGCAGCTCTTGGCTTTAAGCTCAGTAATCATATGAGTAATCCTTAATGGTATGTTTGCATTGCTGATACCCAGAAAGTCAAGTGCATGTTGGCACACAGTGTTGCTGAGCTGTGCTGTGCCTCTCTTTTTGTAAGACCTACTCAAAATAGCCAATCATTTTCAAATCCGGTTAGTCTTGAACAGGGTCGCAGGGGGTGCTGTAGCCTATCCCAGCTAACATAGGGCACAAGGCATGAAGAAAACCCTGGACAGGATACCAGTCCATCACAGGGTGAACACACACACTAGGGTCAATTTATTACCGCCAATCTTCCTAACCTGCACATCTTTGGACTGTGGGACAAAACGGGAGTATCTGGAAGATACCCATGCAGATGTAGGGAGAATATGCAAAGTCCATGCAGGAAGGACCCAGGATGCAAACCCCGGCCTCCTTACTGCGAGGCATCCGCTCTACCACTGTGCCACCACGCCATGCTACCTAAAGTAGTGCGTTGTTATTTTTACAGTGGTATAAGTGGAGATGTAATTTTATTAACAGCTGAAGTCCTTTATCAGCACACACCATCACAGTCTAGAGTTTACAGGAATATATGATGAATTGCTGGAGTTATATCTTGAATGCACTAAAAATGAAGCTCTGTCCTCTATGCCCCTTGCATGTACTGTTTTATAAGGAAGAATGTCATTTTATTATACTTTGCAGTCAAGAGCTTTCAAGACTGTTTGATCTATTGTAGAAATGTATGTAGAATGACATCCTATCCTTTGTGCCCATTGTGCATGTGTTGCTACTACAGAGGATGCAATTGTATTACCAAAGTAGTAATATTAGTATTATCTCATCCCAGTCAAGAGTTCTTTAAGTAAAACTGAAGTAAATCTTCTAATGGAGTACTGCCTTCTGTGCTCACCATGTACTAGGTGCAACAAGTGAAACTGTCATTTTATTATTGATAAAAGTACTTTACTAGCACACCGTGGAGAGCTTTCAAGAAAATCTGAAACTTAATCTGAATGACATTTTTTGTATTGATTCATATAGACTGCAGTCCTGCCATCTTTGTGCATACAGTGGCTATAAAAAGTATTCACGCCCTTAAAGGTTTTCACATTTTATTGTTACACCAATGCTCCATTGAATGACAGTGGATTTAAATTGGCTTTTTTGACATTGACCAACAGAAAAAGATATTTTAATGTCAAAATTAAAACAAACCTCTGTAAAGTGGTTTAAATTACAATTTACAAACTGTAAATACAAATGATAAAATTCAGAATGAATTGATAAAACAGATGGCTGTGTTCCTCCCTGGTACAACTGTTTCATAGCTTCCAGTTTCAGTTGTAAGGATATTATAAAATGCTTCCATTTTCTGCTAACTGATATTGAAGATGAAGACTTAATGAACTTCAGAAATGTATCAACACAAAAATCTTAAGTGACCAAAACAGTACAGCATGTGTATATGGTCAATGCTTGCAACACACTGACAATGGCATTTGGGGATGAGTGAGTGATTTACCAGCTTTTCGACAGCTTGCTGAGTACAGTCCAGGTTAAAAGTAGAGTATTTGTGGTATTCATGGCAAAGCTTTAAGAAAAACACTCTAATAAACTTACAGATAATGCAGAACCACAATTAATACGGGTGAGGATAGTCTGGGTTCTAGTCTATGTATTAACAGCATAATGGGGAAGAATTTTCAATAATGTTTCAGTACTAAGGTGTTGTACCGTGTTAGCCATTATGAATGTAATGAGAAGTCAAGCAAAATAACCCCTTTTATTGGCTAACTAAAAAGATGACCATATGCAAGCTTTTGAGGCAACTCAGGCCCCTTCTTCAGGCAAAATGTAATTAGGGAAAGGGGCCTGAGTTGCCTCAAAAGCTTGCATATTGTCATCTTTTTAGTTAGCCAATTAAAAGTGTCATTTTGCTTGACTTCTCACAATAATGTTTTAAAAATTTCAAGGGCAACTTACATTTAAACTCGTGTTAAATTTAGCCCTGCTCTCTACATTCTTTGCACATACAGTGGCACGAAGGGAGAGTATTATTATATTTTAATTCTAGCCACTTTATTTTTTCACCCATAGTGCTTCCCTTTATGGTTTAGTTATATGCAGCAATCTGACTGAATAGTTCTAATAAAAGAAGTCCTTTATTAGCACAGTCATCACAACATATGGATGAATAATTTGAACAATTTCCCACATATAAATTCATGTGGAGTGCAATCCTGTTCTCTATTATCCATGCACAATGTTAAGAATTTTCAGGGTTATTTAAATTATTTATAAGATTTATTATGTACTAGCTAAATACCCGCGCTTCGCAGCGGCGAAGTACTGCCTTAAAATTTTTATTAAGAAGAAAATTTAACCTTTTTAAACTGAGGGAAAATATGCCAATAATTATTTGTTAAGGATCTCTTTGTATACCATGTTGTCAGTTCGGCCCTCCGGTTGTAACATGACCAAGCTGTGCGCTGAGCTTACTCTTGAGCATGTAACGTACAGTTGGCCATGTGAACAGTAATCTTGTCTCAACTCTCACAGCTTGGATTGCTGCTGTCATAATCGGTTTGAGTTTCATGGTTTGTTTCAATTACGACAGTATTTGCAGGATCTGTTGTGTTGAAGTGACATTCGGCATCTGTCAAGCATTGTAAGCACACAACCGGTTTCATCAATAAAATCACATCCAGCTTTTGAGAGTTTAAACATTCATAAACATCAAAGTGTCCACTACTGAAATCGTCACCTGTGAATGTAAGATGTTTAAGAGGCATTGGCGGTTGTCGAAAGGTGTAAAATATTTGGCCATTTTGGTACACTTGAAAGCAACAACCGAACAATTCAGCGACAGCCATCAACTCACTTGCAGAACCATAGGTGAAGGGCTTAAGCATTTCACTCTTATAGTGCTCCTGTGTAGTATAATTATCTCCTGTACCGTCATCAGTCCACACCTTGAACCTGTCCCAGTCATTCAATACATAAGACACAATGTTCCTCCGGATATCAAGAGTGAGCCTGATATGGCCGTGCAATATGTAACAAAGAGAATGGAAAAGTTAGGTGCCATCTCCTGGCATGGAAACCACTCAGTAAGTAACAGTTCTTTGATCGATAGTGATCACCTCGATAGACATGGTAATGGGGGTTGGAATGATAAAGGAAATGGGTACCTGAGCAATGTAAAGTAAGTCTAAAATACCTATACAATAACTATAATTGTAATAAACAAACAATAAAACAGCGGAGAAGCCGTGGATTAAACAAAAAGGCTGTAGTTATCAGTAGGGAGACGTGAATCCCGTGGCGAAGCAAGGAAGGGAATGTAGAGACCGGAGCGACGGACGGTCTTATATAGGCAGGCAGCAAACAACCCAACGCCACCTCACATGGTGACCGAGCTGCAGGCTGTGGACGTATATATGTACGTAAGTAGGATTCAGTTAACGTTGGGAACCCGTGTACCAAATTTCTTGAAGATGGGCCCATAAGTAACAAAGACTGTTGAAAAGTTCAATATGGCGGCCGACAGTGGCATCATACCACCGAAATAAGTACGTACATCGGTTTTGGTTAGCGTAGGGAAGCCACCTACCAAATTTCGTGAAGATGGTGTCAGCCTTCTACCTACACGGGAAGTTGGAGAATTAGTGACGTTGGAAAGTTCAATATGGCGGCCGACAGTGGCGTCATACCATCGAAATAAGTATGTACATTGATTTCGGTTAGCGCAGGGAAGCTGCCTACCAAATTTCTTGAAGATGGTGCCATAAATAAGAAAGTTCAACATGGCGGACGTTGTCGACCGTTATCAACCGTTATGACCGTTACATGTAGAATTTCGAAATGAAACCTGCTTAACTTTTGTAAGTGAGCTGTAAGGAATAAGCCTGCCAAATTTCAGCCTTCTACCTACACGGGAAGTTGGAGAATTAATGATGAGTCAGTCAGTCAGTCAGTCAGGGCTTTGCCTTTTATTAGTATAGATTACTGTTTATGGAGAAAATAGGTAATGGTTTTAAAAACTTGCTAATTTCTTATTATTATTACATTTCAGCAGTTTATTTATTAGTGTCTGTCTTTATGATTGTTTTCCAACAGTAAATTTTATTGTATTTTTTGTAAATTACTGAGCAGCACTGTTTCTATGAAATGTGGTACTGTATATACATTTATTGTTATTATCATTATTTAAAATACATCTTACACATACATTCATGATACATTCATGTATCATGAAATCCCATCTCTATGCTCTTTGCACATACTACAAGTGGTACAAGCAAGACTTTCATTTTATTATTAAATAAAGTTCTTTATTAGTACACCCTACTGCAGTCATGTTCATTTTGCATATAAGTTCACTTGGCATTTAGTTCTCCCCTCTGCACTCCTCATGCATGCAGGTCTATACTAGATGGCTGTAATCAAAACTTGCCTGCAAGCTTCTCATATTTCATTTAATTTGAATCAAATGATTACATTTAAAACCCCAGACTCTTCCAACAGGAGCTGTGTCAGATATGACCAATTTAGGGTGTACTTTATGCAGATGGAGCTGGTCTCCAGCTCAGCTTGACTCTCCCCAGGAATATCAGATAGAATTGACAGATTGACCAATGCATGGTGCTGTTTCCCTTCTGACAAAGGTCTTCCTTCCCCAAATAAGATCGGTGGACTGCCCTTGGCCTCTCTTGTTCTGCTTTTACTGTCATTGGAAATCCCCCATGACCTTCTTGGTTGGCGACATGGTTCCTCCAGTAATTGGTTGTGTGGTCTGGATGACTCCAGGTGCTCATGCTTCTGGTGTGCAACAACACCGAAAAGAGGGCAGTACCTGTGGCATCTGGAGTTCCTCACCCCCTCTTTGTGCAGCTGAAGCTTCTCATATATATATATAATATATTTATTTATTTATTTATTTTCTCTCTGTTGGCGTAGCCTTCAAGAAACATATGAAATTAAAAGGCAAGAATTTCTTTTGGAACTTCAGAGGAGAGAAGATGAGATGAGACAGACATTTGTGCAAAGAGTCAAGGAAAAGGAGGCAGAACTCAAAGAAGCAGAGAGGGAGGTAAGGAGAAGGTGAAAAATTCTACACATATAAACTGTCTTCCAGCACACTTCTTTTTCTTCTCTTAGGATAATTTTATATTTAATTAATTCATTTTAAAATAATCTGAAAGAGAACCAGAAAACAGTCACTCTCCACATTTCTTATTTTTTTAATTGCAAAAAATATATATGTTCAAAATTGTGTTAGTAGTTTCAGCAATCATCTTCATCCATTTGAAGTGCCACTGGTTGTTACCTGGAGTCCTGTTTGTTCTCTCTCTTTGAGGGTTGTTATTTTGAAATGTTTTCTGATCATCTGCAATCTATATAAAAAGTTTAAATACACATTTTATATCATGGCACAGTCGAGTGTACAGTATATTCTAGTTGGGAGGGAACACAAATGGCATACAAAGTAGTGGCAAGTGTCCCACCTCTTTTTGTGTCATACTGTTCTGACTGTTAGTCAAGCTACTCTATAGTGCCTTTCATAGCTATCTTCTTATTGTGTAGTACCCTTCATCTCTATATTTCTGTCTTTCCATTAAATAACACCTTTCATATCTATCTGTCTGTCTTTCTGTTTTGTAGTTTCTTTTATAACTATCTATTATATAGTGCCTTTCATATCTGTATGTATACATGATTTATTTTTTATAATATTAAGTAGCAGTAAGGCAAATGCCTCTAAGAATCCTTTAGAATATTCTGCCACCATGTGGCAATATGCTACCATTGCAGTCACAATACCAGCATTTTACTGTACTTTGTGGTTTTTCATTTTAAGAATTTAAAATAACTTGTATTGGCAGCTCCAAAACAAGTTTGAACACCTGAAGAGACTTCACCAGGAGGAAAGGATGAAATTGGATGAAAAGAAAAAACTTTTGGAGGATGAAATTAATGCTTTTAACAAGAGGAAATCTGCAGCTGAACTTCTGCAAGCCCAGGCCTTCTCCAGTTCATCTAGCATGAACATTAAAAGGGATAAAGATCGCAAGAAGTAAGAATGTTATCTTTCACCTAGCTTTAAACATGCCACCTTTAAGATTTTCTCTGTTTGTTTTATATACAAAAAGCTCCCCCTGGGAGCCCTACTATATAGATGGTCTGCGACATGCTAGCTCTAATTATTTAGGACAGTGTCTCACTATACAACTTTTTTTTCCCCAGAAATGCATTTTAACCCAGATAAACAACAGAAATTCCCTTTAGTAAAACGCATTTAAGAAGACAGTCCTTCATGAATATGTCTATGTGAGGGGATGGAATGTTGTTAATAAATCGGATATTTCTAGCACATAGGGTCTCAAACTGTGGTTCTGGAGGTCGCGGTGGCTGCAGGTTTTCATTCTAACTCTTAGTGACCTATGTTTGCTGCTAATTAACTTCTTTTGAATTAATTTTAATTGACTTGCTCTTGAAGACTCAGGCTCCTTAATTGTTTCTTTTTCCTTAATTAGCAACCAAAAATTAATGAGATACAAAAAGAAGCCAAAACATGAGCAACAAACTGTGTCCATCATACAATATCTGAAAATAAAGAAAGATGAAGGTCTCAGAAATGTTGGCCTGCTCAGGTCCACAGAACATTTTAACAGTGCTATTAGAAAAGAGAAAATCAACAATTTTGGAAATGTATGTTACAGTACAATGAGAGCAGCAGCAAGCCATGGAATTAAAGAATAGCAAGAATCAGCATCTAATTAACCAACTGGGTTGGAGTGAAATTGGTTGGAGTTTCAGGCCCTGACTGAGCTGGTCTTCTGTTGGCTCACTCACTTCACATTTCATTTCTCTTTGGTTGCCATTTATGAAAATAAATTAATCAATTCAGAGGAACAAATCATTAAAAAAAAAATTGATCAAAATGAAAGAATATGGAGTTAATCGGCAACGAAAACTGGTCACCAATTAAGAAAAAGGTTAGAATGAAAACCTACAGTCATTGCTGCCCTCCTTGACTGGTCTAGCACATATATGTTAGTGGGCACAAACTCTGGTGAGTGCCAAATCAATATGCCTCCGGCATTTTCAAACACTAATAACTGTACAGAGTTTTATATGTACTGTATCCATATATTCATGGATGATTGGACAGGCAGACAGACAGTGTCAAGAAAAAGTATGCAAACCCTTTGTAAATGACCACATTTATGTATAAATTTGCCTTAAAATATGATCTTCATCTAAGTTACAATAATCAATTAACAAGGTACAAATTATTGTACTGTTCTTGTACATATTGAAAACATTGTTTAAACATTCACAGGTACAGGTTGGAAAAAGTATGTGAACCTCTAGGTGAGGGACTTCAACAGTTGGAGCTAATTGGAATCAGAAGTTAGAAAACCTGGAGTCCGATCGATGAAATTAGATTAGAGGTGTGATTTAGAGATACTTTGACCAATAAAAAAAAGCTTAGACATTTTGAGTTTGCTATTTAGAAGAAGTATCTGCTTATGTGAAGACATCTAAGAAAATCTACAAGCAAGAATTGTTAATTTGAATAAAGCTGGACAAGACTGCAAAGTCATTTAAAAGAGTTTAGATATTCATCAGTGCACAGTCAGACAATTGTATGTAAACAGAGAAACAGCTTACAGGTTTGAAGGAATCAGTAGTACAGGTTAACACCTCTGTCTATGAGCCTATCTATCATCCACAGAAACATTGAATTGGCATGGCATGATGTCCATAGCAAGACACCAAGGAGGAGGCCACTGCTCTCCAAAAAACTCATCACTCCAGGCCTGAAGTTTGTCAAACTCCACCTTGACACTCCACAGTGCCATTTGGGAAAATGTTTTGTGGACTAATAAAACTAAGATTATTCAGAAACAATATACAAGGGCAACACAGAGCAACATGAACTAAACATCATCCCAATAAAGCAGTACAATGGAGATATTATCATGATTTGAGACCTGGTCAGCCTCCTATAATTGAAGGGAAAATTAATTCCTAAATTTACCAAGGTATCCTACAATATAATATCAGGGTGGCTGTCTGCCACCTGACGCTCAATAGAAGATGGGTGATGCAGCAGGACAATGTCTCCAAAAAAATCGAAATAAATCTAATATAGAATGGCTTCAGAAAAATGAAAATCTACCTTTTGGAGTGGCCCAGTCACCATCCAGACCTTAACCAAACATAGATGTTGTGAAATGACCTCAAGACATCAATTCATACCAGACATCCTAAGAATCTGCAGCTTCCAAAGGAGCTTATTAGAGGTTATTGCTGCCAAGGGAGGTTCATCCAGTTCCAATCCAGTCCAAGGGTTCAATTACCTTTTCCACAACTCACTGCAAATGTTTGATGGTTTGTTCAAAAAAGACATGAAAGCTTGGAATTGCTTGTGTGTTATTAGCTTAAACGTACTGTATTGGTCTATACTTGTGAGCTAGATGAAAATCAGATCACTTTTTATATGTACACACACACACCCTGGACGAGAGAGAGAGATATAATGGTACTTATAGGAAAAGTCAAAAAAATAAATAAGTGGGAGAGTATCCTACAATAAATTAAGTAAAGTTAATGAAGATTACTTGAATTGCAAAGGATCAGCACTGTTTATGCAAGACTTTACCCATAGCTGCCAAAGTTGATTCAGCACGGCTTCAGTCAGTAATTGGTAAGGCCCCACAAGGAGTATTTAAAGCTTTTTAAGGAGAAGACAGACAATCCAGCTCATCACTCTTCCTCCATTTAGTTTGCAGTCCATTTCAAAACCTCCAGCCACAACACATAAGACTGCTTAAGTTGTCAATGCTTAAATATGGTTAATTGTCATTTATTTGTTTTTTAAATGTATTAATTTAGTTTTGCATTGTACTGTATTATTTTTTTTAAGTTATAGTAAGAGGAATTTGCAACACTTGTCACACCTTCGCAATGCTTTCTATTGTCTTATATGAGGAAGCCTCACCTAAGTTGCCCTTTTTTTTTTTTTTTTTTTTTTTTTTTTTTTTTTGGTCTTTATTAGCGCTGAACAGGGCGTGAAAACTCCCTGTATAGTCTTGCCAGAGCAGTATGGTTAAAGTTATATTTTCTGTTATGATGATGTCCTTTGTCATAAGTGTTTGATGTGTGCAGTTGTCACTTGCAAAATAATGCCCAAGCAGTTTTTAATACTAACTATTACCTTTGATTTTTCAGAAATTGTGAAGATCACATAGGAAAGTGTTATTTTGTAAGAAGGATTTCATGCTTCTGTTGTAGACAGTGGCAGATTGTTTACATTTTAAATGTTGTGTCTGTTCATTATTGCCTTTTTGCTCATAACCATTTGCCCAGACTTACAATAACATTATAAATGCTTTTAGAAGTAATTAACTAAAATTTTGAAAAGTGTTAGGAGTTTATGTTGACACATTTTTTTCATACTGTTAGAAAAGTGATTGACATCTGTGCAGTTTATTTGTCCATTCATCCATCAATCCATCTCGCTAACCCGCTTATCTGGGGCAAGATCGCTGAGCAGCTGGAGTCTGTCCCAGTAAGGGAGGAAGAACAACTAGATAGGGTGCCAGTCCATCGCAGATCTGTTTAGTTCCTTTAGTTTCAAATAAAAATGGCTTTTTTGAAATATTTTTCTATACCTTTCTCAGTGGGTACTGCTATTTTGTAGTCACAGATGCAACCATGTCTAGGAGCCATTGGTTATGTTCTGGCCTGTGTGCTGCACAAGTAACCTGGAGATTCTGTTTTTTGTGAACCACGCTGTTCTAGTTTCTGATAAAAGCACAGCAGATTTTTTCAAAACAACTTAAAAAGCATTAAAGAAAGCCTGGGAATTCTTCCAGGACGTGTTGACTCATTCAGTAAATTTTAAAGATGCTGTCTTGCAAGGTGTTCTTCTGCTGCAGGGCCAAACTGTCCAGCAACATGATGCACACTCAGTTAGGGTTGGGGCACAAAAAGCAGAATGATATGTGAGCATAAATAATGAAATGCTTCATTAAAAATGTTTTTGTTGCCCATTACTTAATGTATTTATTAAATGGCTTCTTCATTTATTTATTTCAGCGACACTGCATGTAGCATGGAATACTCGATGAAATGAAAACTGTCAATTTCTCCCATCGAAGTTGCTGTGTCTTGATTGGTGAGTCGGTGGTACAGGAGATGTAAATCTTCGGCCAACTAGGGCCAATTTTACAGTAGACACTTCAGATGCAGTCTCTCGAGAGGATGATTAATTAAAGTAGTCACTTCACTCAGTAATTCTGGGAAACTTTTCCTTTCACTCATCCACAATGGACAGGCACAATCACAGCTATTGTGCATTCACTTCAGCTATGTGCATGCACTTCATTGACGATTCACCAATCAATACACAGTAGGCTCTGAACCCCTGTGACCCTGAACTGGATTAAGTGGGTTTTGAGAATTACGATGCTATGAATTATGATACTATCGCGATTGTTATTGTTAGATTACAATCTCAGGACATGGAACAGTCAAAATGGTTTTCAAATTCTGGCTAATCTATGAGGTCAGTTAGGCTGGCAGGGTGGTCTTTTTGCTAGGCACAAGGTTGTTGTTTCAGTTCCCTCTTCTGCTTCACAATTGCTAGTCAATTAACTTGTTTGTACTCCAGTTATTAATAGTGTATGCATGTAAACAGCTGTACTTTATTCTAAAAACGTTGGTAAAGATGTCAGTCCAATGTCACCTCCTTTCTCTCTTTTTATCTTCCCAGCTCTGGATTCATGTGAAGTCGAAGACGAAAAGAACAAATACATGAAGCAGCTGTAATTCTCGTATACCAGAAGCGAGTCGTATCGAAGTTGTATATTGTATTTTTTTATATTGTATTGTACACTGCCAGACACACCAGTACTGTCACTTCTCTGCTGTCTATGTACAATATGGGGTTGGATATTGAAAGCACAACCCCAAGAACACAGCCATATTTTTAGGGAGGGAATTCTAAGTGTTTTTTTAACAATGGAGAGTCCAGGGGTTGGCATTAGCTGCAAATGCATGCACTTCCAGAGGCCACCTTTTTCTTGTTAAACTTTTACAGTATGGACAGAGGGTCAAATTGAACAAAATCTAACATAAAGAGTATGAAAGAAGAGTTAAAAAAAAAAAAATGATTCAAACCGCCACCTTATTTTTACACGCACTCTAGCATTGATCACCAGTTGCCTTGCAAACTTAACGTGCCTTATAACTATTATATTCATTTTAATAGCAAATTAAGTTAAAAGGGAGGAAAATTTTCATCTTATTTTGTTTACATGCCACTTGTTACTTGGTGAAAATATATACCAACATCAGTATTTAATTTTTTTTTGGTGAATTTCTTTATTAAAAAATTTATGCCAAATAGTAAAATCCTTTGTGCTTCTCTAAAACAGAAATGTGCATCTATACATTTTAAGCAGGGTCATGAGGGGCAGACTGGTTAGGTCATTTTTGAGGCAGAAACCCACCCTGCACAAGGAATTTATTACAACAGTTTAGATCTTTCCATAAAAGAAGGATGGCCTTGGCCTTTGCTGTTAAGTGACTGAGGTGGGGTATGCTTAATAAGGATGAAGGGAAATCAAAGCCAGGCTAGGATTACAAGCAAACTGCAATTAATCACTAGACGGTAATAGTGGGCCACACGACAAGTGTATATACAGTGATGAGCCAAAACATTCTGAGCACTCCCAAATAAAGTGAATGACGTAGACTGTCCTGTAACAATGGCATATGTCGCAGTCAGGGATGTACTAGACACTCAAGCTGATATTAGGTATTCTTAGCAAACATCTCAAAGCGTAAAGAGATGTGGGCCAAATAGTTATGGCCAGACAATTGGCTCACAGTATTTCCAAAAAGGCAACGCTTGTGTAGTGTCCATGGTCAGCTATGTTGATTACTCACTGACAGTGCTCTCAGTAGGGGGGAAAAAACCCACAAACTGCTGACAGTGTTGGGTGACCAAGACTCTTCAATGTGAGAGGCCAACCAAGGCTATCCTATCTGGTACAAACCCAACTGAAGGGAAAGAGTGGCACAGATTAGACAACTTTAATGACAGTTTCTGGAGTAACATGTCACGACACACAGTGCATCGAGCCCCTGCTGCGTATAGGACCGCCTAACCACAGGCCAGTCAGAATGCCCATGCTAACCTCAGAACTGGAACTTGGGTCAGTGCAAGAAGACCTGCATTGTGTGAATGGTCGGGTACATGTGTTGTCATTTATCTGGAGAAGAGATGCACTGTGGGAGGAAAAGTCAGTGAGGGAAGTGTGATGCTTTGGGCATTGTCCTGCTTGAAAACCCTTGGTTAGGTCGTTCATGTGGATGTTTATTTGACACATATCATTTACCTAAACTATTGGAGATCAGGTCGACCCCTTCATGGTGATGGTATTCCTCATTGGAAGTGTTCAGGAATGATTTTGGAAGACTGACAGCAAGTTCAGTGAGTCGCCCTGGCCTTCATATTCTCCAGATCTCATTCAATAGAGCATCTGTGGGATGTGTTGGAACAACAAGTCTGATTTGTGGCGGCTCCACCTCACTACTTAGAGGAGTTCGAGCATCTGCTGCTAGTATCCTGGTGCCAGATAGCACAGCACATCTTCAAAGGTCTTGTGGAGGAGCAGCAGCAGCAAATTAGGCAGGTGGTCATAATGTTTAATAAGAACATTAAAAATTTTACAAATGAGGAAACCATTCAGCCCATCAAACCTGCTTGATTAGCTTTAGCTAAACTGTCCTAATATCTCATCTAGATTCTTCATAAAGGTTGTAAAGGTTTCTGCTTCAACTAACATCTTGATATATTGTTCCTGAGTCCCTCAACTCTGTATAAAGAAGGGATACATAAAGAAGTGCTTCCCGGCTTTGGTCCTAAATACACTTCCACTTAATTTCCAGTGTGTTTAGTGTACACATATCACTAATAAAGAAACAAAACCAACTAAAGTAATTAAAAAAAAAAAAAAAAAAGAAACTACCCATAATGTATGTTGACGAAAGAAAAACAAAATGTGTGGAAGCTAGAGGTTAAGGCTATGTCCTCGCTACTACGCTTTAAATTGAAAACAGAGTTTTTAATGAAAACAATATCTATCCACACTGGAGTTTTCGCACTGTTTACAGACGTATGTCCAAACTGAAAATGCATATGACGCAGACCGCATGCATTGGGTGGAAAATCCGCGAAGGGACTGTATGGTGAAAAATTTCAGAACCCCATAAAAACCTAATTACCTTTTGTTTTATGCACTTTAAAAGCTACCAGCATGCACTGGACTCTTGATAGCATGTTTATGGCCTAGAGTGAAAAACAGAAATTATTAAAGGAGCCACAGCGATTTGTGTCTGGATCACATTAATGTAACGATTATAGTTGAAAGTAGCAGTCTTGGCAATCGTGTTGTCATTAAATAAAAATAGTGCAAATGTTAAAACGACCCTTAAAAAATGAATGTGATTAGTAATGTGTTCATTTGCGATAGGATTGATTAGAAGCATAGAAAGCAATCAGAAAGCAGCTTGTTACCAAACAATATTTACCGCATTGTCCTGTAATATTGTGAGCTCGGCTACATTGTACGCCCATCCACTTTGTTAAACACGTTATTAATTTTGCTTCGGAATGCGCTCCTCCTTACTGAACAGGTTAAGTTCAAGTAATAGAGAAGAGGCTGTCAACTAAGTTACTTACAATGTGATTTTCACAGGACTTTGAATTTTTCACTACAGCATGGCTGGCCACAGGATTTATCACAAAACTACAGTGTCCGATAAGTAATTGTAAGCAGCACTGAAATTTTACACAATGCAATTTAGGTGCATGCACCCAAGCAGCTCATCAAGTGCCATGAAAAGCAACTCCACTATGTTGGAATAATTTTTTCTTCCGCGAAGGGTGACCAATCAGAGAATGACAGGTTATAATGAGCAGAATGAAATCGGGGAAGGGTCACAAAATACCCCAACAGAGTCCCCCGGCAGGCAAGACAGTCTGAAGCCTCGGACAAATTCAGTGTCCTAAGACATTCTGAGATCTGTTAAAATGACGGCCCTGTCAGTGGCATCACTTTTGACCCCGCCCTCCTTGTAGGAGCCACTCCCCTATTTCACCGGTGTACTGACACCTTTATTACACGCCCCTCATGCCGATTCCTTTAAGTTCAAACCAGTGGACTGTAGTTTTGAGGCCTGTGTAATCCACATAACATTTAAAATAAAATGAATCAATTCTCTAGGTAAAGCAACACATCGCATTTAAATTTTCCACTGAATCCAATTAGTATATCATTTAATTGTGCAGCTATACAAAAGGTAACAATAAACGTCATGTTTCTCACATGAATACAAAGAGGTTCTGGGCCTCGTAGCCAAAGTGTGCATGTAAACCACGCAGAGCCAGTTTCCACAGGCCAACTCTGAGTGGTTTATTCAAACTGTCGAGCAAGCAACTGCCAACAGGACTCACCGTATGTTTATATAGCATCTGCCACTAGGTGGCAGTATAACCCCTTAACAAAGTGCTCAGATCTGTCGGAGGCATAAATCTGTCCCGACAGCAGCTGGTTACTTCTCACAAAATAAACAGAAAACACAGCATTGTTTTCAGGAAAACTCTGCTTTTTGCCCTTCCACATTAAAATGCTGACGCTTTGTTTATGAAAGTATCTAAAGTCTTCGTTTTCGGGGGTTGGAAACGATGAGCTATTGTGGATGAAATAGAAAAATGTTGACAAATCTTAAATGCATTTAAACAAAACCGTGGTAGTGTGGATGGGGGCCTTGACTAGAGATGTATAGGCAGAAATGAAAGACGGTCAATTCTATTTACTTTGGGCTCAGTCTGTTAACAAATGGTGTGCTTGGCTGATAATCTGTGCATACCCGATAGGCAGGGTTTACCCCTTTTTGGTGTTTCAGTGTGGATGACAAACTTTTCGAAAATGATCTGTACACACCAGTATGAACAGAAAACTTTTAAAATGAAAATGACGTTTTTCAAACTTATCCATGTTGGTGTGGACTGAGCCTACCATCTCCTAGCAGAATGACAGATGTGCCCACAATTGAGGCAAATGTAAGCTGTTCATTTAGTTCAGTCATTCTTGGGGGGGTGTAGGTTAATACAATAAACAGCAAAATTGAGCACACAACATTTGATGAGACATATTCAAAGGGCATTACAATATTAAAAATTTCAAATTGTTGTGCAAACATAGCAGCCAGACCACCACTTTTTATTTCAGTCGGGACTGAGGTATAAAAGCAGATGTTTGCACATTTGAATGATTATCATCTCCCAATTGTTGTCAAGTTAGAGAGAGAAAGACAATGTCAACATTTTTCTGAATGATTTTGAAGACAGGACTCTTGACCAATGAATGAAGGGGAGAGGCAAGTCTTCAGTTCACAAAGTCATTCCCATGAGGCCTTAGGTTTAGTGTTTATGATATGTGCTCATTATTCCAGGAGGATGTACAGTTGTCCCTCCAGTTTTGCAAATTTCAGATTCACGGTTTCAGTAATTGGAAAGTTTGTTGTGAACAAATGCCGTTTTTTTTGGTGTTTGCAAAGCAATCACAGAAACACACAAATGAAATGTATGCAAAAAATATGTAAAAATTGCTGAAAATGAGTGTAGAACGTTTATTTCACACAGTGCTTTTTAAATCGGGTATCCTGATATTCATTGTATGCACGAGAACTATATAAAAACTCAGGAGTGGTCTTCCCTAGACTTTCTCGTATACCCAGATATAGGGATGGGTATTTGAGGAGTAAATTGCAAGACAATAATTATATTTTTATATTATGTACATTAAAGACCTATTAACAACAAATCAAATTAATAATATACTGAACAATTATTATTGAAGTAAAGTTGAATAAATCAGACTCTGCAGCTGCATGAATAAAAGGTAAAGTACCACTTCCAGTTAACAGAAATATACCAAAAGTTGATAGAAATCTACATTTTGCACCTAATACTTGTATGCAAAATTTGGTTGACCTAAGTGAAAGTGTACTCAAGTTACCGGGTTTACACACACGCACACGTAATCCCAAAAATGGTCTTTCTGGACTCAAGGAGGTCTAAAATATCAAGATTCATCAAAATCTCGAAATGGAATTTTTGGAGGATTACAATACTTGCCCTATACTTCATTTATGAGAAAGTAAAAACATTAAGACACTTCTCAGATCAATTAAAATCAGTGTGTAGAAACAAAAAAGAACCTCTAGTCCTAACCTTGGAAGAACGTATACTGACCCAACGCATCACACACAGTTCAGTTCGGGTCAGACCCTGGCCACACTACCCACGGCTCCGTTGCCCTAAGCCCACAAACAAATGCAGTTTGTCTTGGCTTCATACACAGCTCCAGCCTTTCACTGTTCCCTCCAAAGTATTCCTCTTGTATCGCTTGCTACCTTACACCTTTGCTACTCCCTTAGTTATTCATAAGATCTGGAGATCTCCCAGCTTTTCACACTTCATTCTCTCTCTCTCTATCTCTCTCTCTATCTCTCTCCATGTCACCTCCACTGGAACTCGTGTTGAATGCTAGTCGTCATTTTTGGTTCTCGCCTTTCTCACACTTGTTCTTCAGTTCTTTATTTTTTCTTTCTCCTTTTTTGTTTCAGCCAGGGTCTTCCAAGACGGGGGTCCATATGACCCTTTAATGTCTGGTTTGATCATTTTGTCTGTTATCATTGTTGATTATTTCATTTCTGTATATTCAAAGTATCTTTGTCTATGTGGTGTGTGTTGTGTGGGTGGTTCCCCAGGAGGCGGGACCACCTGTCCATCACAGTCAAGGGACCGCCCCCACCCTTATAAAGCCTGAGGAAAGCCCACCGTCCCTTGCAGACCATTACATAGGTGCATGGTGTTGGTTGATTTGCTTTTGAAGTATTATGGGATTTTTGACCTTCTGCTCTTTTTTTTTACTTTGTATTCTGGATTTGTGTATTGGGCACCTGTTTGCCTTGGCTTGCCTTTTACCTTTTCAGGTATCCCATGCTGTGCCTTTTGTGCCCTTCAGAGCTTTTGTCAAATCTTGGGTGTCAAATCTTTTTTTTTTTTTTTTTTTTAAAGTGTCATTGCTTTTACGAAACACCACCTTTAGTGGGCATTTTAAGATATTTTAGAGACTCTTGTGATTAAGAACCTCAAATTCATAACAGAAATCTGGGCTGACCTGCTTGGTCTGCTGCCACTGTCACCCTCACCACGAACAGAGGTTCAGAAAATGAGATAAACCTCCATAAACGTGGGAAAAAAATAAAAATCAGTAAACTATAAATGCATTAAAATTGGAGTTTGCAGGCCAACACAACTGGGCTGATCTCATCCGTACTGAGACAGAAGATTCTCCATGTGTATATGTGGGTCTTCTCCCAGTTTCATTCCATGCCATTTTGATTTTCATGGGTGACTGTGTCCTGTTGTTGACTGTCATTTCACACAGAGCCAGATCCTGCACATCCCTGCCAATAATGGAAAATGTAGACTTAGAACATGGATGGAAATATTCCAAGGGAGTGAATGGTTTCTGAAGGCTCTGAAAGTCCTACTTCATCTCATCACTGATGCTGTGTTCTTTCTGCAGCACTGACAAGGTGTTTAATTTCTACCCACAACTATTTTCCTGAAGATTTTTCAAACCACCTGTGGAATCCGAAGGCTTACCTTGCTGCCAAATGAAGGATGAGCCAACCTGAAAGCATCTTGTGCTGACCCCAGTGCTTGTGGATTTGTTTCAGCCCATGTTGGCATACAGGCGGCAAGATTGTAATCAAACATTTGTTACCCCAGTCCCATTTTTAAAACCTTCCTCTAGCTGTTCAGGTTGGTCACAAGTGCACTGCTCTGCTGCTGTTTGAACAGTGGGACTTGGAAACCCCTGCACACCAAGAATAATAATAAGAACCCATTTATTAAAAAAGAAAAGAAAAACTAGGCATAAGGGAGGAAAACCAAGTACCACAATCAAATAAAGGCTACTGCTACAGCGCTCAAATCTGATCTACCACGTGGGGTGGTTCACCCTCTAGATAGATAAGAAAGGCACTATATAACAGATAGATAGATAGGAAAGGCACTATATAATATATAGAAAGATATGAAAGGCACTATATAATATATAGAAGGATATGAAAGGCACTATATAAAAATAGATAATGAAAGTCAATATGTAATAGATATGAAAGACACTATATAAAATAGATATGAAAGGCACGAAATGATAGATAAATATGAAAGGCACTATATGATAGATAGATATGAAAGACACTATATGATAAATAGATAGATATGAAAGGCGCTATATAATAGAGATAGATATGAAAGGCACTATATAAAAATAGATAATGAAAGTCAATATGTAATAGATATGAAAGACACTATATAAAATAGATATGAAAGGCACTAAATGATAGATAGATAGATACTTTATTAATCCCAAGGGGAAATTCACATAATCTAGCAGCAGCACACTGATAAAGAACAATATTAAATTAAAGAGTGATAAAAATGCAGGTAAAACAGACAATAACTTTGTGGCCTCAGGAAAATATATCTTTATATAACTTTATTTGTCCCCAGGAGGAAATCTGGCTTTTTTGTTTGTCATCAAATTATCAGCAAGCCCTGATTTACTCATCTCATGTCTCCAACTCTTGATTATGGAATATCAAAACTTCTCCTTATGCTCTCCTCCCAGCTGTTGACACTAAGGGTCTCAAACCATGAGGGAGAATGAATTGTCCTCTCAGGGTCACTTTGGGGTCAGGCGTCACCATACTTTTGGGCTGATGTTCTTTGCTGGTAATGCTTCAGCTCGAGCTCTGAAGAATCAGAAGTAGAGGGCGAGTCAGGCAGGCGGGCCTTATACATGTACTTTAAACATGTACCTGTGAAAACGAAAGACACTAAAGACATCACACATGTGCTTCAGTACTTCTGTCAAGCTCCAGGGAATTGATTCATTCACGCTCACAAATCGACTCACCAAAAAGAATCCTTCAAAAAGAACCAATCGTTCGTGAGTCACCCTTCATTCTCATCTATTACATTATTCCACCCAACGTATAAAAGAGGAATTGAGACTTCTTTAAAGAAGACCAGAGGTTCATAATAACTGTTTAGCATGGGGTAAACCTCATTAATAGAGACAGAGGAAGTGCACTGCACTCAGGACAGAGGACTAATATAAGACATCATGGCTGGATTGAAGACAGGACTAATAAAGAACATCGTCCCCTTCAGGACCGAGGGCCAGTATCGAACATGACCCCATTTAGGACTAAGAACTAATTCAAGGCATGACCCTGTTGAGGAACATCACACTTTTGAAAGTGCATGACTATCTTCAGAACTAAGGACTAGTAGGAGCGACATCACCTATTTAGGACTGAGGACTAATCCAGAATATCGCCCTCATCAGAACTGACAACCAAACACAGGAGATGATGACCCAACTTGATGATGGCTAGAATGTAGGACATGGCCCCATTCAGGACTGAGGACTAATTAAGGATATTAACCCTTTTTGCCACCAATGACTCAGCTAACACATGAACTGTGACTGAAACTGGAAGAAAGAAGAAGATTCCGCACACTCACTATATGTTGCTGTTTTTATTCAAGCCATGGGTGCACCAAAATGTCCTTGAGAAAAGAGCGCTGTTCAGGAGACATACTGAGGCAATTCATGGCCAGGTGTTTGCTGTCTGTCAGGAGTAAATGAGCAATTTGTTTCTTCTTCTAGAAAAGGTCAAAGTCCTCCACTAACAAATAAAATCAGTGGTCATTTTATTAAGTGCTCCACTTGATAATCTTCTACTTTACTTTAGAATTGCCTCAAATTTCCTGGACTCAATAAGTTGCCAGATGTGTGGGGTTATGCTGATGGCCCCTGTCAGCCCTATATAGCTTGGTGTTGATGATGGACCCGTGCTCTGATTGACTCATTGCATCTTCTATGACAGTTGTCCATTAGATTTGTTTGCTGGTGCACATGGGAGTCCACTGCATTAAGATCCATCCCTAGACTCCCTTTTCCTTAAGCAACTCCTCTAGTGAATGAATGAAGCAATACATTTGTCAAATAAAAGCTGGTGTCTTTCAAATGTTGCCTGCTCATCTCATTTCAGTGGCCCCAATGTGTGCCATGGAAGCATATCCTCATACAGCAGGTAGAGTTGACACTCAGTAGTATGGATCTATGAACTCCCTGGTTTTCAACCTGTCCTGGTACTCCCACTGTTGTGAGTAATCCACACTTTTCCAGTTCTTCAGAATCCAGTATATGAGCCCACCACCTGATCTCCTTCACAGTCACTCCAAGTACTGCCGCCAGCAGTCCGCAGTACACAGCTGGGCTGGGTGTTGGTGACTCGTGCAGTCTCTGTCATTCTCACAACAGATGCTGTGTCTGTGACACTCCAAAGGTGTCATCACACTTTTGGGATGCTGTTTTTTTTTATTTATTTATTTATTTACTAGGGGGCTTTGTCCCTTGCTCACTTCGCTCACCAACCTCTCCCCCCATACCCCCCTTAGCACTAAGTGACGTTTTTTTATCTCAGTGGTTTAAGTTGTCAGTTTCAATTGTAAGGAATGTAATCAGGAAATGGAAGGCCACAGGCACAGTTGCTGTTAAATCCAGCAGGTCTGGCAGGCCAAGAAAAATACAGGAGCGGCATATGTGCAGGATTGTGAGAATGGTTACAGACAACCCACAGATCACCTCCAAAGACCTGCAAGAACATCTTGCTGCAGATGGTGTATCTGTACATCGTTCTACAATTCAGCGCAATTTGCACAAAGAACATCTGTATGGCAGGGTGATGAGAAAGAAGCCCTTTCTGCACTCACGCCCCAAACAGAGTCGCTTGTTGTATGCAAATGCTCATTCAGACAAGCCAGATCCATTTTGGTACAAAGTGCTTTGGAGTGATGAGACAAAAATTGAGTTATTTTGTCAGAACAAAAAGTGCTTTGCATGTCGGAAGAAGAACACCGCATTCCAAGAAAAACACCTGCTACCTACTGTCAAATTTGGTGGAGGTTCCATCATACTGTGGGGCTGTGTGGCTAGTTCAGGGACTGGGGCCCTTGTTAAAGTCGAGGGTCGGATTAATTCAACCCAATATCAACAAATTCTTCAGGATAATGTTCAAGCATCAGTCAAAACGTTTAAGTTACGTAGGGGTTGGATATTCCAACAAGACAATGACCCAAAACACAGCTTGAAATCTACAAAGGCATTCGTGCAGAGGGAGAAGTACTATGTTCTGGAATGGCCGTCACAGTCCCCTGACTTGAATATCATCGATAATCTATGGGATGATTTGAAGCAGGCTGTCCATGCTTGGCAGCCATCAAATTTAAATGAACTGGAAAGATTTTGTATGAGGAATGGTCAAAAATACCTCCATCCAGAATCCAGACACTCATCAAAGGCTATAGGAGTCGTCTAGAGGCTGTTAGATTAGCAAAAGGAGGCTCAACTAAGTATTGATGTCATATCTCTGTCGGGGGGGCCCAAATTTATGCACCTGTCTAATTTTGTTATGATGCATATTGCATATTTTCTGTTAATCCAATAAACTTAATATTACTGCTGAAATACTACTGTTTCCATAAGGCATGTCATATATTAAAAGGAAGTTGCTACTTTGAAAGCTCAGCCAACGATAAACAAAAATCCAAAGAATTAACAGGGGTTCCCAAACTTTTTCATATGGCTGTATATATTTTATTTATTGTGTTAATTTATTACTTAGGTCATTTAATTGTGATATTTTTACCTTAAATTATGTTGTTCACTGTTTAATTTTATCGAAGTGGGCGTTGTTTAGGGTCTGGGAATGGATTAGTTCACTTTCCATTATTTCTAATGGGGAAAACTGACTCGGAGTTCAAACGGCCTCCTGAAACAAATTAAGTTCAAAGTACAAGGCACCGCCGCAATTAACATCAACAGCTGGCAGAATAAAACTTCTTCAGACCTCATGAAACTGCTCAGATGTGTTGCAGCCATTAACGACAATGAAAAATCTTCCAAAGTTACTGATGCCTTTGGACTATGAGACAATTTGAAAGGTACAGTAGTGCCTTGTACTTCGAATGATTCTCACTTCAAGTGTTCCAGAGTTCGAGTGCTAAATTTGAGAGAATCTTGATTCGGAATTCGAATGATGCTTCTATGCTCAAACTGTGCGCACAATGGAAAAAAAATGCAGCAACAGATGGCATTTACACAGTCGTCTCTCGCTCTTGCCGGGAAAGCATCTCATGGGTTACGCTTGTGCGTTTTCAGTGCTTTTTTCACTTTATTTTTGGTGTGTTTGGTAATATATATATAAAACCCCTTTGTATTACCCATGGCATCCAAGAACAATTCGTACAGTATATACAAAGCGCACTAATAACACAAAATAATTTGTTGTGCAATGTATACAGTATGTAAAGGAACCTAGGTGATTAAAGGAAGCTATTCTGTTAGACTTCTTCAGTCTGCCATTTTGCATTAACAGCAGCACGTGGGACTCCACCAGTTGGTGTAAATAAAGGATGTCCATGTTGGGAGTTCATCTGTAATGAAGGCTCTAAGAACCTTAATTTATGGAGTGTTTTTTACAACAGGGTGTATATGCCTCCTTGTTTTCTGAAGTCAAATATATCTGTTTGGCAACATTGAGAGAAAGGAGGTTTTCATGGCACGAGTGTGTCAGGCCTCTGAATTCTTCTCTGCATTTAGTCTCATCACCATTGGAAAGAAAACTCACCGCCATTGTGTCACCAGCAAACTTCACAAAAATGTTTAGACCTGTTCCTAGCTATGCAGTCATGGGTGTAGAGGGAGTATAAAAGAGGACTTAGTACACATCCCTGGGGGCTCCCATATTAAGAGAGAGCATAGAGGAAGTGATGCCACCCAGTCTAACCACTGCATGCCGATCTGACAGCCAGTTGCACATAGAGTCACTGAGACCCTACGCTCTGAGCTAGCTGTCAATCTTAGAAGAAATTATAAGGTTAAACACTGAACTTTAATCTACAAACAACATTTTAACACGTGTTTATGTTTTATGTCTAGGTGGGAGAGGACGATGTGTAATGTCAGGACAATTGCATCCTCAGTGGATCTGTTCTGACGATACACAAACTGTATTGCAATTAATGTGGCAGGAAACATAGAGTGAGTAAAGTCTCTGACCAGTGTCTCCAAATATTAACTTACAATGTTGTTAGGACAACAGGATACCAATCATTTAAACATGTAACTGTAGCAACTTTAGGTACTGGGAAAATGGTGGACACTTTGAAGCATGCAGAGAGAGGGAATAATTGAAAATATCCATAAACACGGCAGTCAGTTGAGGTTAGGAGCAGGCACTGATACAGCACATTGCCGCACCCACCACATGACAAACCAACTCAAGATCTCAGATTAGGACGCAAGTGCAGCCATGCAATGGGTGACACCTCAGCACCACAGATGGAATGGAACCAGTGGGAGATTTACTATGGTGGCAGGAGTGCCCGTTCTGCCACCAACCCCCAGGTTATTGGGTTGGAGGGCCTACATCACAGGTCACTAATAGGCGGACCGCAGTCCGGGTCTGGACCCAGACTCTGTTCTGTCCGGACCCAGACAGATCATTGAGTTTTATTTAGTTTTGGCGGAGATTGCATTTGTACCGGCAACTCTTTCCTGACAGTGTTTCTACACCGCTACTCAGTGTAAGGGACCTCCTATGTGTCTCTGATTGGCCAATACTTGTTGCCTTCGTGGGTTCGAGTTGGTTGGGTTTAAACATGAAGACTGATATTGGTAAAAATGAAGGCAAGAATGTCAGCCAATCACAGGCAGAGTAGGGCGGGCCTTCACTGAATAGAGGAGCGGAAAACCTGCATTCTGAGTGAAAACAGCTGGCAGCGACATTGACATGGAAAGAAAAATATACAGGAGTGAGAAAACAAGAGAGAGAAAAGCGACAAAATAGTTAATGTGCCATAGCTTTTGCTAAACGGCGGAAGCTCGACACTGAAACACCGGGCTTTTAATCCGGAATGGACTGAGGCATTTATGTTCATGCTTCCCGTAGGAAGCTTGAAACCGCTGTGTCTCATCTGCTCTGAGACGGTGGCAGTGGTTAAAAGTGGGAATGTGAAACACCCCTACGAAACTAAGCACAAAATTACATTTGAGAAAAGTTACCCACTAAATTCCCCAATTAGGCTACAGAAAACAAGCGACCAACTAACGATCGGTCAACGAGGATTTTAACACATTTATTTGCTGGCCAACAACTCGCTAACGAGTCTTCCCTCAGAGATGCATGGATTTTGGGACGTCACAAAAAAACATGCAGTGATGACAATCTTCACACAAGCATGAGGATGGCACTGACACCATTCCAGCCCAGATTTAAAATCCTGGCAGACCAAGCAAGAGTTCATTTCTCTCAGTGAACAAGAGAAAGTAGGCAGTGAGATACGAGGGAAAGAAGGAGGGGAAGATTTACTGTGAAACTGGTTATGCCTGTTCAGTTGCGCACATATTAAAAACTCTCATATATTTTATTTTTATATGAGGCCATGTCTTTTTCTTTGTTGAAACATTAAAACTTGTTATTATTATTATTATTATTATTATGTCGAGGATGCCAGGGGCCACGACCCGGCCGGGACGCCTTGAAGGACCGGAATTGGGAGTGTGCCCATCTGGGATCACGTGGGGGTCGTCTTCCTGGTTGCTTTGGGGGCCACGGGTTCAGGGCATGGAAGCCCCACCCTGTAGGGGCCCGTGGTCACCGCCAGGAGGTGCCCCAATGCCTTGGGGACTTGTGACCTCAGCACTTCCGCCACACCAGGAAGTGCTGGGGGGAAGAATTAAAAGGGCGCCCGGAGAGCTGCCGGGAGAACAGCCGGCACTTCCGCCACGCTGGGGCGTGGCCAATGAAGGAGTGTCGGGAATCACCTGGAGCTCGTCCGGGAGAATTTAAAAGGGGCCGTTTCCCTTCATTCAGGGCTGGAGTCGGGTGGAAGCAGGATGAGGCAGAAGAGAGTGTGGAGGTGGCCTGAAGAGAGGCATTTGTGTGGCCAGGACTGTGACTTTGGGGTTTGTGCACTTTTGGACTAGGTCTTAGTGACCATAACTTTTGTAAATAGTTGTATTAATAAATGTGTTGTAGTGATTACAACATGTCTGCCTGTCTGTGTCTGTGTCCGTGTCCGGGTTGGCTCCACAATTATTATTATGAAAGTACTTATTATTTATAATTCTCAGTTGAATGTCAAAGTTACCTTGCTTTTACTTACTTTTACGGTTATTTTTTCTTATTTTATTGTATGTAGCCCTCCAGAGTCACACTGAAAATAAATATTGTTGAAATGACTTTGAACTTTCTTCATTTGATTTGAGTCATTGACTTCACACAGTGCAGATATTGATACAAAGGCAGTGCTACTTCAAAATATATAAATTAATTATAATGTAAAAATTATAATGCAACTTAAACATGATGATGCTGCGGACCTGTACATGAGGAAATTTTTTCAATCTGGACCTCCTTAAATCATAATTGACTACCCCTAGCCTACATGCAGTGTGGCTGGATGCAGATTAACGTCATACCCAGGACGGAGCAACAGGTGTGTATAGAAGGTCCCATAATTCACACTGCATGTCTTTTTCAAAACCAAAGCCATGAAGTTCAAAGAATGCTCTGTAGGCCACCATGATTAAATTATGGTGAGACATCAATCAGGGTAAGGAGATAAAACCATTTCTAAACCTTTGGGTGTTCCCAGGAAATAACTATGAAGTGGAAACGTTTAGAACCACCAGGACTCTTCTTAGAGTTGGTTATCTGGCCAAACAGAGCAGGGTGGTGACCAGCAACCCAATGGTTGCACTAACAGAGCTCTAGAAGTCCTGTACCGAGACCAAGACATTTTTGGCGTTTACGGGATTCAAACTCGCAGCCTTCCGATTGCCAGTGCAGATCCCTAGCCTCAGAGCCACCACTCCACCCTCAGTTAGTTGGCAGGCACATTTACTGAAAACATGGCCAGGGATGCCATCAGTGCCTGCCACTTTACGAGTGTCCAGTCCTGTGCACATCGTCCACAGACATGGAAAGGCTAGTGTCGCAACTAGTAGCTGGCGCTCTCTTCTACAGGGCAGGGTTGTTTAGTTCCTCCATGAGTGAGGCAGTGGGGCACAGGGTGCTGGTATTTCCTCTTTAGTGTGTTACATTATTTGAGTGGTAGTGTTAAACTGGAGTTCAACTTTGTTTCTGTGCTCACATCTGCCTGCTTATTCTGTTAAATGGAGGACCCAACTGGCTTTTTTATATTCCTCCATGTTATGACCTGAAGTGCTATCATGATTTCTTCTCCGTGCCCTTTTCATTTATTAATGGTGATGACACAAAGCAATCACCAGCCCAGACTTGACATGACATTATCTGTCATGCTTTAGCACTGACCCCAATTCCCACCATGTCTCTTGCTTATTGCCATTTGTTGACAGCCATTATCCTGCTGTCTCCTGAAACCTGTCTTTCTGTGCTGATTGCTGGCCTTGATATGCAGGCTCCTCACTTTCACTGTCAGTGGTGCATCCCGGTTCTAGCGTCTTTGTGCCTTTTATTCTTTATATCTTTCATCTTCCAATTTTAATTTTGCTTCATACCTTAGGATTATGGTTATTGCTTAGTGATAGTAGGCAAAGGATTGCCAGGTGAGTCAAACCAACAGATTGTATAAAATGTTTCTGACTGTCCACCTCCAATTTGCCTTTGACTGTTCCTGAGTATGCAAAATTTTAGGCTTGTCTGTTCATTAGTTTCTGAGATATGGAAGCTTTGAAAGGGCAGTGTGGCCCTTATTTAAGAGAAAAGTAGTACAAAAAAATAACCATATTCCATAAGACATAACATTTGTACTGTTAATGCTACAACAACAACAACATTTATTTATATAGCACATTTTCATACAAACAGTAGCTCAAAGTGCTTTACATAATAAAGAATAGCAAAATAAAAGACACAATAAGAAAACAAGTCAACATTAATTAACATCGAATAAGAGTAAGGTCCAATGGCCAGGGGGGACAGAAAAAACAAAAAAAAAACTCCAGACGGCTGGAGAAAAAAATAAAATCTGCAGGGGTTCAGACCACGAGACCGCCCAGTCCCCTCTGGGCATTCTACCTAACATAAATGAAACAGTCCTCTTTGGATTTAGGGTTCTCACGGAAGGACTTGATGATGATGGTCACGTAGACTTCTGCCTTTTAATCCATCCATCTTTGCTGGAGCATCATGAGGCTTTGAGTAGGTGGAGGTGGCGCAGGCTGCCATCACAAAGAAACCGTTAAAAGAAACAGAAGAGAGGGTAGGGGTCAGTACGGATGCTAGATGCATGAAGGTCAGTAGGAACAAGACAGAATACATGTGTGTGAATGAGAGGGAGCTCAGTGGAATGGTGAGGATACAAGGAGTAGAGCTGGTGAAGGTGGATGAGTTGAAATACTTGGGATCAACAGTGCAGAGTAATGGGGATTGTGGAAGAGACGTGGAAAAGAGAGTGCAGGCAGGGTGGAATGGGTGGAGAAGAGTGTCAGGAGTGATTTGTTACAGACGGATATCAGTAAAAGTGAAAGGGAAGGTCTACAGGATGGTAGTGAGACCAGCTGTGTTATATGGGTTGGAGACGGTGGCACTGACCAGAAAGCAGGAGACAGAGCTGGAGGTGGCAGAGTTAAAGATGTTAAGATTTTGGACAGGATTAGAAATGAGGACATTAGGTCAGCTCAAGTCGGACAGTTGGGAGACAAAGTCAGAGAGGCGAGATTGTGTTGGTGTGGACATGTGCAGAGGAGAGACACTGGGTATATTGGGAGAAGGATGTTAAGGATAGAGCTGCCAGGTGAGACAGAATATTTAGAATTAAAGTGTGTCAGTCTTTCCAAATAATAAAAGTATGATGCTAATAGAACTATAAGAAGCGGGACACTTGCGTATTAAATAAGAATGTGCTAAGCTAACTGAACAAATGTAATCTAATGTAGATACTAAAGCTACAAGAATGTAATTTCTTTATAACTAATGTAATGTACTGAACTAACCTTTTTTTTAACCCTTGATATTTTAGGGGCAATGTGCGTACAAAAAAAAAAAGAAGTGAGCATTGTCTAAAACCGCTGAGTTGCATACACCGTATAACCGTTGGGGAAAAAACTTGCTGTAACTGCACTTATGTACGTGCAAACTAGCAGAGGTGTATTTCCTAAAACTGTGAAAATACTGACAACTCTTTATCTGTAAAAAACAGTGTTTATCTTGTGGGGGTGGTACCCAGCCGGGACGCCCAGGAGGACCGGAGGAGTGCTTGCGCCTCCTCCAGACCATGAGGGGGGCGACCGCCCTGGTTGCACTGGGGTCCACGGGTGCAGAGCTTGGAAGCTCAACCCTGTTAGGGGCCCGTGGTCACCGCCAGGGGGCGCCCCGGTGCCTGAAGAGCCCTGGACCTCAGCACTTCCGCCACACCAGGAAGTGCTGGGGGGAAGAAGACTGGGGACACCCGGGTGCGCAGCTGGCACTTCCGCCACACAGGGGAGTGTCGAGGAGCAGCTGGAGCCCGTCCGGGCCGCTATAAAAGGGGCCGCCTCCCTTCATTCAAAGTCAAGAGTCGGGTGGAAGTGCACGAGAGACGAGAGAGAGAGGAGTGGAGGAGGCCGGAAGGAAGGCACTGCGAAGAGAGGCCTGGACTTTGGGGGATTGATGCTCGAGGCACTGGGTTGTGCACTGACTGGACTTGTAAATATTTTATATAATAAATGAGTGTGCTGGGTGCCAAAACGATGTCCGTCTGTCTGTGTCTGGGCCATGTACCACATTCTGCAACATACAAATTCAGGATGTGGATAGGGGCTACAGCAATCCATGTAATAACCTCAAGATGAACTGCTACGTTTCCCCTTTTTTCTTTTCTTTTTTTTTTCTTTCTTGTCAACGAACTTGAGTATTAAAAAGAAGTCTCTCCTTCCCGCTGACAGGCTGACGGTCTGTACGTGATAGGTTTGAAGCCTCTCTGCCACCAAGAATAAAGAAATGGCTTTTTACTTTAAATTGTTTTTTGTCTCCCATTGTTTTTGACTTCAGTGTCCACACAGGCAAGAGGAAAAGAGGAAGGCCTAGAGGAGGTTTATGGATGTGGTGAGAGAGGACATGCAGGTGATGGGTGTGACAGAACAAGATGACGAGGACAGGAAGATATGGAAGAAGATGATCGGCTGTGGTGACCTCTAACAGGAGCAGCCGAAAGAAGAAGAAGAAGAAGAAGAATGCTAGATGCATGAAATTTTCAGCGATTGTTCTTTAGTATGAGATTAGCCCACAGTTGCATATTTGCCAGTGTAAGGCTTGCTGAATATTGTATAAAAACTTTTGTACTGTAGAGCAAATCTGGTCTTCTATATTTGTACACTAAACCACATCAGATCTTTCAAATCTGGACAGGTAATGCAGTCATCCCTCGGTATCCACTAAAGATCGGTTCCAGGACACCTGCAGATATTAATATCCACAGCTGCTCGAGTCCCTTCTATAAAATGGCAGAGCTACGCATCCTCCTGTATTATTAGGGATAGCACTTTACGCTCCCTCTTAGCTTTTGAGGGATGGCTTCAACCTCTTAACTGCTTTTTACAAATCATGTTTTCACATAAAACAATAGGTGTACACAACTCAACTAGTGCACAAATAAGACGCATGGCAAACAATGCTCAAATAACGAGGGCTGGAAGGAGAATGAGGATCTGTGAAATGGTGGGAGGCTGTAGCAGCGTATGCCTGCACGTCTCTTCATTTGCGTGAATTTAGCGT
Organism: Polypterus bichir lapradei; assembly: GCA_026402145.1. Taxonomy (NCBI): domain Eukaryota; kingdom Metazoa; phylum Chordata; class Cladistia; order Polypteriformes; family Polypteridae; genus Polypterus; species Polypterus bichir. The sequence goes on along the minus strand of JANRMT010028174.1, from coordinate 41,464,626 downwards.
ACCGCTCAGCACATGGCAAATTCAAGTTTTACATTTTGTTTTTTTTTTTAATTATTTTTTAGTTAGTGTAGTTAGTTGAATCCACAGATGTGGAATCCATTGATATGGAGGGCTGACTGTACTCAGGTGATAGTCCTTTAGCCACTAGATTCCTGTATGAAAGAAACCAAACTTTCTGATTAATGAGGCATTGAAAACAGAAATCGATTCATGCCTATATTTCAAATGCTTATCAATAAGTGTACAACATAAATAATTATACCACTAGTAAGAACTTATTTTATTTTGTAAATGCATAAAATGTACAAAATATGAAGTTGGCACCTAGAACCAAACTATATTTACAAACTATGAAAGATTTGATGTGGTTTAGGCTGAAAACCTGAAACAATTATTTTTGACAACAGACTGGCCACTTTTTTCTTTTTTTATTATTATTTTTAATTGATTTTATCTGAAGCAAATAGTATTCCATATAATCAAGTCAAACTTAACAAACCAAACTTCAGGCCATACCCAAGAGAAAAACAGGGAGCCAGCAAACAAAGCAAATGTTTAAAAGCAACAAGGAAAGAAGCGCATCCTTTTCCCTGATACAGATGCTTATCCTCTTTAATAAAAGCCCTGTGTGCGTCCAGGTGTCCGTGTGTGTCTTCTGGTGAAGTGCGCATGCGCGGGGTCACACGGCACGTGTTCAGTCTCTTCCTGTGCATTCCCTGTGCAGACACACACATAGGCGCATGAGAGACAGACACGCACACACAGGCGCGTGCACGACAGACAGACACGCACACACAGGCGCCCACGCGACAGACACACACACGCATACACACACACACACAGGCGCCCGCGGGATGCACACACACACAGGCGCGCGGGACGCACACACACAGGTGCACGCGGGACGCACACACACACACACACACACAGGCGCGTGCGGGACGCACGCACACACACACACACACACACACACACAAGTGTGCGCGTGCATTGTTGCAGTGTTACTTTTCTTGGTTGTTTGTTAATTTTTCAACTGTTGATTTTTCTCCCTGTGCTTAAAACTCATTAAAAAAGGTGTTTTTAGCGAGCGGGTTGTAAGGCTATAGCGCGAACTCTTCCAGTCTTAGTTTTCTCAGTTGTTCAAAGTTTTCTTAGTGTTATTCATTGTTTTTACATTTAGTTTACTATTACGCTGTGCATTCAGTGGTATAATGAACTATATTTGTGCTTAAAAACGTAAAAAAATATATATTTACATACAGTTCATACGGTCTGGAATGGATTAATTGTATTTACATACAATCCTATGGGGGAAATTACTTCGGTTCACGACCAAATCGGGTTAGAACCAGAGTTTTGGAACGAATTATAGTTGTGAGCCGAGGTTCCACTGTATTACTGTCATACAAAATTACAGGCATTTTACGGAAATACAAACCAGTATTACTGAGAGAGAAAATTAAAGGCACACAATACAGTGACACATATTACAGCCACATACAAGGTCCCTTGCCATTTAATATAGACTGTTCCTACTAATGTTTATGCACTACTGTTCTAGCGCCCGTTTTTGTAACGGGCTTAATGTCTAGTTCTAAAATGTTATTGATTAGATCCTGCCATATTTTTAAAAAGTCTTGAACAGATGCTCTAAGTAAGAATTAGGTTTTTTTTTTCAATTTCAAATAGTTAAGAACATCAGTTATCCACTGACTTAAGAGTGGTTGGGTGGGATTCTTCCAGTTGAGCAAGTAGTAGTGAAGTAAAGGCAATTAGCTGGTTTGTCCTTCTCCACTTCAAGCCCCTCTGTGAGCCCACCAAACACAGCTGTTAGTGGGTCAGGAGGGATTGTGACACCAACGCTGTCTGAGAGGCATTTAAAGATTTTGGTCCAAAAATGATGTTGATTTGGTGCAGGCCCAAAACATGAGACCCAGTGAGGCTGGAGCTCGATTGCAACATTCATAGGTTGAGTCTTGCCCTGGAAACATTTTGGACAATTTTAAACAAGATAAATGTGCTCGATAAAAGATTTTAAGATGAATAATTGAATGATTTGCACATATGGAGCTCGAGTGAATTCTGTGCATGACTGCTTTCTACTGCTTTTCTGAAATATTAAGTGAAAGAGGCTTTCCCCATTGTACCCTGGGATCTTTGAAAGGAATGGGCTTTAAATGTTTTAATATATTGTAGAGATTCTAGCTGAGTCTTCAAGATTGATTAATATTTCTTCTGGAATAGAAATAGGTGGGAGGTGAGAAAAACCGGGCAGGTTCTGTTTAGCGTAGTCAATAGCTTGACAGTAGTGGAAAAACTGTGTTGACGAGAAGTTGAATTTGAAGCTTAATTGTTTGAAGGATGCGAAAAATCATTTCTGTACAAATCTGTAAGTGTTTTAATTCCAGACATTTTCCAAACCTTAAATTCTGTGCAGGTTGTCATGTAGATGTGCAGTAGATAAAACATTCTTTGTCTTGAAGTGCTTCCTATATTAGTTCCACATTCTGAAGGACGGCAGTAGCGTATTGATGATAGTTTGTATTCACTGCGGCACAAAGCAGGGAATATAAAGAAGTGCTGTAAGATTTTAATTTCTTTGCCGACCAAGCTTGTGGATTTTCGTTGTCGATGTCCAGGGGCCTTGTGCATAACGCCGTGTGTAGAATTCACACTAAAGCATGGTGTACGGACAAAAGTGGAAATATGCTTATACACAAAATAATTAAGATGCACAAAACTGTGCAAAAGCCAACTTCCACGCACTTCTGCTTCATAAATCCTGGTCAGCCTGCAAAGTAATGCATGTGCATGCGCCTGCCATTCCACCCCGACTCTTCCCGGAATTGCACCCCTTTGAATATGCAAATCAATATAAATAGCCCTTTAAGTTCAGCATTTTGTGAAAAGACAATGGCAAAAGCATTTCAGAAAAAGAATTTCAGCAAATGCGAAGTGGAGGCAAAGCAGTGGTATAAGCAACAAAAGGAAGTTGATACAGAGTGGCAGAGAAACTCAAAAGTTCAAGTTCAGAAAGTCGCACAGTGCTCAAAATGAAAAAGAAGTAGTCAGATATCAAAGTTGCTGTGAAAAGGCGAGTTGTAGTTCACTGTCTCAGTGTCATACGGAAGCGTATTAGAGTACAGAGAAAAGAAAAAATAGCGACATAAGTGAAAAAAAAGATGTCCACTTTAATCTTGTAGTTTATTTTGTCATTAAAGTAGAACATTGTAAACTTGATCTTACAATCAATGTTTAATTTACTAGAGTTTCTCAGATTCCGTCGTAACTAAAGTAGCACATTAAATGCTTTGTATTCTATGTGTTCTTCTATGTACTCTATGTGTGTGAATCACTATGTGCTTCTAAAACGTGCTTTCTCTTATGCACAGAATACATTACATTCATGATATTACAGCTCCCTGAACAATTTAGTTACTAAGATGTATACTTGATATTGAATTTATGATGAAATGCATTAAAGAATAATAGAAGAGAGCGCATATTTACAGATGATGACGACTGGCTTCTAAGTTGATTTAGATTTTCAAGAGCTGTCTTCTTGTCTTCTAGACGGGGCGCCGGCTCATTGCTACCCACTGCACCACTATGCCCACACGTTTAATTATTAACATATACATTACTTAAATGAAGTTTAAATTTATCTGTTTATTATAATATACATATTTAATGCATTTGATCTTAAAAATGATATCAAAGCTCCAAGAATACAGCTCTTAGAAATCTAAATCAACTTAGAAGCCAGTCGTCATCATCTGTAAATATGCGCTCTCTTTTATTAAATTGAGTTGAATTCCTTTATTGCTATTGTATGGTACAACGAGATTCAATATGCAAATCCTCAATAAACTTATTTTACTATAAAATGATAAAGTAACAGTAATAATAATATGATAAAAAACAATGAAAAATATAACATATGAAGGCATAAGTACAATATACATGTGCATATAGTGCAGGTAGTGCAAATGGTTCATAAAGTGGCTCAGGTTGGGCAATATTACAACTGTAGTGCAAGTTTACAGTGAGGTAATTATACTTATAAGTACAAACAGTTCTACCAGGAGCACTTAATAGAATGATTGAGTGCATTTAGAGCTCTTGGGATGAAACTGTTTCTGAACTTCGAGGTTCATGCAGGAAAAGCTCTGAAGTTCAAATAGACTGTGCGCATGGCTGGGGAAGCATATGCTATAAATGTTCTCCAGGCTAGATACTGTATCCCAATAATTCTCTGTGCTCTTGACACAATCTCCCATAGAGCTTTCCGATCAGCTGTTGTACAGCTATGATTCCACACTCAGATACAGTGGGTTAAAATACTCTGAGTGGTGCATTGTGAGTAACAGCACTAAAGCAACTATGGCATTTGGAGCAGTTTGGCAATCCTCTGGAGCATTATATTGTTTCAGGTTGATTACAATCAGATGCTTAAAACTAATGAATAATATGGGGTTAATTTCAGTGTATTTGATAAAGCCACATCAGGGATGTGGATCTAAAAAATAAAGGGAACCCACACTGAAACAAAAGCACTGCTTTGACACTGGGTGCTGCCAGTTTGCAAAACCGAGCGGAGAACTTGCATACACCAGGAATTGAGCTAGCGTGAAAATGTGTGTGGCTTTATGCCAAGTTTAGTTTTAATACATCACAACGTGAGTGTGGAAATGGGAGTACGCAACATTGTTGTGCATACGCACCGTTTATACATGAGGCCCCTGGTGTATTCATGGTCTATTCTGGTAATTTTACTGATTAAATCAGATGCCTCCTTGGTTTTTAATTTATTTTTGTGAGAAAGATATGAAATAATCTGTCCTCTTATAAAAGCCTTCAGAATTTCCCAGAGTAATCTGGTAGAGTCCTCTGAGGAAGCATTTGTCTCTAGAAAAAAATCAATTTGCTTGCATACGAATTCTATACAGTTCTCATTAGCTAATAATAGGGGATTAAGATGTTAGCTACAAGATGAGTGTGTAGGGCATAGTGATTTAGGCTTCATAATTGAAGAAACTATAGTTTAGTTACACGATTTGATAATAGGCAAAAAGTTATTGTCTCTGAAGAAATAATCAATTCTTAAGTAACAATGATGTACTGGTGAGAAGAATGATTATGACCTTAAATTTGGATTTAAAAATCTCCATAGGTCTGATAAGTTATGATCCATTGCAAAGGCTGTTTAGTTATTTTTTGCAGTATTATATGTTACTGCCACTGTAGCTAAAGACCTATTGTTAGAGAGATATCAATAATTAAGAGACACGGCTCATTTCAAGGTGCACCTTCCCAGCATGCACGACAGCGCATATTATGGGATGTTCAAAAGCGAAAGAGATATATGTGTACTACAGTAGTCACTTCCGAGTAGAGAAACATTTATTTGTGATAACTAAGAGTCAGTAGTGTCCTGAATTAATAAGAAGTGTGCATTAATAACCAGAGGTGGGTTCATTGGTGATTTGCTTGTGTGTTTTTATACGTTAAGATGCAAAGTTGTCTAAGTGTACTGTTTAGTGTTTATATGTTGGGAATGTGCCTTAGTGTTAGTTACATGCAGCAATATTATTTAATAATAGTTTATAGTATTACATCAATGTACTTTACTATACGTTTGTTAATACTATGTACTGATACTTTATTGATTTGGATTCTATACTGCCGATAAGCTAGTGCCTAATTTGAGTAATACTGCCATCTAGTGGACTTTGTGTAATTTACCTTAAAGTTTTATGTATTCTTTTTTATTGTAGACCACACATACACCTATATACCTATTCAAATGCAGGTGTATATCTTCAAATAAATTAAGTCAATTTCATTTTGAGCTGCTGTGTGGAATTCTCTTCTTCATTTAGCAGTGTCCCGATCGACACTCCGGAGTGAACACTATAAGTTCTGAACACACTACAGATACAGTAGTCCTTTGATACACCTATCCAAGTCTGGATTTAAAACACAATTAAAGTCTCCAGAAATTATAATTTTATCAGTGTTCACATTAGAAATTGATGCAACTACATTTTGGATGAAATCTTTATCATCCACATTAGGTACATACATTTTTATCAAAACCACTTTAGTATTAAATAGATTACCCACCATCATGACATATCGCCCTTCAGGATCACATACTACTTCTGATACTACAAATGGAATTGTTCCGCGTATGACGATTCCCACACCTCTAGTTTTTGAAAAATGTGGCCAATCCAATCTCTTTGCAACTGAAACTGGTCCTTACGTATTAAGTGAGTTTTCTGTAAAAATACTATTTTGGTATTTACACCTGTTAGGCGAGAGAATGCTTTTTTTCTCTTAATTCTTGATTGAGACCTTTGACATTCCAGCTCACAAAGTTCATTGTTTAGTCATAGAGACATTGATTCTGAATACAGTATTTATTAACATTTTTTAGTTTTAAGTTAAGGTAATACAGTGTTATATAAAATAGCGTTGACTTTGATTTCATGTTATTGCCAGGTGTAATGGCTATGGAGCCTATTGTTATGTTACTACTTAACCTCTGTTGGGGTAGAAAGGATAAATAAGAAAAATCTTGATCTCTTTCTTTCCTCCCCAAAATGACGCTAGTCCACAGTCTTGTGACATGCCATGAGACAGAGCGCACCAAAATAAAACAAACACCCCCCCCCCGACCCCCGCAGCACTGCATGGAAGGTTAAGATTGAGATATTTTATGATAGTACAGTCCAAATACACTACACCTAGGAAATGATGTTAAACAGTTCCCATGGAGAGTGAGATAACATATGATAGTATTTTCCTTATACAATTAACCAAGGATATTATCTTTAAAAAAAAAAAAAAAGTAATTAGTTAGCAAAAATGTGCATATAGTCAATGGTCACTTTTCTACTGGCCCTTCAGCCGATTACCCTAAGTGAAAGTAAGGGAACTGTGTGACCCTTTTAAAGTGAGATAAATTTGCCACTATTGAAGCGACATACATCTTTACAGGTGTCTGGTAGCACCAGAGTCTTAGCAACCCTGAAAAATGATAAATGCACACTGATCCCAAAAGTTAATGATTGAACTAGTACCCCAAGCCAATGACCCAGTAAGTTCACAGTCAGGGCAGAAGCTTGTGGATGGAAGACAGGCCAGGGTTGTTAGACAGAAAATGAGTTATAGATTTTTCTTTTGTTCTGTAGTCAGTACGCAATTTGACGTCAATACGCACGCAATCTGAAGTTTAATGGCAAAACATCTAAAAATATTTTGAACAATAAATGAATAGTCTGCTGCTGGCACTTACCACTTCAAGAAACTTGCTTTTTGAAGTCAAGCGAGTGATCTTAATGGTCATCTGTAAAGAGAACACAAAAATTGGAATATTCATTCTCTATTAAAAAAAAATCTTTGAAGGGAGACGAGACGTGATCTTCTCAGAAGACAATTTGACGTCCTTTGAGACAAGGCAGTGAGACAACAATTTAAAAAAGTCCACGGACATTTAACCTAGCAGTTGTTGGAATGCTTTTGGGAGACAGACATCATGTGCTCCCAGCTCTTTAAATAATGACAAGCAACAAGCAGAACACGCAGCTCACCAGCAGCAGCAAGCCAGCAGATGACCCGACCACTTCTCCTTAGCATGAGTTCAGCCAAACCCCATTTCGCCCCCCCCATCCCCCCCCCCTCACAATGCGAGCGGCAGAGACGTGAAGTGATTAAAGGACTGCTGCTGGACAGGCTTTTAAATGATCAACGCGCAGCGTGATAAGCAGAATACTCAGCTCGCCAGCAGCAGCAGCAACAAGCCACCAGATGATCCAACTGCTTCTCCTTAGCATGAGTTCAGCCCCCCTTCACAACGCAGAGTTATACGTCCTGTGAGAAAGAGATTTAGCCACGCCCGGTGCTGGAAATAAAGGACAAGTACAGTATTGTTTTTACAAAAGTTTTAAAGTAAAAGTGAAAATAATGCATATGTAACAATGCCCATGAAAATAACAATCTCTTTAAATTGTATATCCGGTAAACCAAACCCGGAGGTGGGCGAGCGAAGCGAACAGGGGTCAGAGCCCCCTAGTATATATAAATATGTATCAGTATGTGAATTAAGTAGGAAATGTTTTGATTGACATTTTGAAGCATAGGCAGGTATCACAATATAACCCCTGTCCACGACTCCAGACACCAGGTAAAAGTCCAAACGATGACTTTATTAAATTGCCACAGTGCACAAAGCACCCTGTCCTCCACTATACTCATACAATAATCACAAATCACAAATAAACAATCCTCCAACTCCCAAACGCGTTGCCACCCTTCCACCCAGCTCAGCTCGCCGTCTGGGAGCTCCAACAATTCTTTTATATTCCCTGACCCAGAAGTGTTCCCAATCCCCAGTCCATGTGATCTTGTATCACTTCCGGGTCAGGCAAAAAGTCCTTTTCGTCACCCCGGAAACACGTCATTCCCCTTGTCCATGTGACTTGGACATACTTCCGGGGCGTAGGGTAAATACCCGTTGTTCCCCTCCTGCAGCGTCTCCTAGTGGCCCCCATGGCATCGAGCAGGGCTGCGTATAAAAACTGCAATGTCCATGATGCCCTGCTGGTCTTCGGGGGACCTTCATACTTCAGGGAGGGCTCCACCTGGCGGCTTGAGGGTATTGGCCAAGATAAACGGCCGGCCATACACCACAATATATTATTATATATATAGCAGCACTGCTTACTACTAGGTTGTGGTGCTGCCCAACTACTGTAGTTTGGCTGAATTTCTCTTTTAAGTTTTGGACTGTCAATTATATATTCATGTTTTAATTAATAGGTGACAACAATTACAGTCAACCTTTCCTAGAGCAATCCCCTGCATTCTTGCTGTCCATGTCTAGTTTCAGAAAAGCAACAACATAAACAGATGATTCACTTACAGACACGTGGTCTGCCTTTCTTTCCACCCTCCTCACTTCACCATGGCTTCCTTCTTCAAGGATTTCACCAAAACTGTATTTTTCCAAAATGCTCTCAAATTCTGGAAGACAATAAATAGAGGACAGAATAAAGGACTGTAAGGCAGATTGTCAGAAAGCAGCTAATTGGTTTCAAAAGGGCAGGATCTGATCAATAACATTTTAGAAAAAGCATTTAAATTGAGGAAGCAGATAGTCTTCCCTCTTTTTTTATTGTTTATTTTTTTATTTATTTACTAATTTATCTATTTACATATTTTTACTAATATTAAAGTTTTACTCTGTTGGTCTAGCTCTCTTTCTCATGGGTGGGGGTTGATTTGTTTCAAACCTAGTTTTGTAAAACTTGACTTGCATGGAATGTTATTTGATTTTAATAAAATCAATAAAATGCAAAAAAAATATATATAGAGAGAGAGGGAAAATGAGATTCTTCTTCTTCTCTTTTAGCTATCTGATTAATTGATCTCTGCAAAACACCAAATTATATTTGAAATAAAGAAAACACATTTTTATGAACGGATCTGTTACACAAGACAGAAAAATTATATTTTTAGGCTGATGTCTTTATCCAAGGCAACTTATAACACTGGAGTGATTACATATTTTTTTGCCAATTGAAGCACAGGCAGGAGATGTGACTTACTGATGCCATGTCATGTCACAGTCTCAGTAGCAGGATTTGAAATTACAACTTCAGGGTTGGTCCAAAGTCCAAAGCTGTAAGCACCACACCATACTGCCTGACTCCATAAGTGAAAGGCCATCAACAGATGTACAGTATCTCCACTTTGAATACCTGTTTACATGTGGACCAGACCAGTCAAGCAGAGGTACAGAGATCCCTTACCCCATTTTCATCACCACTCCACCACATCCTGGGTCAGGAAAGAAGGTACTGAGGGGCTAAGGGGAAACTGGGGAGGGACACCTAAGGCCTAATTACAGCACTAGTGCTGAGAAAAAAGAGAAAGTCTTGGTACCGACTCGGAAAGAGACAGTGACAATATTTAATGAACAGTATCAAGAGATGAGACACCGTCGAAAATTCAAGTCGATGTAATTACCAAAAACCAAACCCATCTGTCATCAAGTTCAAAATGTTAAAATCTAAGACCTTAAAATCAAAAGCAAGTTTGTTAACAAGGAATAACATTTTTCTCACAAGAAACACATGTTATGATGGATGCCCAAGATATACGAGGTGTGGCAGAAAAGTAATGAGACTGATTTTTTATTTACCAAAGTTTTTATTTTTTTCAAACATCAATGTTATCCCCTTCAAAGTAGTTCCCTTGGGCAGCTACACACCGATGGAGACGTTGTTCCCACTGTTGGTAGCAGCGCTGGAAGTCTTTAACCGGTATGGTCTTCAGCATGTCCGTTACACTCTTTTGGATGTTTTCTAAAGTCCCGAAATGACGTCCTTTGAGGAGATTTTTCAGTTTAGGAAAAAGGAAAACGTCACACTGACTGAGGTCAGGTGAATAAGGGGGCTGGGGAACCACAGGAATGCGTTTTTTCGATTGTCCTTCTGCTCAATTGTGAGGTTTTTCGGCACCATTTTGGCACAGACCTTTCGCATGTGCAAATGTTCAGTCAAAATTTGATGAACGGTAAATCTGTTCAAATTTAATTGTTCACTCAACATTCTTAATGTTAAATGACGGTCTGATCTCACAAGAGTGTTCACACGTTCGATGTTTTCATTGGTTTTCGAAGTTGAAGGCCTCCCTTAACAGTGTTCATCTTCAACGTGTTTTCTGCCTTCCAAAAATGATTTGTGCCAGCGAAAAACTTGAGCTCGGGATAAAGAATGTTCCCCATAGGCCTGTTTTAACTTTTCAAACGCCACACTTGCCGATTCTCCAAGCTTAACACAAAATTTAATGGCACAACGTTGCTCCAAATTCCGCTGTTCCATTTTGCGTGACGCACAACCAAAAACGCAACTTCGCTAATAGCAGTCACAAAAATCACGTAGTTAATGGAAGGAGTTGAAACTCGCACTGAGCTATGGGAGGGTACTGATACACGTGCTCTATCAAGGACAACAGCGCAGCGTTGCCAGATCGCTTGCAGTGTTGCCAGTCTCATTACTTTTCTGCCACACCTCGTATATATATATATATATATATATATATATATCACAACAATGATGTCACACCTTACACATTCTGTGGAGCATTCTGAGAAGATTTCCATAAAAATTATTGATGCTAACTTCTCAAAATGCCGGCACCTGTAACTAAACCAAATGGCAATGCAGCATAATAGTAAAATTATTTTTGTAGGTACACTTCTAGATGAGAATGTATTCTTCAGGTAATATAATCTCAAAATTGACAAATGATTGTTTCATTAAAGAAAGAGCAAACACCAGCCATAACAGTCTCAGAAGTTAAACTAGAGTAGTGTCTGTTATGATCAAATCAGGGTTCCTCACCTTGCTCATATTTAAAGTGCTTCTTTATATCTTCATTGTTGTTGTTTTTTCAATTATTGCTCATTGTTTTCTTTTGTTTTTATATTATTGTTCTGTTCATCTATAATTTATTTTATAATTTACTATTTATTATTAGCAATGTTGCACACTCTTTTGGCCACGTTCCTGTATAGTCTGCTTCTCACACTCTGTCGACAATTATTTTCGAGGTGCCTTGCTCACCTCCTGTCTGATTTTATAGTCTCCATCTTTGAAGGTGACTCTCAGTGTGCTCCCTATGCCTTTACTCATTCATGTGTGTCTCACACTTGTACTTCCTCTTTTAATCAAGTCACCAAAGCCAATCTGACCAATCAGATTACTAGGAGGGACTGTAACCACACACAGAAATTAGCAGTTTATTATGCAGTCGATTTTTATTGTTATTTTGCTTCTTATTTTGTATCTACATGTGTCTTGCAATTTTTTCATGTTTCTTGTATTTTTGTGGGGGCAGGGTCCTCAAATGTGGGGCCACCTGTCCATCACAATAAGGCAACGCCTCCAAACCTATAAAGGCAGCCTGAGAACTGCAGTCCGGTGCATACCATTTGAACGCCCTTTGTTGTTTGGTGGTTATTGTAAGCATTTGGTTCCTTTTAAAATTCTGATTAATAGCTTCTGACCTTTTTGCTCTCTATTTTGAATTTTCTTATGGATTGTACTTTTTGGAATATTGTTTGCACTGGATTACCGTTGCTGTTGTCTTATTAAACCTTCTCTTTTATAAAAAAAAAAAAATTGGAAAGCTCTTCTCTGCTCCAGCAGTTTTCATGGTTCTCCTCCTCGTGAGACATACCTTAAATATTTAAGATGCTTTTTGCTATTGTTTTGAATTTAAAATCCTGATCATCCTTTGGAGGCCTAGTCAGTCCTTGCCTTGGGGTGAGATTTGGTTTTGTGGACTGTTTTGGAGGCCTCACCCCTTCATTATTCTGAGCAATCACAACAGCTTTAAAAAGATCAGACACCCAAGATTTGAAGCACTGAATAGAACTAGTCCAGTCCTCAATGGCGTTAGTGGGTGATGTGCTGACCCAAAACACAGATAGCGCCATGTGCAGAAAATTGTAAAATGAAGTTAACCCTTCATCAGACATGACTAGCTCAGGGAGCATGAAACAAAAAGGACTTTAGCACTGGGAAGGACTACACAGAAATGGTCTTATTGAGTGTGCAGCACAGCATGCTGCTGTTAATCGAAGATTTTTACAGAGAAAAATGATGTTAAGGGAGGAATTTGCAGCTTTTCTTGCCAAATACAATTCATATCCATCTGTCAGGTGTGAATAAAAACCTGTTTTTAGCTCAAATGGTATTGAAAGAAATGTTGTTGCATCGTTGATGTCAGAATCACAGTGTTCCTGAACCGTTCCTGGGCACACTTCTTTCAAGCAGGCCAGGGCACGATACGGTTTAGTAGCGGTCACAGGAGCTAGACTTTGGGAAGTTACATGCGGACAAACGTGCTCAGGCACGGAACAAATTGCTAGTGTGAGTACACCCTAAGTCAGTCTTCTTTTCTAAACCTTGTTATGCAGATGTATGTAGTGCACTCACTAATCATATGTGTAATTTCCAAATACTTTTTAAGAGTTAAATAAACTTTTCTAGTGATAAGGTTATCAATGGTGATTTTCCAGTGTAAACTTCTGATCAATTGAAATGCATGCATGCTGTTGGTTAATTTTCACTTGAGGAAAAAAAATATTAAAAAGCTAACCTAAAAAACAGGGTGGACCAATGAAAAAAATGTGGAAGGGCCAAGGCAGGTAAACAAGTATGTCTGGTCCCTACGTATCAATCAATGCAAGAGTTTCACTGGCTGAATAAATATATATGTCCGGTTCCTCTGTTTCAATCAATACAGATTTACTGGGTCAGTAAATATGTTTGGTCCCCCAAATCCAATTTAATGCAGGTGTTTTAGCGGGTCAGCAACCTGTGTCAATCAACATGAGAGTTTTACAGGGTCAGTAGTTAGGCAGGTAGATATGTCTGGTACCCCTGTATCAATCAATGTGGGACTTTTACTGGGTGGGTAGGTAGGTTGGTAGGTCCAGTTCACCTGTATCAATCAATGCAGATGTTTTACTGGGTAGGTAAGTGAGTATGTCTGGTACCCCTCCATCAGTTAACGTGAGAGTTTTGTTGAATCGGTAAATATGACTGGTCCCTCCATATCAATCAATGTAGAAGTTTTACTGGGTAGGTAAGTAAGTATATCTGGTTCCCCTGCATCAATTAATGTAAGAGTTTTGTTGAATCGGTAAATATGTCTGGTCCCTCCAAATCTATGAATGCAGGTGTTTTAGTGGGTCAGTAACCTGTATCAATCAACATGACAGTTTTACAGGGTAAGTAGTTAGGCACGTAGATACTGTATGTCTGGTACCCCTGTATCAATCAATGTGGGACTTTTACTGGGTGGGTAGGTAGGTAGGTAGGTCCAGTTCCCCTGTATCACTCAATGCAGAAGTTTTACTGGGTAGGTAAGTAAGTATGTCTGGAACCCCTGCAGCAATTAACGTGAGAGTTTTACTGGATCGTTAAATATGTCTGGTCCCTCCATATCAGTCATTAAGGGAGTTTTACTGGGTGGGTAAGTATGCCCAGTTCCTCTGTATAAGTCAACATCAGAATTTCACAGTGTTGCTGGTTAGGTAGGTAATTATGTTTGGTTTCCCTCATCAGATCAACATCAGAGTTTTAATGGGTTGGTAAGTAAGTATGTCCGATCCTTTAGTGTCAATCAATGCAGGAGTTTTACTGGGTCAGTAATGAAGTATGTCCAATATTTCTGCATCAATTAGATATTTAATGAATTGTATATGCTGGCTTACTTCTGCTTGATGTAATGTATTCACATTGTATCTTGCATCACGCCTCCATGTAAGTTTTCATACAGAGCGAACTCTGTACGAGAGAATGCATTGAAGTGAATGTTTGTATAGAAAAATTCATTTGCATTAAATCAACGTGACCGCTACCTACAGTACAATGGGTGCCACTCACAAATCTCAGTCAGCAGTCAGTAGTAATCACAGCATAAGAAGAAATTCTGTTTGAAGTGTTAGTTTTTCCATGTAATACTTCCATAACTTCTCAGGCAGAAATAAACATATCATTGTGATTAATCATTCACAATTCCATTTCATTTTCTACTTCTATTCATTTAATGTGACACACACAGTATGGTCAATTCAGTTTCTTCTCCATACACCAGCCATTTTTTTTTTCAGTATTATTGTGTGTACACTTTCATTTATTGTCGTTAGGTAGTAGTACATAGCATGATTGTTTTTGTTATTTTTTTTTTTTTTTGTATAAAAGGTTTTGTAATTTTCATTCATTCAAACACCACTGCAAGGGAAATTAGCAGAATAGTCAGGCAGGATTTTATTCAGAACTTAGAGGATTTAGTTAATCCTGACACTAAAAACAAGTGGTGGGTTAGATAAATATACCACGCATTTCTTTAAAATAGGAGGCCTGTGGGCCTGAACACAGAGGGAGGTCCGCATCCTCTGTCCTGGGTAATTTTTTGTAATTAGCTGAGTGATTAGCTCTGCAGTACATGACTCTCGAATCATGTGTGATGTGGGCCTAACTAGTCTAAAGTACGCAACATCAGCCAGATACCCAAACCACCACCACTCAGATCAGATTTGTATTTTATCCCTTACTAGCAAAATACCCGCACTTCGTAGTGGCGAAGTACTGCCTTAAAATTTTTATTAAGAAGAAAAGTAAACCTTTTTAAACTGAGGGAAAATATACCAATAATTATTTGTTAAGGATCTCTTTGTATACCACATTGTCAGTTCGGCCCTCCGGTTGTAATATGACCAAGCTGTGCGCTGAGCTTACTCTTGAGCATGTAACGTACAGTTGGCCATGTGAACAGTAATCTTGTCTCAAATCTCACAGCTTGGATTGCTGCTGTCATAATCGGTTTGAGTTTCATGGTTTGTTTCAATTACAACAGTATTTGCAGGACTTGTTGTGTTGAAGTGGCATCTGTCAAGCGTTGTAAGCACAAAACCGGTTTCATCAATAACTTCACATCCAGCTTTTGAGAGTTTAAACATTCATAAACTTCAAAGTGTCCACTACTGAAATCGTCACCTGTGAATCTAAGATGTTTAAGAGGCATTGGCGGTTGTCCGAAGGTGTAAAATATTTGGCCATTTCGGTACACTTGAAAGCGACAACCGAACAATTCAGCGGCAGCCATCGACTCACATGCAGAACCATAGGTGAAGGGCTTAAGCATTTCACTCTTCTAGTGCTCCTGTGTAGTATAATTATCTCCTGTACCGTCATCAGTCCACACCTTGAACCTGTCCCATTCATTCAATACATAAGACACAATGTTCTTCCGGATATCAAGAGTGAGCCTGATATGGCCGTGCAATATGTAACACAGAGAATGGAAAAGGTAGGTGCCATCTCCGGGCATGGAAACCACTCGGTAAGTGACAGTTCTTTGATCGATGGTGATCACCTCGATAGACATGGTAATGGGGATGGAACGATAAAGGTAATGGGTACCTGAACAATGTAAAGTAAGTCTAAAATACCTACACAATAACTATAATCGTAATAAACGAACAATAAAACAGCGGAGAAGCCGTGGATTAAATAAAAAGGCTGCAGTTATCAGCAGGGAGACGTGAATCCCGTGGCAAAGCAAGGAAGGGAATGAAGAGACTGGAGCGACGGACGGCCTTATATAGGCAGGCAGCCAACAAAATGGGAGGCGTTGGGATGGGGGACCCAACGCCGCCTCACACGGTGACCGAGCTGCAGGCAAAGGACGTATATATATACGTAAGTAGGGTTCAGTTAGCGTTGGGAACCCACGTACCAAATTTCTTGAAGATGGGCCCTTAAGTAACAAAGACCGTTGGAAAGTTCAATATGGCGTCCGACAGTGGCGCCATACCACCAAAATAAGTACGCACATCGGTTTCGGTTAGCGCAGGGAAGCCACCTACTAAATTTCTCGAAGATGGGTCCATAAATAAGAAAGTTCAACATTACGTTACGCGTAAAATTTCGAAATGAAACCTGCTTAACTTTTGTAAGGAAGCTGTAAGGAATGAGCCTGCCAAATTTCAGCCTTCTACCTACACGGGAAGTTGGAGAATTAGTGAGTGAGTGAGTGAGTCAGTCAGTCAGTCAGTCAGTGAGGGCTTTGCCTTTTATTAGT
>JANRMT010028174.1:41397847-41436761 GCA_026402145.1 Polypterus bichir lapradei | reverse complement strand
ATCTATCTATCTATCTATCTATCTATCTATCTATCTATCTATCTATCTATCTATCTATCTGTCTGTCTGTCTGTCTGTCGGTATCTGCTTTTTGTAGTATTTATTTAATACTGGGGACACAGTGGTAGCACTTCTCCATCATAGTAAGGAGACCCTGGTCCTCCCTGTGTGGAGTTTGCTTGTTCTCCCCGTGTCTGTGTAGGTTTCCTCTGGACCGTCCTCCTCCTGTTCCACACTTCCTTCATGTTGTTTTGTTGTAATTTGTGCTCAGGTTTGTCTCTGTAGTGGGCTTTCCCTTCACAGAGCTGCTTCTTCACTTCTGACCACACACTCTTGATTTCATCATAAATGCACTGGGATGGTCAGTAGAGAGTTTGCTTATTACAAAATATCTCTTGCAACTGTCACGTCTGCTAAAGGTGGGATGTAAACTGCCAGCACAATTGCACGTGAAAACTCCCTCAGCATATAATAAGGTCGTAAGCCCACCACAAGCAGTTCAACATTCGAGTCGCATAACTGTGCTTTAATAGTAATGAGTCAATGGCTGCGCCATTTTTCATTCATAAAAATGGCAAGACCGCCTCCTTTCTTCTTGCCACTTCTGCTCATGCTTGTCCACCCACACGATTTTAAATTCATTCAGTGCAACTGTGGAGTCTGGCATTTCAGCTCAAAGAACATGAGGCTGTTGAATTTGTATTCCCTTTGGTTTCTGATCAGCATTGAGAGCTCATTCGTTTTATTCAGCAGTGATCTTACATTTGCCATTGTAATGGAAGGCAGATAAGGTCTGTACCTTCTTCTCTTATTGCTAAGTCAGGCACCTCCTCTTTTTCCCCAATGTCTATGCAGTAGTTCTGCGATTAGATGTAATGCTCTAGTAGACAAAGGGCTCAGGTCCAGCAGTTGATGTTGTGTGAGTCTTTTATGATATTTACTGTTATCCATAAAAAAGTAGTAAATAATAGCAAACAACAACAAATACCAACAAACAAAGAGCTGCTGTGGCAGGTGGGGGCTCGTGGCAGTGTCAGAATTAAAGATGAAGTAAAGTAAAACTGAGCCTAGGGATGCAGGCCCACCTGATGCAGAAGCTGAGGAACCCCAGTGCTATTTAAAAAGTAGCTGCCTTTACAATGGCTGCTTCAGTAATGAGTTTGGCTTTTGAGTTTACAGTTGTGTTTGGATTCCCTGGTTGTGTGAGGAGTTTCTCAGGACCTCTGAAATGCAGCAAAATAAACAAAACACGTACATTTTAAAATGAAATGAAGCCTCAGACTGGAGTGCCTGTAGTCTTCCCTGCTCAGAATACCCAGATGAGGCCTTGCCTCCCAAATCTGACCTCAGGCTTTAATTAAGATTAGGCTGCTTTGCCCCCTGCTTTGTTCGCTCGCCAACCCCCGTGCCTGCGCTACGCGGTTCTGATGTTCGCATATGGGGATGGGGATGTACAATTTAAAAGGATTTCTATTTTCATGGGAATTGTGACATATGCATAATAGAACTATTTTACAATACAGTGAGTAGTTAACCATATTTAAAAAGAGTAAAATGTAATAATTTGAAAGTAAATTATATTTCATGTTGCGTTAGAATTATTTGTTGTGTAATACGATTTCATTCTGTTTGGCTTTGAAAATAACATGCAAATACTTTTTAAACTTACACTCTTATTGTAAAACTTCAGTAAAAACAATTTTTTGAATTAGATTTTCATCAATAATGCATTGAATTTTGATTCTGTGTTTGGACTTTCATCGTGATAACGCAATGTATAACTGCCCATGACTGAACTTCTTTCCTTTCTCACTTTTAAATAAAACAACTTTTGTCCCTGTGATTTGCTAATTGTCTTTGCAAAAGCTATTCTAATGGGAAACTGTAAACGTTTTAATATGAATGCCATATTAAGATCTCCTTTGCTATTTAATGTTATCCCCTGAAGATGTACTACATTACCTTTCTTGGATACATCCTTCTTTCAACAGTAATTCGGCTGGTGGAAGACCACATGGTGGTAACGCTTGTAGATATTCTTCATGATATTATAAGTTGATGTTATCATCTTCTGCACCATCACCACCAGCTGTTTCAGCACAGTCTATTGATACACATTTAACCAATTTGCCATGTAACCGATCGACATTTTTGGCATTAATTCGTTTGACTTCATTGTTTCTCGGTGCTAGGATTGCCCGTGTACTCACTCATTCTGTTGATAACCCTTCGTGATGAAATTCTTCAATAAGATTTGGACATAATACGTCTTCTTTAATTGGGAACTTAAAGTAAGGAAAACGTTAGAATTTATAAGAGCTGAGAGAACAGAAACTGTGTCTGTCAAAAGTATTCACACGGATGAGAGGTGAGAGGGCCGTGTGCGTGGTTAAGTATGGTTGAGAGGAGGGAGGGACTTGAAAAAATCTCTTGGCCAAAGTCTCATCTCGCAAGACTTTAAAAATCTTCAAAAAAGTCTCGTCTCATCACAGGATTTTTTTTATATAATAGACAGACTAGAATTTCCCCCTAAACAATAGGACACCAAAAGGGGAAAGTCTAACTCTAAAACAATCCTTAGCAATTTTCAAATAACATTCAGAAAGAAGGAGAGGAAACCACAAAAACCTCTCGTCCAATAATAATAAAAAAAAAGTTATTGAAAGTATGAATGATTTGTTAACAAGAACATAATTTAAAATTATGCAACCCAGAACAAACAGTCCATCCATCTATCCATTTTTTACTGTTTATCCAGCTCCAGATCACATGGTCATCAGTCTAAAGAGGGGACCCAGATGGAGTTTTTTCCCACTGCCTTCTCCAAATCCTTCATTTATCACTCGATGCCAAGTTGTTTCCCAGGGCAGCCTGGAGATATAATTTATACAGCATGTCTTGGATCTGTCCAAAGCTTTCGTCCCAGTTGGACTTGTCCAAAATAACTCCACAGGGAGGCATCTAGGAGGCATTAGATGAGATCAGATGCCTGAACCACCTCAACTGGCTTCTTTCGATGCAGAATCCCAGCAGGACTTCGTGATCCTCCTGAATGTCTGCAAGCACAAGGCTTAGCTCAGACACCCTCTGAATGAAGTTTGTTTCTTCTGCTTCTGTCCATTATTTAGCTCTTTTGGTCACAATCCAAAGCCTAAGATCTTAGGTAAGGGCAGAAATGTAGATTGACCTTTACATCAGGAGCTTTGCTTTTCAGCTCAGCACTCTTTTTACCATGACTGACTGGGACAAGGTCGGCTTAACTGAGGACATCTCTCCGATCCATCTGTTAAAATCCCACTTCCTCCCACTACCTCATACATGCACAATACCTCAGGATGCTTACATTTGTCTGCTCCTCCAGGAAGCAAACAAATCAGTTTGTAATCCACAATCCCAGAGCAAAAAATAATAAATAAAATAAAATAAAAACTCCACCACTTACATAGAGGTTTACACTCCAAAAATTCATGCCATTCCAGAGAACTAATACTCTGCTTTGAAAATACAGGCAAAGGATGGATCTCCAGCAAATTCATAATGGTGGTCCCACCTCCTGAGGTTCAACCATGAAACACAAGGTCCATAACCACATGAAAATGTAAAACATAATAAGAAAGACAGGTAAAGTTATTAAAATTAACTACAAAATTACAGAAAGATAAAAGACATAATTCATTACATGTAAAATATTAACTAAAAGAGAAGAAAAATGACCAACATACTAAACATACAATCAAGAAAGGGAAGAGACGCTGGGTTAAGCATAGCAGGCTTTTACTTCAATGTTTTTTACTGTATATTTCTACTGATTTTAATAAGAAACAAATAACGTTTCATACAGTCAAGTCAAATTTAATAAATCAAAGCAAAATTCAGCCTCCATCAAAAGTTCTTTTTCTGATTTTTTTTAGTTAGTTTTGTTCTCCTCCAGGTTTGCTCTTTACATAAACTTTTTTGTGTCTTTTTTTATTCCTGCCTGTACATTCTTTTGCATGTTTTTTCTTTCTTTATATATTAAAAGAACTGTGTTTTGCTTTTACCCACTGAAGTTTTTATCCTCACTTCCGTAAGTGGAAATTTGTTGACTTTAAACCTTTCGTGAACTGAAGTTCCAGACTTGGCAAAAATCCACAAAAGGCCTTCCGAGGCCAACCCAGAAGAGGCTCATCACAGGTCAGTTTACTCCAACTGCTAACTGTAAGCTTCAGCCTAAAACGCCACAAAATGAGAAGCTGGCTTAAAAGTTCAAAACGTAAGGAAATGTTCCAAAATATATCAAAAGGGACTACAAGGAAGGGAATGACCGTAAACCCCTTGCCTTGTGAATGAAAAGGCAAAATAGACTCTTTATAAATAGAAGATTTACAAAACAGAAAAATATAACAACAATGCTCAAAAGAGCAAGAAAGAGTTTCATAAAAAGCAATCCTAAGCAAACAAGTCACAAAATGTAATTCAGGATTCGAATCCAAGAATAGAGCAAAATAATCAGAATTACTTTAATACACGAGCAATGGTACGAGAATGCAGTTAGACTTTTTTGGGCACATACACCACGCTAGTGTTTAGATGTGGACAGTGTAGCGTTGGCGAGCTCTGTAAGCCGTGCTGTTTCTTTGAAGGACAGGTGAATGGCAGGATGACGCCGGACTTTCGCCTTTACGCCTTTAGCAGCTGCATTGTTCTTATATGTGAGTGGATGTGATAGCAGACTGCTTGCTGTTTGCTGCTTATCAACACATTTAAAGGACAAAAGACGCTGACGGAAAGGTGCGAAGCGTTTTAAGGTGGGACAGATCTATGAGTTTTTTCGTAGGCTCTGGTAGTTCTAGTGTTAAACCGACTAAAGCCAGACTAGCAGACAAAATGATCGCAGCTGAACGTTACTTACCCAGGGAACAGTGCGTGCTGCCTCTGTCTATTGTAATAGAGAATGGAGTATCGTGCGCTTTAGCAAGGGGATGTTGGGTGAGGCCTGATCAAGAGTGGAAGTGCAGCACAACACAAAGGAGAATCAGAGGGTTGTTGTTTAACTCCTGCTTTGTCAGCTTTTCCAACAAGCAGTTACCGTAATTCTGGAACCTAATCAGAACCAAAAAGAACAAATTCTCAAAACACCTCGTGCTACTGCTTCTATCTACTATAATATAAAAAGAAGTATCTTGCACTTTTGCAGAGGGAGGTTGGGTGAGGCTCCATCGAAAATGGAACAGCAGAGCAACATAAAAGGACAAGCAAGGGCTCGTTGTTTAACTCCTGCTTTGTCGGCTTTCCTTCATAATTTAAGCACTATGGACTGTCCAACTTAGAATCAAGAGGCCTCGTCAGACCATGGTTACAACCCAGTAAGGAGTTACAGCAATTCTGGAATCCAATCAGAGCCAAAAAGAGCAAATTCTCGATTTGCAAAAACAGAGTCATTGATAGAAAGGCAGTGTGGACGATAGAGGAGACAGCTAGCGATAACAACAGGGTCACCATTTCAAAAACACATTAACCTTTGCTTACTTTCTTTAAGCCATTCTACAAATTTGTGTGGGCAGTGCTGGGCAATTTGACTAGTAGTTTAAAGTGTTTAACCGTTTATAGACCAGAAGCACTTTTATAAATAATTAAAGGTGCACTCACCTTTGGAAACAGGGTTCTACATTGAGTCCTGCTCTGTTATTAGAGACTCCATAGAAGAAAAGTGCTTTGGCAGTGGTTGTCCCAGAGTATGCGAGCATCATCCCGGCGGTAGTCTGCCACTCTGAAGCAGGAGTGTGAATAGTTGTCAGCACCCATTGAGAAGGGGCCTAAGAATAATTGAGAAAGCCACTAGAAAGTGGGCAGAGAAACCCACCCACACACTCCGAATGCACATGAACTGATAACAAAAAGTGTCTTTTCTACATGATGCTGTCAGGCTTTTTGTTTGAAGACTGCATCTCAGTGTACGACGAGAGTCATCAAGTTATGAATCACATATCCTAACTGGTAACTTTTTCCATATCTGATTTATGGTGTATTCTGTAGTGCCGGGTTTTAGTGTTCAGCCATTGGGAACCCACCCATAATAACCAGGGGCCATTTCAGACACTGCTAGAAAGTAAGATAAAAGGACCAAATTAAATTCTTTCATTTGCATTGTTAATCTATTGGTTAAGGTCCGAAATGTTTAAAAGAAAATAAATAGCTTTTGTAACCAGCCAGTACCTGTAGTTTCTAGCAAACTTCATTGCAATTTTCAAATACAATAGCATTAATATAACTATAAATATTAATACAGTAATAAAAAAAGTATTAACCTCACCTCGCCTGAGCGACTTCTTACAGGCCGCTGGCCGCCTCTGCTCGTGGTGCTCTTCCTCTCCCGTGTCCACAGAAGGCCAGGACTCTGTTAGAGGCGTCTGCTCCACCATCTGAAAGCAGCAGAACGGCCCCAATTATCGGCTTCTGTGATTTTGTCATGCTGATAATAACTATGTTAGGTTTTAAAGTTTACATTTATTTGCTTAGCAGATGCTTTTATCCAAAGCGTCTTACAAGAGATGTCAACTTAATCGAGTAAACACCAGTCTAGGGGGCTGTTTGAGAACAAGTGTTACAAGACAAGGTTACAAATTGACCTCTGCAAGTGAAGAGCTCAGAACAAAATACAATTGAGTTACGAGTCCTGGGTCCCAAAACCTAATGGCTAAATTCACCAAACAAGAGAGTCATTTAGGGAGTCAGAATCTCAGATGGAGGTGGGCAGCTCATTCCACCAGCTAGAAGCTACACATGAAATGAGTCTGGACTGAGATTTGATACCACAAAGAGGTGGCATCACCAGGCACCACTCAAGGGCAGACCTGAGTGGGCAAGAAGGAGCACAGGACCTCACATGTGTTGCCTCCATATATATGTAGATGTTGACCCACTGACTACTCTGTAGGCAAGCATCAAGGATTTGAACTTCTTATGTGCTATTATGGGAAGTCAATATAGGGATCTGAAAAGATGAGTGGCATGTGCCCGTCTTGGCTAGCTGATCACCAGAATCATTTAGAATCATCTGCAGCGGTTTGGTGACACATGCCAGACTCCTGCCAGCAGACAGTTGCAGTAGCCAAGATATGACAAAGAAACAAGGCCTGAACTCCGAGATATTCCGATGGATATGTTCTGACCTTGCCAGATGCTTTAAAGAACCAGAGACGGTTGTGAAATGGTCCGTGAAGGACCACTGAGTGAGCGTGACCTTGATAAGTCTACCGCTGGAGACCACCTCTTCTCTATCAAAGAAAGGCAAGGTAAATAAATGACAAGCCTTACCAAATTATTTAATTAATTACTGACACTGTCAAAGGTAAAATGGCCAATTAATTAACCAACATAAATCTCGCCTCATTTCCAACATTAATGATAGGTTATGAGCTCATTTATTGGTCTGCCTTTATATTCTACACTGGTCAGTGAAAGAATCCTTTTGAGCAGATATTTTTGTCAGTCAGCTTGGACTTTTTGTCCACATCTTGCTTTGGATGAAGTCCTCCATGATCAGTCATCCTGATGCTTGACATGCCTCCCCCCATCACAAAGACCGGGGCCCCTCTCTAATTACTGTCACTCTCTTAACAGTTTAGAATTGAGTGTTTTTATTTGAAATGTATAAAGAAAATAACATTTTCAAAGTTTTGGCATCTTAACCAGATTAGCTGCAAAGACAGCTGTTGATAGATCCTGTCTTGGATTTGTGACGTGTGTCAGTGATGCCTCTTGACTTCCCCATTAAGAATGAATAATGCCTCTTCCCTTTTCTGTTGATCAAGACAAAGCATGTAACAATGGCATAATAATCTTCAAAAGGATGCAATTGTACAGAAGTTAAGTGTGATAACCCTCCTGATTAACCCATCTGCCTTTCCTTCTGCACAAGTCTCTTAAGATGAGCTTCAACAGGGGGTTCAAGATCTCCATAGCTGGGACTGTTCAAGTATCTTGATGGTGGCTTCAATGAAAGTTATTTCAAAATGATAGATGTTTCAATGACTACTTTGCCCCCTACTCGCGTCACTCGCCCACTCTCTCCGGGGGTGCGCTTCACGCTCGCCACTTTGTGTCTCTGCCACTCATGTTGTGAAGGGGGGCGGGGGGCTGAACGCACGCTAAGGAGATGCCAACGAATCAGCTGCTGGCTTGAAGCTGCTGCTACCGAGCTGCGTGTTCTGCATGCCGTGCTGCACGACGATCATTTAAAAGCCTGTACAGCAGCTGTCCTTTTGTCTCACTTCCTTGTCTCCCGGGTCGTTAAAGTGTCTCCGAGAAATTGTTTGTAAGTAGGGTGTGATGTGCCAGTAGTCTCGCGGGACTTCAAAGTGTCTCCCCGAGATGATCACGTCTCAACCCAAATTTGTTTTATATAATAGATATATATATAGTGAGCAGTTGGGGGCACTAGTAGGCCCTCCCAAACACCAGACGCAAATGACCCAACACAACATCAGGTTCAAATACACTAGTATTTAATTCCAACATCTCTAAAAATACAAAGAATAGGCAAAGCATGCACTCAGTCTATAACCCCAATCACAAACAATGTTTCCTTCTGTACTCTTCTCATGCTGAGTATTACCCGTTGTCTCCTTACTCAGACCCCCTGGGCTATGGAAGCAGGCTCCTTTTAAGGTGGACCGAGGAGCACTTCCAGTGACGTAATATGGCCAGTCGGAAAGACTTCTATGTCAAAAGAAAGACAGGGAGGTCCTCCCATAGCAGCACACTCTATTGTCGCCCAGGGCTGCACTTCTGGACTCCAACTCCCATAAAGCCCAGACTGGGACTCTGTATGAGAGACACTGCTACCTAGTATAGTGGGGCATGAATGGCTCCCTGCTGTCCTCTCTTGCTGGTTCTTGTAGCCTAAACATTTATAGATCAAAACAGATATTCAGAATCTTGAAAGCAACTCACACCACTGTATGTATATAAAAATTATAAGTTATTTCCACATTGGAAAAAAAGGAAAGCAGGTTAGAGACACAATGTTTTGGATACGTAGCTGTTATCATTTTCTTGCCATCGTTTCTGTTTTCAGGATAGAAATTAACTTTATTTGCCAGGCACAGGCTGGTGCTGATGCAGCCCTTCACTTTCTACACTGTATATTTGAACATAGCTATATGTACAGGATATTTATTCATTTTTCAGACCCACATGTTCCAATAGAGTTATTCAAGGGGCAAAATGTTAAAGAAATAATAACATTAATTATTCAATAAGTAGGGAGGAAAAATTTTGCTGACCTGTAATTCCATTCTCATCTTCCTCCTGTCGCTCAGGTGACTTTCACTCTACATGAATGTCACTGGCTTTGCTTTTCTCTTACGAATGCTTATGGTTTAATGTACCTTGGATGTATTTGGGGGGAGTATGTGACTGATTACTAACTTCTATAAACAGAGAGGGGGAGATCATTAATTATATAAGTATGCAGCTCCTTGTCTCTTTATCCTCTACTGACCCTTTATAAATGAATTTTAGACTTTGGCTTAATGGATTGACTTACATTTTTATGGAAATATTGTGTAGTACACCCACATACAGCTGTAAGTGAATTGTTCTGACATTGATTAGATGTGTCTGTTAACCCTTTAGTTACTGTAATTACTGCATAATGAGTAGTAAGCAACATCCTAGCTTGCAGGTGCTGCTCGATTACCTTGAAATGATGACACTTTGTTCAAAATGTGCCAAACACACCCTATTTCAACTTAAAAATGCTTGTCATGACCAGGGCAAAGTCCAACCTGTCAATAATGGCATGAAGTGCATGGACAGATAGGCCACTTGCTCTATGAATGCCCTACACTTAAACGATGTGTGTGTGTGTGTGTGATACAGTACCTGCCAAATAATACAAACAGTACACAAGACACGTTTCACCCTTATTGGGGCTGGTCAGGTGTACGCACCTTTGCTTCCCCTTGTGGGGATTGAACCTTGGATGTCAGCACTTGAGGCAAAGCCTCTGATGTTGCACTTACTTGCTTACTTGACAGAGTGAAGATCGGAGTATTACATTCATTGGTCTGAATCGTAATCTGATTATTTGGATGTTTACCTACTAGGTAACACTTGTGGTTGGTCGACCAGTCGAGAAGCAGATCACAGATATGTGATACAGTACCTGCCAAATAATACAAAGAGTACACGACACATGTTTCACCCTAATTGGGGCTCATGAGGTGTATGCGTGTGTTGTGATCAACAGGGGGCACCACAGAGTCCCATACCCCAAACACGAATGCACCAACACAGCCACTAGGCTGCTCTCTTCTTCTTTGTTTTCTCCACTACTTCTCCCACTCGCGTGTTGCCTGTCTCCTCTCCCGGCTCGGACTCACCTGGATAAGACAGCGAAGTTCCTTTTATTGATGACCCAAAAGTACTTTTGGTGTCACGGAATTGCTTGTTGGAAGCATTCCAAGGTCATATTGGAAGTTCCATAAAGTAGGGAGTGTAACTCCCTGCAGCACCACCTGACAGCATCCATGGACCCCAACAGGGCTGTTTCTCTGGGCCGCAGTTCCCTGCAGATGGGTAGCAAAGTCCAGGGATGCTGCCATCTAGCTGGTATGGGGAACATAGAGCCTTGATGCAGAGCCTCCGTTGTATTAGACTCCCAGCTGGTTAAGGAAATGGAGCTAATCCCGACAGGGACTCCAGCCCATGCTGTGTTGACCATTACAATAGATAAACTTTTACATTTTTAATTTCCTCTGGGGGACAAATGAAGTATAAAGTACACCTAATTTCAGAACCTGCTGTAGATTTGCAGTGAGTTAACTGCTCGTTTTATAAATTCTCAGTAACCTTTCAGGCTGGACTTTCTCTACATCAGTTCATACTCTGCCTTTCTTTTCCTTCAGCCATTTTGACATCAATAGATTACTGTGTGGCTCTCGTGATGTATGCCGTCATCATCCAACTCCACTCTGCTGTTCGCTGCCTGCTGCATCCCTGCTCCCAATCCTCTTCTTTAGATCCGTCTGAGTTGCACTTTTAACAGCAGGTGGTGCCAGATAACTGTTTAAGAACAGGAATCCCACCGCATGATGCAGCATGGAGCTATGCCAGCCGTCCGATTCGGAAGGTTCACTGCAGTTTTGAACAAATGATGTCTGCTTGAATGGAATGATAGTCTCATACTAAGCAGCTAGTTTGGCAGGTTATTCCAGAATGGCTGTGTTATAACTGGTGTGTGAGTGGGGTACGGCAAGAGGGCAGTGATGTGCAGCTGCAGTTTTTGTGGTCACCAGATGAAGGTGATGAAACTTTGGGACGCTGGGGTGCTGTGCAGTGTCAAGGCCTGCTTAACTTTCTGCCAAGAGGGCAAACACACATACGCAATACCAGCTGTGAATGCCTGTTGCTTGTTAACAATATAATTAAGTGGATTATGATTTATAAAGGGGCGGCACGGTGGCACAGTGGTAGTGCTGCTGTCTCGCAGTTAGGAGACCTGAGTTCACTTCCCGGGTCCTCCCTACGTGGAGTTTGCATGTTCTCCCCGTGTCTGTGTCGGTTTCCTCCCACAGTCCAAAGACATGCAAGTTAGGTGCATTGGCGATCCTAAATTGTCTCTAGTGTGTGGGTGCGTGTGTTTGTGCCCTGCGGTGGACTGGCGCCCTGCCCGGGATTTGTTCCTGCCTCGCGCCCTGTGCTGGCTGGGATTGGCTCCAGCAGACCCCATGACCCTGTGTTAGGATGTAGTGAGTTGGAAAATGACTGACTGACTGACTGATTTATAAGGGAACAGCACAATTATATAAATATTTCAAGTGCATCACCGTCCCAGGGTCTTGGGTTCAGTTGTCGGCTCAGTCACTGTGTTCACTCTGAAAGTTCTCATGCCATGGCTGCACAGGCTGTCTCTGGTATTTCACAGTGAATTGTACGTTAGATTAGGTAGAGTGGTGCAGTGGTTAGGGCGTTGGATTTCAAAACCTGAGGCTGTGGGTTTAAATCCACAGTGTGACCATGAGCAAGTGCTCTAACTGGAAAAACATGTTGCCTCGAAAGCTTGCATATTGTAATCTTTCTAGTTAACCAATAAAAAGGGTCATTTTGCTTAACTTCTCACTACTTGGTAAAACAAAAGAAATGGAACTAATTGAATCCTAAGTGTTGGAAGTCACCTTGGAGAAAGGCCTCAATCAAATAATTATATACGAGGGACGTTCAGAATGTTTGTGCACTTTTCTTTAACTCTATTTATTAAGAATTTCAAAAACAAATTTCATCACTGGGCAGCACGGTGGCACAGTGGTAGTGCTGCTGCCTCGCAATAAGGAGGCCTGGGTTCGCTTCCCGGGTCCTCCCTACGTGGAGTTTGCATGTTCTCCCCGTGTCTGTGTGGGTTTCCTCCCACAGTCCAAAGACATGCAAGTTAGGTGCATTGGCGATCCTAAATTATCCCTAGTGTGTGTGCACCCTGCCTGGGGTTTGTTTCCTGCCTTGTGCCCTGTGTTAGCTGAGATTGGCTCCAGCAGACCCCCATGACCCTGTAGTTAGGATATAGCAGGTGGGATAATGGATGGATGGATTTCATCACTTCACTACATAGTCACCTTAATTTGCGATGAAATTTTTCCCAGCATCGTGCCAACGTTTTAAGGCCCAATTACTACTCGTCCCGCCTTCACAAAAATATTAAAGTGTGGAAACTTTTTGAACGTTACCTTGTAATAATAAACTAGCCTGGTCTGGGAGTGTCTGATCATGCATGTGTATGTGGCTGCCATATGCCCAGTGCAACGTTGACTCCTGCCTTGAACCTGTTCACTCGTGTGACAAAAATATCACAAATGGTTGACTTGAAAGTGCACAAGTATGAGTATGTCCAACAGCGAATCCTTTCCTGAATCCACTGATGCCAGAATAGGCTACGCCATTCAGGGAAGGAGCTACATTATTTTGGGCTGATGCTGGGACAGTCCGGGTTGGCTACACACTCCTTGGTTGCTTCCTGGAGCCACTTGAACCCGAAACCGTCGATAACGTGCCAGAGGATGAGTCGCAACAAGTGAGGCGGTGCAAGTGCTTTTAGTACAAATAAAGTCAAACAAGGGTGCAAACTCTTCATTACATAAATTAGTCAGTCGGTCATTATCTAACCCGCTATATCCTAGCACAGGGTCATGGGGGTCTACTGGATCCAATCCCAGCCAGCACAGGGCACAATGCAGGAACAAATCTCAGGCAGGGCACTAGCTCACCGCAGGGTGCACACACACACACCAGAAACACAGAGCACACACACTAGGGACAATTTAGGATCACCAATGCACCTAACCTGCATGTCTTTGGACTGTGGGAGGAAACCCACGCAGACACGGGGAGAACATACAAACTCCGCGCAGGGAGGACCCGGGAAGTGAACCCAGGACTCCTTACTACGAGGCAGCAGCACTACCACTGCACCACCCTACATAAATTAATAAATAAAAAATCAAAGATAAAAACAGGTGAACAGGTGGAGGTTAAAACAGCGTTAAAGGGGGAGCCGACCCAGAGATGTAGGTCGTCCCTCCTTCAGAAGCGCATAGCCGGAGTGACCCTCAGTGCTGGCTTTACACTCCTTTTGGGTCCATCTCGTGCCCACCTGCCTTCACCCTATATGGCACCGGCTCCTCCATGATCCTGCCGTTACACCCTCCACTCTTTAACCTCCACTTCCTTCCTTCTTGATCTTTTTCCTTTCCTCTCATGTTGCACCTCGGTTCCCTTTAAAAACCCTGTGGGACGTGGGTGTGACAATCATAGCTCAGGCGCTAATGAGGGTACAGGTTGATCCCACACTTACACACATGAATGCCCCCACATCTGCCTCCAGAGCCACTCCCGCCCAAAAACACAAGCGTATTTATTTAAAATGCGCACTCCTGCTATACCACAGGTACCCCTAACCCAAGATGTCGTAGAACATTTGAGATAGCACTCATTACATTCCTTACGCCTTTCAAATTGGACCACAGGAAGGTGAAGTGACTTGCTCGTAGTCATGTGGTGTCAGTAGTGGGATCTGAATCCACAATCCCAGTCCTACCTCATGGCAGGGAAGCTAAGCAGTCCTTGACATTGCACAGCCCCACAGGGTTACAGACCCTCGCCCCAAAGTTTCATCATCTTCATCTGGTGACTGCTCTCTTGCTGTGCCTCACCCACACACCACTTATCACACAGCCATTTTTGATGCTCAGTTCAAAGCTTTAACCTCTACACCGCACTTCAAGGTCCTACTTTGTGAAAATGTCATGTTAATAGTTTTCTTGAAGCTGGCCCATTATGAGTGTGCACGGGACCCTGTGTCCTCTCCTCCCAGAATGGGCTCGGCTTTTCATAATCTTTCAGGATCTAGCAGTGGCTAAATGAATACATAACTGGCGTTGTGACAAATGACATGCAGGTCATAATGAAAGGCAACATCATTCTGATTGGGAAAACAGCACCACCTTTAAACAGGAGCAGCTCTGCTTGAAGGTCACTGATGTTCTTTACCCACCCATAGTATCAAATCACAGTAGCAGGGGGCCCCCTAGTGGCCAAGCTGCTCGATTGTAAAACAAAAAGGTTGGCAGGGCAGTTTGACTCCACCAGGCTCACATTATGACCTGCCAAAAGGCCACACACACCAAATAATATTTGAATACTTTATCTTTTAAAATATGTTTAACGGGTGTTAAATTTAGTGGGGTGGTGGCTCTGAGGTTTGTGGTCAACACCAGCAATCAGAGGGTTGCTGGTTCAAATCCCATAAACTCCAGAAGTGACTCTTGAGCAAGGCCGTTAATCTGCAATTGCTCCGTCCTGGGTGTGACGTTAATCTGCAGGCAGGTCGCCCAACTTGCAAAGGAAAACTTGAGGGTTGGTGGCAGGATTGGCACTCCAGCTACTGTAATAAAACCTCGCAGTGTTCTAGTGTGGTGCTGAGGTGTCACCCGCTGCACTCGGGTCCCAATCCAGGTGGTGTGGTCTGGTGGGTGCGGCAACACGTTGTAATCAGTGCAAGCTCCCAACCTGTATTAAGAACAGAGGAGGCAATGAGCCACATCCCCCAGCAGATGGTGCTGTTCACCAAAAATTAAACAAGTTAAGCAAATTACAGGCACTAGAAAGTAGTACTGGGGTGTTGTAACGTGTTAGCCATTATGAATGTAGTGAGAAGTCAAGCAAAATGGCATATTTTATTGGCTAACTAGAAAGACTACAATATGCAAGCCTTCGAGGCAACTGAAGTCCCCTTCTTCAGGCAAAATGTAATCTGTCCAGGTGTGCCATTTTCTTCTACTGGTCTTCAGTTCCATGTAGTAACGGTACATTTCGGTGTCTTGTATGTCTGTTACACAGTACTAGGGTGTTGTACCGTGTTAGCCATTATGGATGTTGTAAGAAGTCAAGCAAAATTACACCTTTTATTGGCTAACTATTAACCAATAAATGGTGTCATTTTCTGCAGTGGGCTGGTGCCCTGCCCGGGGTTTGTTTCCTGCCTTGCGCCCTGTGTTGGCTGGGATTGACTCCAGCAGACCCCTGTGACCCTGTAGTCAGGATATAGCGGGTTGGATAATGGATGGATGGTGTCATTTTGCTTGATTTCTCATTACATGCACTAGAAAGAAAATTCTTTTTGGAGTGGGTGACGTGTCCTTTGTCCTTGGTGCTGTTAGCCCGATTTCAGGTTGCTGGGCAGGCCATTGGACCCTTGAAGTTCTCGGCAGAGTTTTGGTGCTATGGGATTGCCAAAGTTTCATTCCTGGCTCAAGTTTCTTTTTTTTAATCTTTTTGTTGCCTGTTCATTAGTTAGTCAGTCAGTCATTTTCCAACCCGCTATATCCTAACTACAGGGTCATGGGGGTCTGCTGGAGCCAAACCCAGCCAATATAGGACGCAAGGCAGGAAACAAATCTCGGGCAGGGTGCCAGCCCACCGCAGGGCACACACACACCAAGCACACACCTGGGACAATTTATTATCGGCAAGGCACCTAACCTGCATGTCTTTGGACTGTGGGAGGAAACCCATGCAAACATGGGGAGAACATGCAAACTTCACGCAGGGAGGACCCGAGAAGCGAACCCAGGTCTCCTAACTGTTAGGCAGCAGCGCTACAACTGCCCTACCGTGCCACCCTGTCCATTATTATTTTGAAAAATATCATTCACTAGCCGAAGCCTGCCGTAGCATACGGCGATGTAAGAATAGGAACGGAAAATGGTGAGAAAGGAATTCAGTATAACAAAGGCTTAGGAAACCACCGTCGCAGTATAACGAAAATAGCAAAGAGCGAAACCAATGCCAATGGTCGAGAGAGTACCTTCCTGTAGCAGGCTACGGAAAACATAGACATATATAGATAGACGCCGCATTCACTGTGTTGCCCAGTCGACACGATAAGTCAGCGCGTCCGCCCTATTACGAGTGGTAAAAGTGCCATTTAAACTAATACAGGTAGACGTGGAAACTGGGTTTTCTGATGAAAAAACAATAAAGTTTTAAACAGTATCGTTTACATACAACAGATTTTGGCGAATCGTTCACATGCAATTATTTATATCCATTTATACACTAAATGCGTGTCTATCCCATGGTCTTAGATTTGGTGGGTGGGGCTCTGTGAGTTGGCGGGCGTGGCTCTCTGTCTTGCGTGCGCTCTCTGTCTTGCTTGCCCTTAGTTAGAGTTGGCGGGCAGGGCTCTGTGAGTTGGCGATCGTGGCTCTCTGTCTTGCATGCGGTGTAAAGTCAACGTGGCTCAGAGGTGCATGTGGACTTTTGCACAGACGAAAGCGACCTAGGCTGTGTTTGGTGAGTTGTTGCGTGTCTCAAGAGCGACGCTGGACTCGGGAGGACGGTTACAGTTGGCGGGCGTGGCTCTGTCGTGCGTATCCCATGACGCGGTAGGAAGGTTAGAGTTGGCGGGCGGGGCTCTGTCGAGCGTATCCCATGGTCTTAGAGTTGGCGGGTGGGGTTCTGTCTTGCTTGTGCTCAGTGTCTTGCGTGCCCTTAGTGAATTATATATATAGATTATCTCTTTGTTTTCTTTTTCCTTTGAGAATATTTTTTGTGTTTTAGATTTTGAATTGGATAAATTTGCCATTTTTGCCCACTAATCTACACTTGATAACCCATAATGACAAAGTGAAGACATGCTTTCAGAAAAGTTTGCAAATTTATTAAAAATCAAAAATCTGAAATCTCTCCTTATACTGTATATTATGGCTGTGCCACTTCATATTGTTCTTGGATCCATCCTGTTGGCTCTAATTCTCCTTGAGATGTGTCCAGAACTTGACTGAAGACCACCTGTGACAAAATCTATTGATTAGCCATCACTTGGAAAGGCACACACATCATTGTATAGAAGGTCCACAATTAACACTGCATGGCAGGAGAAAAACCAAGCAATGAAGTCCAGGGGACTCTCTGTAGACCTTCGTGATGAAATTGTGGTTAGGTGTAGATCAGTGCAACGGTATACAGTTATTTGGAAAGCTTTGAACGTTCCCAGGAGCATTGCAGCCTCAAGAATTGTGAAATGGAAGACGTTTGGAACCACCAGGATGCTTCTTACTAGAGTTAAGTACCCACCCAAACTGACTAACTGGAAAATAAGATTATTGCTTGGGGAGGTGGCCAACAGCCCAGTGGTCACTCTAACAGTGCTTCCGAAGTCCTCTGCTGAGATGACAGAACCTTTCAGAAGAATGACCATCTTATTAGCACTCCATTAATAAGGCAAAAGCAAAGGCATAAGCTAATCTGATTGGAGTTTGCTAAAGAACATTTAAAGGACTCTGAGAGAGCAAGAGAAAGGATTCCCTGGTCTGATGAAACCACAAATGAACTCTATGGGTATCTGGTGAAGACCAGGCACTGCTTGCCACCTGTCTAGTACCATCCCTATGGTTAAGCGTGGTGGTGGTGGCAGCATCACTCTATGAAAGTGCTCGTCAGCAGCAAGGGCCTGGTGGTTGCTCAGAATTGAGGCAAAGAAAACTTGAATGCAACCTCAGCCACCTTTCAGTATGACAATGACCCAAAGTATAAATCTTAGACAATGCTGGACTGGCTTTTGGAACAAGACTCTGAGTGTCCTTGAGTCACTAGGCCAAAGCCCAGACTTAAACCCCCACAGAACATCTGTGGAGAGACCTGAAGATGGCAGTCTGCAGACGCGTCTTGTCCAATCTAACAAAGCCTGAAGGGATCAACCAGGAAGAAAGGGAACAAAAATGGCCAAATGTAGGTGTGCAAAGCTTGTAGAGACTTACCCCCAAAAAAGACTCAAAGCTGGAATTGCTTCCAAGGGAGCTTCTGCAAAGTACTGAATTAAGGATCTGAATACTTCTATCATTGAGAGACTTCAGGTTTTGATTTTTCATACATTTGCAGACCTTTCTGAACGCGTGTTTTCACTTTGTAATTATGGGTTATTGAGTAGAGACTGCAGGGCAAAAATGGCACATTTATCCATTTAAAATTAAATCTACAAGACAATAAAGCTTGCAGAAAGTGAATGGGTCTGATTACTTTCTGAATCCACCATATAATGTTCTGCTGGTGTCTTATATTGCATATTGTGCTGTTAATTTTATTTACTTTTGTTAACTCTATGGATGTAATACCAAGAGAAATTCCTAGCAACCAGGTTGCCTGGCAATAAAGCTCAAGATGTTGTTTATTTGTCTCTGCTGATTTAAAAGCAGTGCTGAAGGCAAAGCTCCACTCTATTGGATGCGCAATAAACTTCTAATGGCTTTCACCTCCCTTCCTTTAATTCTACTTTCCTAAAGACCAACTAATGCTCTAACAACCAACATAAAAAAATCATTCTCTGATTCACTTTAATCTAATGCTGGGTAACAAGAATTTAGCCTGACACTGCAAGGTGGGAACCAACCCCAAGCTGGATGCCACCTTTTGTAGGGCACACTTACCCAGTTTAGAGTCTCCAGTTCACCTAAGACTTACAATTTCTGTGATACAAGGAAAGCTTTGTAGGCCGGGCGGGGGGGGGGGGGGGGGGGGGGGGTTTTTGGTTTTGCGGTCATCCACTCGAGCAGAACATCACTTCATGGCATAACATCAGTGTGGAGAAAGGTTTCCGATGAATATTCTACGCTGTTAAATGAAGCAGTATCCGTGATAACATTTGTAGAAGGGAGGCAGGACTCTGCTTCATCGCTGTCCCTCAATGTCCCCACAATCTGTCCTGCTTAATTTTGTTTAAGGTAGTTGAAGCCAATCTTAGCACCATCAAGCACACGACAGTAATTAACCCTACAATATTTTGCTTGTGCTTAAAACTGACATTGGCTGACCAGTAGGAGGCACTCATTACTCTGGAACTGGTTTCCAAATGAAACCCCCAGTGTAATGTCGAAGGTGCCATTGTCTCTGACATTTATAAATCCTTTATACTACTTCTAAGATAGATGCTATATTTAACTGTGGATAGCATACCAAAATGCTTTATGTGCAGATGACTCTGTGACCCCCTCTAAGTCTAATTTTTCTTCCACACGCCCCAATCTTTCTCTTGCACTGGACTGACCACCCAATTCTGATCTGTCTCTCTCTCTCTCTTTTTATTTTTTCCTTGTTTTTCTTCCCCATTTTGTTCATTTTCCTTCACTGACTTACTCAGATCTTTTATATTGTGAGTGTGATAACTTCCCTTAACAATCCACTGAGCACTAATGAGGGATGGCTGCACTGATTGATCTCATGCACGTGAACGAGTAATCAGCCCGTTCCTCCATTACGCGTGTGTAGCCTCACGTTTCGCCTACTCACACCTTCTCTCACTGAATCTGAGCTCACTATTTGATTCTCCATTGACCCCTGACACACCATGACACGGACTTTTGATTCAGTACCTCAATGAACCCTGTCCGCAAGGAGCCAGTGAAGAGCAGCGTCACCGTGTGTCTGCATAGTGATGGAAGAAAAAAGGTTACGCTTCACCTCCAGCCTGATTTTCAGTATGGGAATACCCCTTAATCCTCTCCCTTTATCATGATGACGAGGAATAGGGATGTGCTGCATGTTGGTCGAACAAGCAAGTAGGAATTTGACTCTCATCTGCGTCAATGACAATACTGCAGCTCCTACTGGGCACCCGACCATCACAGAATATATGCAGAACTGCAGAGTCACAGAAAACTTAACATGCAAATCTCTGGAAGGTTTGGAGGAAGATCCAAGGTGATGACTGTCTTTAACTTCATGTCAAATTTTGGTCACATGTAGCAAGCTGTGTTGAGTGGGGTTAGCAAGAATTGCTTTTGTGACCAGATTCTGCACGTATCTCTCTATTATAAAAAAAAATCTTGGTGGAAGGGAGACCAGGGAGACGAGATGTGACCTCCTCGGAAGACACTTTAAAGACCCATGAGATGAAAGAGATTGGCCACGGAGCGCCTCGCGGGGACCTTAAACATGAGACTTGGTCAGAGGTGGGTAGAGTAGCCAAAAATTGTACTCAAGTAAGAGCAGCGTTACTTCAAAATAATATTACTCAAGTAGAAGTAAAAAGCAGTCATCCAAAAAATTACTCAAGTAAGAGAAAAAAAAGTATTTGGTGAAAAGGCTACTCAAGTACTGAGCAACTGTTTGATCCTAAAAATTATTTATTTTTTAGAAATGTAATAAGACAGACAAAAATATAAAATAATGTGCAAATTCTGCTATTTCCAAATAATAAAATAAAAAATGAGTGAAAATAAATAACATCTTTAAAAAATAAAGACTGTGGTGGGCTGGCGCCCTGCCCGGGGTTTGTTTCCTTCCTTGCGCCCTTTATTGGCTCCAGCAGACCCCCGTGACCCTGTAGTTAGGATGTAGCGGGTTGGATAATGGATGGATGAAAGATAAAGATGCACAAATAACACAAAGTTCCAAATCTCAGTTTTTCAGAACAAAGCTTTTGAAGCCGATACCTACACTAGGTAACATGTATGTTTGAACAGTGCAAACTACTTACAGTGACGAGATATTCTGTACACTGACAGTATAATACTGCATATTCACTTTGTGGTGTGGGCACTTTCAAAGCCATAAAGCCGTGTCACTCTCAGTGGGCGCAATTGAACGACCGCGGGGAGTTAATGAGGTAGTTGGAGCAAGTCGTTCTCAATTGCTTCATTGGCTTCCTGTAGAGTGTAATTAAGGCCCACGGAGATGGGAGTGTATATATACGGGTTAGCACAAAACAAAAAGAAGGGGGCATCAAAGAAAAGAAAAGAGGTTAAAAGACATGAAAGGCAGGCTTGGGAATGACGATCTGGCCACCTGGATAGAGGAAGCAGTGCGAGCTAGGGCCACATGAAAGAGCGCTAGCTGTGGCGCTCTGGTGGCTAGTTCGCCCCCCTGAACATTCGGGTGGAGTGTGGCGAGCAAGGCAGGTGCCCTCCCTAGGCTTCCGAGGTGTGACCACGTGATCGCGAAGGAAGAAGGGAGGAGAGCCGACCTCAGGGCTGCTGAGTCTCCACCGGCTACGTGAGCAATGGGTGTGCCAGGAGAATGAGAAGGAGGTGGGCTGAGATCAGGAGGAGTTAGTCTACATTTTAACCTCAGATTTTTAACGGATTTACTTGATTTTTTTATCCTTACTTTCAACAATGATTTTTATGGATTTATATATGTACTGTTTTTTAGAACACTCCACCACCGACACTTTTGTTGATTTTACTTTTGTTTTGACTGGTTTTTAATAAAAGCACTTGAGCACTTTTTCCACCATCCTCTGCCCTCATCAGTGAATTATCCTCATATGTCAGCTCATCTTGGTCATAACTATCGACGGTGTGGGTTCAGAAGAGTTCCATGTGGGAAGAGGGAGTCTGTAGGGAGCCGGCATCATCAAACACTTGCCCTCCAAATAGCACATCTGATAGAAAATAACATTAGAACAAGGCAGCTTGTGCACGTACAAGAAGTCTCACTTTACCTTGACTGTCTGTGCATGTTTAGTTAAAACGTACTTGTTCTTCACTCAGTGAAGTGATGGTTAAGCTTCAGCAGTAGTTTGCTCTCAAGGTTCTTGCAGTGAAGCTGTGACCATTTAGCAGTGAACAGAAGCCCCGCATGACTAAAAAGTCTTTCACAGGCTGCAGACGCAGGAAGTTTGTGTATGATCATGTGACTGCATGGCTACGTCTGATTGGTGAAATGGAGTCATGTGATTATTGTTGCTAAGTCTGATTAGTGAAACGTAGTCA
The DNA here is from genome assembly GCA_026402145.1 of Polypterus bichir lapradei. Taxonomy (NCBI): domain Eukaryota; kingdom Metazoa; phylum Chordata; class Cladistia; order Polypteriformes; family Polypteridae; genus Polypterus; species Polypterus bichir. The sequence continues at coordinate 41,414,517 of JANRMT010028174.1, read as the reverse complement.
TGTGATTATTGTTGCTACGTCTGATTGGTGAAACAGTCATGCAGTAGATCCAGTTGCAACTCCTTTCTGGCAAAAATACATAGTGTAATGGAAAAAAGTAACAAGTCGTGTGTTGCCCAATGTAGCAGAGTGTTTCTTCTTCACAAATGTACTCAAGTAAAAGTAAAAAGTATGGTGCAGTAAAACTACTCTTAGAAGTACAATTTTTTTAAAAAGTTACCCAAGTAAATGGAACGGAGTAAATGTAACTCGTTACTACGCACCTCTGGACTTGGTGCCAAGAGATTGCAATTTGATGTCCCGCGAGAGACACTTTAACGTCATGAGAGACAAGGCAGTGAGGCAACATTTAAAACAAGTTCACGGACATCTAACCTAGCAGTTGTTGGAATGTTTTTGGCAGACACACATCATGTGCTCCCAGCTCTTAAAACAATGACAAGCAGCAAGCAGAACACGCAGCTTGCCAGCAGCAGCAGCAAGCCAGCAGATGATCTGACTTCTTCTCCATAGTGTGTGCGCCCCCCCCCCTTTCACAACGTGAGACGCAAAGTGGCAAAAGGACAGCTGCTGTACATGCTTTGAAATGTTCGACGCAATGCGCGACAAACAGAAAACACAGCTCACCAGCAGCAAGAAGCAAGCAGATGATCCGACTGCAACTCATTAGCATGCGTTCAGCCAACCCCCCTTCACAACACGAGCAGCGTCATACGTCCTACGAGAAAGAGATTTAACCATGCCTGGGGCCGGAAATAAAGGACAAGTATTGTTTTTACAAAAGTTTTTAAAGTAAAAGTGAAAATAATGCATATGTAACAATTCCCATGAAAATAACAATCTCTTTAAATTGTATATCCGGTAAACCAAACACGCAGGGTGGGCGAGTGAAGCAAGCATGGGGCAGAGCCCCCTAGTCTTTCTTTATAAAAGGAAATATTGGGACGAGACATTCTCAGAGATAATTTAAAGTCCCGCGTGACAAGACTTTATGTAAAGAGATTTTGATAAGTCCCGCCCTCCTTTCAAACATTTACAACCACGCCCACTTCTCATCCGTGTGAATGCTATTGTCAGACACAGTTCCTGCAGTTTCAGCTCCAAGTGGGCTTGGAAATAAAAGACAAAGAGTAGAAGACAAAGTAGAACATTCTAAAGAGGTTCAAAAACATTGGCGCAATACACATGCAGAGCAGGTTAGAGATTATGAAAGTACTAAAATTCAAAAGTCTCAAAAAACTGATAGTAGCCTAAAGATCGCATTAGCGCTAACAAATGGAAATTATTACTTGGTGAAATAACGGAACAGTGAAAAGAGGTTGAATATATGGACATAGGTGATATGACAGAAGTATGTAGATATTGTTTGGCTTTAAACTTTAAGTCGGAGATTTGCAGATCATCTAATTTGTGTTGCCATCAGGGAAAAGTAATGTTTCTTCCCAATGAAGAGAATTAAAAGGCTTGTTGTTTGGTGAAAGTGAAATCCACATACACAATTGGCAGAGATGCAAAGTTGCTGCTGCGAAGCACAGGCCCGGGGGTTGGCAAGTGAAGCGAGCAGGGGCGAAGCCCCTTAGTTTTATAACACAAAATATTCATAAGCGTTAAAATTGTACCTGTGGACATTCCTCTAACCCCCCTAATAGATGGGAATCCATATTCAATGCACATTCTGCATAACCTCTATTTGCGCCCCCCAGTCATGTGAGTGGATATGGCAGTAGACCTGTCCTTGGTATTGACCTGAGCAAGCCAGACAGACTTTCTGGAGCATCCTGTTCCCTCTTGGGCTTGTTCTTCTTTATTGTCTTGCTGTCCTTCATGATGCATCTTGAGTTTCCTCATCCTTTCTCCTGTAGTTTTCCTTGTGTTTTTTATCAAGAGGTGGGGTGAATAGTGACATCCTGCATAAACAAGGAGGATATATAGAACTAGTTCCACCTAGATGGTGAGTGAGCGGAGATCTGAACTCAGTTCCCTTTAAGCTCTGAGACAGTTGTGCTGGCTGTTTGCAATCCTCTTTAAGCAACCATCTGTCCATTCATTTGTAAATCCATTGACTCCAGTTCAGGTTCATAAGAAATTTGACAAACAAGAGGAGATTATTCAGTCCATGAAGCCCACTCTTCCAATATCTCACCCAGATTCTTCTTAAAAGTTGTCAAGGTTTCTGCTTCAACTCAGATTCCCACAACACTTCTTGACTTCAGCCTTAAATACTCTTCCCATGAACTTCTGCTGGTATTCTCAAGTATGTGAACCACCCTTAAGTGACTCTGAGGAATGGGAGCAAGAGATGAATAAATGTCAGCATGTAGCCAGTAAACTAGCCCACTGATTTTTACTCATTTAAATTGACAAGGGGGCTTTGCATGCCAACCTCCCCGCCCGTGTTTGGTTTTCTGGATACACACTTTTAAGTTTTTTTTTTTCTTTGAATTGTTGCTATTTCATTAGTTTCACTTTTATTTCAGAACTTCTGTAAAAACAATATTTGGAATCTTTTTAATGAGGTCAGTGAGACGTGTTTAATGACTTTGTACCATAATTCAGGATAGGTTTCTCTGTTTGGAATTTCAACACAGACAAAATGATCTTCGTCATCAGCAGTTAATAATTCTTTTTGCAAAGTAACCAATAAATGCATGTGAGGTAAACTCTGTTTTTGAAATTCTCTGACTTAAACTTCAAAGCCTTACAATATTTACATACTTCTGACATATCACCTATGTCCATATATTTGATCTCTATTCGCCTTTTCGTTATTTCTCCGAGTAATATTTTCTCTTTGTTTGCGCTAATGCGATGTTTTCTTTCTTTTTTTTTGACACTGTCATTTTTTTCTGCTTTCATATTCTGTATCTTGCTCTGCATGTGTTTCGCGCCTACGTTTTTTTTGAGTCTTTTGAATTCCAGTTTTCATTATCTCTAACCTGCTCTGCATGTGTTTGGCCCCCCGTGTTTTTTAACCTCTTTATGACGTTTTACTTTTTTTTGTACTCTTTGTCTGACCTCGTTTTATCCTGCTTTTTTTTCAATGACACCTGGGACGTGGTGATTATTTTCCCTTTTTCGAGTAATAATTTCCATTTGTTTGCGCTCCTGAGATCTGTACTCTCTTTTTTTATACTTTCTAATTTTCCTACTTTCATATTCTTTAACTTTCTCCACATGTGTATCATGCCAATGTTTTTTTTTTGAGCCTTTCGAATTCCACTGCTTTCATAATCTCTAACCTGCTCTGCATGTGTATAGTGCCAACGTTTGTGAACGTCTTTATGAAGTTCTACTTTGTCTTTTACTCTCTGTCTTTAAATTCTGAGCCGGATTGGACGTGCTTTTTTTCAATTCCACTTGTTCCAGGCTGATAATTACTTTCCTTATTTTCTGATTTTGCACCTAGATTATTCTTTTTCTTTTTTGTCTCTCCAACGCTTTTGAGTCTGTTTTCCCCGCCCTGCTTTCTTCTTCGCTTAGTCGTCGACGTTTCATTTATAACGTATTGTCCTTATATGCTTTATACACGCGGAGAGCCCTGGATCTGTGTGTGCTCAAAGCCTTAGTTTACATGACTGAGTGTTTTGCTGCCCGTGGTCTTATTTGATACTGGTTGTAAGTAGGGCGTGTCTTGCAAGAATCTCATGTTCTACATCACCGCGAGACGCTCCTGGCTCAATCTCTTGGCACAAAGTCTCATGTTTAAGGTCCCCGTGGCCAATCTCTTTCATCTCGCGGGTCTTTTCTCGTATCCCGTCTTTCTCTCCCAGGATTTTTTTTTAATAGAGAGATATGATCCAGTGATGAGATCAGCAACAGTAGACATCAAGTCTGCCATAACTTCCGACTTGAAGTTGCGTAATGTGAAATCGGCTTAAAAAGATAGAAATTGCTTAACTTGGTTAGGATTTAATAATTTGTCTTTGTTTTAGCATTCTTGTCTGATTTATTTAAGGTTTAATTTATTGTTTACTCTCCTATTTGATAAAATGGTTGGTGAAAACTCCATTTGAATATCGTATTCTTTTAACATACATAACTTTATTTAGAATGAGGATAACAAAGAGGCGAGACTCAGCACTGACATGATGGGCATAGTGCTGCCTAGTGGATAGAAGAAATACAACCAGACAATAACCCAGAAGAGAGAATCTTCTTTTTAGTCTGAGAATGACATATGCCTGCAGTGAGGCTGCAGCCTGGGCAGAGAATGAAGACCATCTTAAAACTACTGCGGCTACAAGAGTCCATGTTCTTTACTGTAATTAGTACTTCTGCCTGTGCTTCATCTTATGATACTACTCTTAAGTACAGGAGTTTTTCCGAAGTCAGAATGGGCGGGGCTGTCTTAACAGCATTATAGGCCCCTGGGCAAAGCAGTGCACTGGGACCCCTACCTACACAACCACTCAGCAAGTCACAATATACATAGATTAGCATGGGGCCCTTGTGCTCGTGGGGCCCCCGGGCAACTGCCCAGCATGCCCATGCGTTAATGTGGCCCTGACCATTGGTTCAGAAGAGGGAGGTTGTGTTTTACTAACATGCTGGAATTCTATGAGGAGGCAACAAAAGGATACGATCAAAGTGGAGCTTATAACATTATTTATCTAGACTTTCAGAAAGCATTTGATAAGGTGCCACATGACATGGTGGGCATCAAATTAAAAGAAGTGGGAGTTCAGGGTGATGTGTTTAGATGGGGGCAGAATTGGCTCAGACACAGGATGTAGAAGGTGATGGTGCGAGGGACCTTATTAGGATTGGCTGATGTTAAGACTGGGGGCCGCTGCTATTTTTAATATATATAAATGATTTGGATAGGAATATAAGGAACAAGCTGGTTAAGTGTGCAGATGATACCAAGATAGGCACATGGGGGGGGGGCACCTGTTGGTGTAAATAAAGAACATTCATGTTTGCAATTTCCGTATAATGATAGCTCAGTACTATTTATTTTTACTAAGTATTTTGCTGCAACAAACTCTAAGAAGTGGAACAACCTTTACATCACCACTGAAGGACCACCTTCAAAGACCCTCAGGGGTTCATTTAGATCTGCGGAGATGAAGTTCTTGGTGTGTATTGTACTGGTTTTTCTGATGTTCTGAATTTTCCTGAGGATTCTGAGCATTGGATTGTGGGTTTGCTTTGCAATGCCTTTCAGGGGAATCCTTTTGCCTTTTTTGGCCCCTTTCCCCATTTTTTGTATTAATTTCTCCATCTAAATAAATCTTTCATTTATAACAATTCTGCATTGGCCTGTCCTTCCAAGCCTGATATTTTTTTATATTTTTCCTCTTTCTTTTGATATATTTTTGGACATTTACATTTTTTTTCTTTTTAACTTTTAAAGCCAACTCCCCATTTTAGGCCTGTGCAGTTTAAAGCCTGCCTGTAGAGTTTGGGGTCAGGCTGCCTGTGGTGAGGCCATCTTTAAGCAGGTCAGTAAAGTTCATGATTGGGTCTTTTTTTAGAAGCCCCACATTCATGTTCACCATTTTCATAACTCCTTCTCACAATACCAACTGCCTAGTGGGCCCACTATGGCTGACAATTTGGTGTATAAGCTCGCACATCACAAAGAACTTAATGTGAAACTCAATGTGAAAAGAAGAGCACTGTCCACATTATTACAGCTTTTCCATCCTTTTTTGAACCTGCTTTTGTTTTATGGCTGCCGGAGCTAAGTTGCACATTTCAATACTTGCACATACTGGGCCAATTGGCATTACATGTAAAATGCAGGCTTTTCAGATTTGTAAGAATTCCCTCATGGTCATAGGGAGAACATAGTGACTGGGCCAGGTGTTTCATTTATTTTTATTTCCCCGTTACAATTGTCCAATAGACAAGCACAGTTTCTTCAGACATTCTAATTAATTCAGAAAAGCTCTGCAGATCTCAGGTCACTGTGGCAGTCTAGTTTTAACTATCTGAACTGATCCAAACTATTGCATATTCAACTGATATTTCCCTAACTATTAAAAACTGACATGGAAATATTTCACTTTTCACTGACTTAATTTTTCTATTAAGAACAAAATACAAATAATTTGCTCAAGAGTAGCCGGAGAACCTCAAATAATCAAGCAGCTGTCAAACATGATTACTTACATTCCACCTTGATGACAAATGTGCAGGGAAATGTGAGCCCACTGCTCGGGAGAAAGAAATAAAAAAGCAAATGCCAAGTGCAATTAGCCAAGAGGATATTGATGAATATTTACATAAAAACAAAACCCGAAACAATTGCCGTGGCGTAATGGAATGTGTGGTAACCACGGCAACCAGCCGCACAACAATGGCATTCGGCACCTCGCCCTCGGCTTGTGTATTTTTACTTGAATCCCCAGGTTCTTTTATTTATTCACTTCACCCTTCAAGATGTGCTTTTCGGAATGTTGCCAAAATGACATCAGCATTGTGTGATTCCTGAATAGCTAAAGAGGGACCCTGGACAGGTCATTCATTCTTCTTAAACTGCAAAATGAGTACTTTCATAGAATTTGTTTAAAAGATCATAGCTGTGTACTGAAACAGAATCCACAACTGGCTGTGCTCTGTAATAAGTTGATGAAGTGCTTTGAATTAACTGGAAACATGAGGAGGTGAACATCTGTGGTCCCCAACTGCATCCAGCTGTCAATGTGAGAATTCCAATGGAGACCAGATGACCACCTAGAAATTTAGGATGGTGTGGCCTCTAGTCCTTGGTGCTTAGCTTTCTTTATTTAAATTACTAGGGGGCTCTGCCCCCTGCTCGCTGTGCACACTAACCCCCAAGCGGGCGCTACGCGCTAGCCACTTCACAACTCTGCCACTCGCGTATGGGGAAGCGAATGTACAATTTAAACAGATTGTTATTTTCATGGGAATTGTTACATATGCATTATAGAACTAACTATTTTACATTACAACGAGTAATTAACCACAGTAAAAAACAGTAAAACATAATAAATTGAAAGAAAATTATGTTTCATTTTGCGTTAGAGGTATTTGTTGCGTTATACATTTTCATTCTGTTTGGCTTTGAAATTAACACGCAAATACTTTTTAAACTTACACTTTTACTGTAAAACTTCAGTAAAAACAATATTTGGAATTAACTTTTCATCAATATCGCTTGGAATTTTGATTCCGTGTTTGGAGTTACATCGTGACAGCGCAACGTATAACTGCCCGTGAGTGAATATCGTTTCTTTCTCTCTAATAAATAAACACTTTTTCGAATGTTTGTCCCTGTGATTTGTTAATTGTCACAGTAAAAGCTGTTCTAACGGGAAACTGTGAACATTTTAATACGAATGGCATATCAAGATCTCCTTTGGTGTCTAATGTTATCCGTGAAAGATGTATTACATTACCTTTCTTGTCGCCTGTTAAAATTTTACGTCAGAATTGTTCGACAAATTTTGAATACAACTAATCTTGTCCTATTGCATAGCCCATCACTCATACATAAATTACGCCATAACATTATGATACATCCTTCTTTCAACAGTAATTCGGCCGGTGGACGACCAAACGGTATTAACGGTTGCAGACATTCTACATGATATTGTAAGTTATTGTTTTCATCTTCTGCACCATGCAGGCCAGTCAATGATATCAATGCCTTCATCATCCAGGAACTGCCAACACACGTAGCCCACACAGGACCCCAGCATTGTCCTGTACCAGGAGGAACCCAGGGCCCACAGCACCAGCATAAGGTCTGACAATTGCTTTGTGGATTTCATCAGCAGTCAGAGTACCATTGCCTTGCATGTGGCGGTCTGTGTGACCCTCCAAGGATATGCTTCCCCAGACCATCACTGACCCTCCTCCAAACTGGTTATGCTGGATGATGTTGTTGGCTGCACAACGTTCACCACGGCGTCTCCAGACTCTTTTATGTCTGTCACATGTGCTCAGTGTGAACCTGCGCTCATCTGTGAAGAGAAGGGGGTGCCAACGGCAGAGCTGCCAATTGTAGTATTCTGTGCAAAATGTCAATCAAGTTGCACTGCGATGAGCTGTGAGCGCAGGTCCCGCTAGCAGACGTCTGGCCCTCATACCACCCTCATGAAGTCTGTTTCTGACAGTTTGGTTAGAAACATGAACACTAGTAGCCAGCTGGAAGTCATTTTGTAGGGCTCTGGCAGTGCTCCTTATGTACTTCCTCACACAAAGGAGCAGATACCGGTCCTGATGCTGCGTGAATACCCTTCTATGACCCTGTCCAGCACTCTTCATATAATAGGCCCATCTCCTGGTATCTCCTCCATGCTTTTAAGACTGTGCTGGCAGACACAGCAAACCTTCTTGTGACGGCACATGTGGATGTGCCAACCTGTTGTCTTTCTGTTGCCTCTCCAGTGCCCTGTTGTTTCTTTTATTTGTACCAAAGCAGGTGAAGTTGATTCACAATCACTTTTGCTTCCAGACTGGACAGATTGATATACCTGAAGCTTCATTGACTTGGTGTTGGATGGCAATGATTAAGTGTAACCTTAGTTTTTTTGAACAGTATATACAGTACAGGCCAAAAGTTTGGATACACCTCCTCATTCAATGTGTTTTCTTTATTTTCATGGCCATTTACAGCACTCCATCACTCTCCTTCTTGGTCAAATAGCCCTTACACAGCCTGGAGGTGTGTTTGGGGTCATTGTCCTGTTGAAAAATAAATGATCGTCCAACTAACCTGACTTCTGCACAACACAACTGCTGGTCCCAACCCCATTGATAAAGCAAGAAATTCCACTAAATAACCCTGATAAGGCACACCTGTGAAGTGAAAACCATTTCAGGTGACTACCTGTTGAAGCTCATCGAGAGAATGCCAAGAGTGTGCAAAGCAGTAATCAGAGCAAAGGGTGGCTATTTTGAAGAAACTAGAATATAAAACATGTTTTCAGTTATTTCACCTTTTTTTGTTAAGTACATAACTCCACATGTGTTCATTCATAGTTTTGATGCCTTCAGTCATGAAAATAAAGAAAACACATTGAATGAGGAGGTGTGTCCAAACTTTTGGCCTGTACTGTATGTGCCCTCATTAGGTGAACGCATTTTGGCATGTGGATAAATGAGCACCATCATACCAAAAGCTTGTTGTTCTCTCTGCGGAATGATGTTTAAATAAAGATGTGCTGAGGTTTTCAATGTCATTCACAATAAAAAACAGTTTAGTGAAATTTCTTAAGGAATGAGAGTAGTGGCATCTTGTAAAACTAGCGAAATATGTGGACCTACGGTCCTAAAATAAAGATGGTTTGTATAGAGTACTGGTTCTTAAACTTATATTTCTCATGATCCAGTTATGCTCTTTTGTGTTGTTGAGACCCACAACCATTGCCGACTGTAATCCCTTTTGTGTGGTCTGGGGTATGTTAGAGAATTGCTGCTGATCGCCACTTTGGGGGGGAGGTTGGTTGAGTGAGGTGTCCCCTTTGGAGCATCGCTGAAGCAGATCATAGTGAATCAATGGCATTTTCTTAAACTGCCCAGGCTGACCCCATCACTAGACATTCTACAACCCGAGTTCGACCCTTTCCCAATAACTACTGTTAGGAATCACAAATCTCCATGACCCAAATCCAGACAACACGCAACCCAAAACGCGACCCGTAGTTTAAAAACCTATGATACAGAGAAAGGTGACCTTTTCCATGTTGGCAACAGATTGTTTTATTTTCACCATTTAAAAATACGACTTCACCGTGATCACATTACTGATCTAACTTTCCTATGTAGTGCTCACCAAACAAACATTGATGCAAGGATGTACAAATAATGCCTTCATATTATCAGAGTTTTCAAGTAATTGACGATCAAACTTTCCCATTTGAGCAACAAATGCTGTTGTTTTCAATGTTTAAAAATGCAGCATGACATCGAGCGCATTCCACAAGTAATTGGTGGTCTTCAAAGAAACATCTGTTTATGCATGTAAAAGCAAAGCATTCATATTGGATGGAAAGTTTGATTATCTGAGGATCTTCTCAAAAGTCGCTGTAGATTTCTGTCCCTGCAGTGTGTATCCTGGGCCTAGTTTTGCATACCTATGAGCCTTCGTGTTTGTCTGCCGCTCCATTTCTCTTTAGTCAGGATTACTTCTTACTTGTCAGTTAGTTCAGCGTCTTTCTTATCTGCTTCCTCTTTTGTGTTCTACATCTCCTTCTTTGATATTCTATGCTATTCTTTTTCTTTCTTCTTCTTATGGAGTGCTCTTCATGATTTAAATTGCCGCTATGATATGCTTGACGCTTAGCAAATGCCACTGCTGTTCTTGTACTTTCTGCCATGTCATTTGGTTTTATTACCCAAAATTACTTTAATTTCCAGTGCCTATAAGGTCATAAAATTTAGATCAAAATTCTAGCTCCAGCAGTTTGCAAGTAATCGCATGACAGACCTAGCATTTTATTATACACTAGCTGTGTAAGCCCGTGCTGTTAAAAGAAAACTATTGAAATCATCAGAAAAAAAATTGAAATGTAGAGATGTCAGGTAAATGAAAGGAACTACTCTGGGCATCTCTCTCCTAGGAGGATTCGTTTTGCTGACGTACTCACACCACTTGTGCATTAGTGGCGGGAGGAAAAGTAAAAGGGATACTGTTTTGCGGAAGTTAAGCGACTTTGTCTTTCTTATGAAGTTTCGTTTTGCTGATGTGCTTGCCTCGCTCGTGTATTAGCGGCTAAGCGAGTGACTCTTTCTTCTGAGGTTTCGTTTTGCTGATGTGCTTTCCTCGCTCGTGTATTAGCGGCTAAGCGAGGGACTCTTTCTTTGGAGGTTTCGTTTTGTCGACGTGCTCGCCTTGCTTGCATATCCTCGGAGGTGGAGCCCTTACCCCGACTCCACCTCTCACTTCCGGGCCGGACGGACAGACACCCACTTCCATGTGTAGACGTTTATATATAAGATGATATAACTCACATAGCACCTTCAATGACTTCACATAAAACAAAATATACAGTAACTTTTTATTGTGGTTTATTGATTATATTGATTTTTTAATCTTGTTTTTTCTCCCTAAGTACTTTGGTAAGCCGTTGGTTCTTTTCAATGTGCTTTTTAAATATATTTGGCATTCAGTATATGCAGCAGCAACCACTGCAACAGAAATGCATCCGTAGACACAAAACCCAATATGACACCCAATAATTTTATTATTAAAATGACAAAAATGAATGCCACTTGGCACAAAGAGAGTGTGAGGCCTGCAATAAGAGCCACAAAGCAGGCAAGGACCTTTACCAGCCTGCCCAGATATGGCTATAACCCAGACAGCAAGACCCCCAACTGCTAATGGCAGTCTTTGGCCTGGCTTTGAAAGTTCAAATGATATTGAGAGTACCAAAATAAATCAAAGATGCCCTACAAAGGAGTGGGTAACAGTGTAATAAGTGTATAAGTTTAATATGTCACTGTGCTCTGTGCAAATAATTTTTATAAATCTATCTTTTTCTACTCACATGCACAGTTGACACAGAGCCAGAGTTAGCACAGGAGTTCACCATATAAGAACTGCTAGGCGAGCATTAGAAGACAAGACAGTTGGGTTAACAGTGAAATGGGCAGTCAGACTGATGACCATTGTATATTATTTTTTGTCTGTCACAGTCAGCATGAAACTGTATCCTCTTTGCCTTGTTTGGAATGGCATGATTCACCAAAGTGGGGCCCTGCACATGAAGGAAGAGTATAAATCCTTGGAACATTGCCCGGCACACCTTTGAAGCCGACGGACGGATGGGAGATAACGTCATCCGATCGTGAAAATCCTTCCAACGCAGCAACGAAAATGGCAGACTCTACACAGAACTCCCAAACTGGGTTCTTGCCATGGGCTTCCTTCGTCTATTAAGCCGCGTAAGCCGTCAATAAAGAAAGCTAAGTTAATTCTCCTATGTGATTTCTTACCGCCGTATCACTAAGGGAGGGGTATTGTCTTTTTATATTATATCTGTATAGATTCGGGTTATGCAACACGCCGCACTCATTCCAATAAGTGAGCTACCCCCCAATGCTGGATACAAACGGCAAAGCCTATGCCTTACAGAGAAAATCCAAAACAAGAACCTTTATAATTGTAAAAAATTTGCAAAAATAGAACAAAAGGCACAATATTTGCCTAAAAGTAAAGTCTGAGAGAATCAAGTCCCAGTGCACAATCGAAAATCAGTAATCCAAGAGAATGTGTGGGCAGGGCTGGGTTAAGATGAAATTGGGCCTGATGCTGCAGTGTGAAAAAGGCCTATTTTTTTCTCGGCATTAATGCATGTGCATTCGACACTCACTGTACATGTGCTCTCAAACCGACCAAGGAGCCTTAATTGCTTGTGACGCAACCAGCCAGCCTTTACTAAACATGAATAATAATAACGACGTAGTATCGTAACAACTCGAGATTAACATCAAACTATGTAACATCAACATTCAATAGCAATTGCCTGAAAAGTGCATTTAATGCAGAAAACCTAACAATGAAATACACAAAATTTCGCAATTCTCTTACGAAGCAGAATAAGAAAAATTGAATTTGCAGAGACATTGGGTCAAAGTGACTCAGTTCAGGCTCTTGAGGGTAAAAATTTGTCCATGATTTAATTTTCATAATAGACCAGAGTCCTGTCAAGCCGCGGGCCGGCTTTTAGTTTTACCTTTACAGATAACCGTTTAAATAGCCATCAATTTTTACTGTACAACTAACTTTCAAGGTGAAAAATTTACTATGTGGCACTTACCGAACAATAATAAAGTGGCAAGAATCCCCAAGATATTGCAAAGAACGCAGCTAAATTACTAAGTAAACTGTTTAACGTAAAATTGATAGCATTAACTTGAAATTTTCGGTTAACAATAAACACAACGACGTTATAGTTACGTCACAGTGCAAAGAACAATAGTCGTCTTATATAATACGCTACCGTGGCTGTTCGTTTGTCTGTCCAGGATTTTAAATCACATGTAGCTTGCAAACCGTTTGACAGATTAAACCTGAAATTTGGTACACATATACTACGTGACGTCTACTATCCGCTTTCGGGGTGATTATTGACCTCCAAAGTTATTCCTCTTTTTATTTTATTTCATTGTAGAAACAACTCTCAGCAGTGGCCAGCAGGTCAGCACATGCGTACGGGCGCCGTTCTCATTCCCTACTACCTTTGTGGTCACTTCCCCTACCTCTTCATATCTTAAATCTTTATTGAGGCAGATTGAAGACTTAAGTGCCAGGTTAAATGAAAAATTAAAGAAAAACATAATAAGTAATTGCAACACAAACACGGACTTAATCAGATTGTTTTAACGCGAAAAGATGCCGACGGAAGAGAAGAAGAAGTGGGCCGCTTGGGTGGAGAAGAGAAGAGCTGCTCAGGAAGGAGCAAGCGCATCAACCTCTGAGCAAACAAATGGTAAACGTACAGAGAAAGAGGAAAAGACTAGGAATGATCAAGTCAAGCGTATTCACTGCACGTTATCGTGCAGTATGCCTCTACTGGTAACTGTATAATAAGTAATGCTGGGACTAGGCGTCCAAAAGTCGGACTCCAAATTTCATTCTAAGAATTATTTTGAGGTTAATATAATAAAGGAAAACTGTTCAGCTTTCGGAAAATTCTCATCTGTTTTCATCTGGGCCTATTTCAGGAATGGGCCTAATGCTGCAGCATCAATTGCACCCACCTTAACCCGGCCCTGTGTGTGGGTCTTGGTTTTATTGCTGTTTTTACAACATTTTACTTATATAGTGCCTTCCAATACAAATAGTAATTCAAGATGCTTCTCATTATTGAATTATTTACAGAAAGTAAATATTATGCAACATATACTCATACTGGGCAAATTATTAGGAACACCTGTACACCTGCTTATTCATGCAATCATCTGTCATGTGGCAGCAGCGCAATGCATAAAATCCTGCAGAGACAGGTCCAGGGCTTCAGTTAATGTTCACCTTAAACACCAGAGACGTGAAGAAATGTGAGCTCAGTGATTTTGATCACACCATGGCTGTTGCTGCTAGTCAGGCTGTTTGAGTCTTACTGTACCTTCTGATCTCCTGGGATTTTCACACATAACAGTCTCCACAATTTACTCCGAATGGTGCGAAAAAAACAACAAAAAGCATCCAGTGAGTGGCGGTTCTGTGAAGAGAATGGCTAGGCTGGTCTGAGTTGACAGAAAGGCTACAATAACTAAAATGGCCACTCTGTGCCACTGTGGTAACCCAGCGTTTCTCAACCTTTAAGTATTTGCGACCCGAGTTTTCATAACAGTTTTAATCGCGCCCCCCTAACATTTTTTTTGAAATGTAGATGCATATTTTATTATACCTACTTAACTTTTATCGACATTTATCTAATTCTATATTTATTGTTCTAGGATCAGAATGTAGTTTAAGTTAATTTGTTTTGGTTTCAACAGATGTTTTTTTCATATTTTTGATTCTTGTTTTCTTTTTTTCACATCTTCGCGCCCCCCTTTTTTGTTACCCGCCCCACAGGTTGAGAACCATTTTGGTAAGCAGAAAAGCATCAAAGAATGCATGACATGTCAAACCTTGAGTTGGATGGGCTACAACAGCAGAAGACCACATCTGCTTGGACTCTGGTCAACTAAGAACAGAAAGCTGTGGCTGCAGTGGGCACAAAACTGGCCAGTTGAAGACTGGAAAACCATAGCCTGGTCTGACGAATCTCATTATATGCTGATAGGGTCAGAATTTGGTGCTAACATCATGAATCTGTGAACTCTGTCTGCCTTGTGTCAACAGTCTAGGCTGGTGGTGGTGGTGTCCTGGTGTGGGGAATGTTTTCTTTGCAACACTTCAAGCCCATTAATACCAATCAGTCATCGTCTGAATGCCACAACCTATTGGAGTCTTGTTGCTGTTCATGTGCACCTCTTCATGGCCACAATTTACCCGTCTTCTGATGGCTAATTCCAGCATGATGATGCACCATGGCACAAAGCAAAAGTCTTCTCAAACTGGTTTCATGAACATGACAGTGAGTTCAGTGTTCTTCAGTGGTCTGCCCAGTCACCCGATCAGAATCCAATAGAACTCCTTTGGGATGTGGGAGAACGGGAGACACACAGCATCAATGTACAGCTGACAAATCTGCAGAAATTGTAATCATGTCAACATGGAGCAGAATCTCAAAGGAATGTTTGTTCATGGCATGAGGAGTTGAGGCTCTTTGAAGTGCAATAGGTGGCCCCACCTTGTATTAGTAAAGCAGTCCAGTGAGTGTTTATGTTAATGGCTGTACAAGGAAGTTAGAAATTAAGCTTTGAATGTTGAGATGTAATGTTTACCCAGAAAGATGCTTCATCTGGAGCTTTGAAATGAACACAATGCTACACAGTCATTTTTTAAATTTCAAATTATTTAAGCACATTATATTTATTGCTTATTCTAAATTAACCCCAACGTGGATGAGTTAGCCATGTGATGGGCCAAGCACCCTGTCCAGGTTTGATTCCCTCCCTTTGCCCCTAAGCTGCTGAGACAGGCTGGCTGACCCTGAATCACATTACGTAGGTTTGACAATGCTGTGTTATTTTAAAGCCTCTTGAACAGGCCGTCGTGTTTATTAAGCTCAGTAACTGCTAATTTAGGTAATTGGCGTATTAAGATCTAAATTGCCTTTTTCTAAAAATATAGTGTGAGTGATATGATTTAATTGGGATTTTTTCAGGCTTTTGGAGGACAGACAGAAGCTCAAATTCAGTCTGAAGCCATTTGTTTTAAAGGTTGGAAGTAGATGATTGTGCATGTTATTAATCAGTTCTGTAAGATATTAGGCGGCTTTAACAGATGTGCTTTAAATCTCTGGGGTAGAGTTAGTCTCAATAAAGACGTCTGTCTGGGAAGACACATTTAATAAAGTTGGCAGCTGCAAGTAGGAGTGGAGTGAGTCGCCAATTGTGTCAGTAATGGGGTCAGTCTGTTAGCACCAGCTCCATAATACTGTAAGTGAGGCATGGTGTGAGATTTTGAAGACTTTATTATTCAATAACTGAACAGAGGAAAGACATTACTGTTAAATAAATAGTTTGGGGGGGGTAACTGCATTTCAGTGGAGAAATTTAAACTTGACTGCTTTGAACTCATTGCAGCGATGAGTGAAGAAATCACAGCGTTCTTCTTTCTGCAATATTTGAGGTTGAGACAGACAGACTCTGAATGTAATACAAGGGTACCGGCGTGCGTACCGTGACCTGGAAATAAAGAGCCTTCCATACAGTAACTGCACAATCACGGCTAGGGAATAAACATCACTTTGGAATAAATAGGATGCTACTGCATCTATCTATCTATCTATCTATCTATCTATCTATTATATAGTGCCTTTCATATCTATCTATCTATCTATCAGTTATATAGTGCCTTTCATATCTATCTATCTATCTATCAATTATATAGTGCCTTTCATATCTATCTATCTATCTATCAGTTATATAGTGCCTTTCATATCTATCTATCTATCTATCTATCAGTTATATAGTGCCTTTCATATCTGTCTATCTATCTATCTATCTATCAGTTATATAGTGCCTTTCATATCTATCTATCTATCTATCTATCTATCTATCTATCAGTTATATAGTGCCTTTCATATCTATCTATCTATCTATCTATCAGTTATATAGTGCCTTTCATATCTATC
>JANRMT010028174.1:41375110-41388982 GCA_026402145.1 Polypterus bichir lapradei | reverse complement strand
CCGTCTTCCGAAGCAACTTCGTCACACTGCCACCTAAAGTCAAAACTTAAATATATAAAGTCAGCGTCGGAATATATAAACTCAGCGCTGGAATATATAAAGTCAGCGTCGGAATATATTGTCACGCTTGGGTCACAGATTTGCACAGAGACACAGGAGGTCGTAGAAACAAGAAGGATTTTTATTCAAACACTGCAAACACATGAGCTTAAACGTGCTCCATGACAAGTCAGAGATGACAGTTCCGCTAGGAGCAGAGAGAGAGAGCGATAAAAGCAAACAATCAATTCCCCAAAACCGACAGGCGCTGCACAAGGCTTTTAAGTTAGCGGAGTATCGCGTGAGGCTTGTATTACGCGTTATAGCACAAGTGAGAAGGTAAGGAGCAGTGTGAGGGTAGTCTGTGTTTCAGGGGTATTCCCAGGGACGTCTTTGTCTTCTTGGGGTGCGATCACCCCTCCAGCTTACAATATATATATATATATACAGTATCTATCTATCTATCTATCTATCTATCTATCTATCTATCTATCTTTCTGATTATTTTAAGTAATTTTTCTGCATATGTACTGTAGCTCTGTAAGTTCTGTGATGGTAATATGACTTGAGATTTAGCTCACTAAATGAAAGTGCTATGAAAAGTAAATGTTGCTTTTTTCAGCTACATATTGTATGAATGTAGCCATTTTGTAACATCATTTATCTCACTGTTACTTGATTAATTGTACAATATTTTAAAATATTGTGGAGCCAAAATATGGCTATAAAACATAGATGGATTGGCCTTAAAATAAAGATGAATGATGCATTTCTGCAGGAAGACATTGTCGATTTAAGAATATTCAGAGTTGGTTCAGGCTCACACAGAACCCCAAATGCCCTGTGATCCTGGCACATCGGTGCTCCCACACCACAACCTCTTTGAAGTATCTATTATACATTGTATATACTAATACAATAGTTGGACTTTAACTTTCATATTCTTTTACACTGACCAGTGAAGCGTGCTGAAGCTACTTTATTAAAATTGACAAAGGTAATGAATATCAACATAACAATGATGAGTGAGCTGCCCAGGACAACAGTCCTCATGCATATTCATTTGAATGCGAGACTTAAATAACACACCGAGTCACCTTTATAGTTTAGATTACAAAAGGTAGAGAGAGAATCCTGCAGGAAATCATCACATCAAAAACACATCTTGATAGAAGACAACCTGGGAATTCAAAACAATTTTAGATTCTAGCACAGCATACTTTTCCATAAATTAAGCTTTGACATTTTCTTTATTATTAATAAATGATCTCAATATTTCTCTAACCTCTACCAGTCTGGTTTTAATAAATAAGTCAGATTTAAAACAATATTAACCTAAGGAAAATATCAAATGTAGCTTTTTCAAAACCTTTTTGCAATTAGGAATACATGCTTACAACATCTTCCCATCAGTAGACTTTATGTGATTAAAAACAAAAAAGCAATAATATCATTATTTTTCTTAAATTTATTTTATGTCAGCCTGGGTTTTTCCCCTGGCTGGAGTTCTGTGTCTTTCTTATACATTTTTGAATTACAGTATTCTTTATGTTTTAAGTATCCGTATCTAAGCCTAAGTGTTGTGTTCCATGTGTTTTATAGGTGGTCCCCCAAGAGGAGTGGGTCACTTGCCAGTCACAAAATTGTTGCGTACGCCTGTTTCCACGGTCACTTCGAGATGTATAAAAACTAAACTCAGCTTAAAGCCACACACATTTTCATGGCAGCCCTACACCATGCGTACGTACTTTCCTGCTTGGTTTTGCAAACGGGTGGCACCCAGCATTAGAGCAGTGCTTCTGTTTCTGTGTCGTTTCCCTTTCTTTTTTAGATTCACATCCTTGACATGTAGTTCATCAAATACACCGAAATTAACTGCATATCGTTTACAAATTTAATTCACTTGATTGTAATCATTCTGTAACAATATAATGGTGCACAGAATGACCAAACTATTACAGCTACCAGAGCTTCTTTAGTGTTGTTTGAAGACATCACAAATGGAAGAATTAGAAGAAAGTGCGAATCTATAGATGATGATGACTGCCTTCTAAGTTGATTTCAATTTTCAAGCTGTGTACTGTTAAAATGCATACTTGATATCATTTTCATGATGAAATGCATTAATGTATGTATATTGCATTTTACAGATAAATTGTTATTTTTATTTAAATAATGTATACCGTTAATAATTAAACATGTGGGGGCAAGGTGGTGTGGCAGAAGCACTGCTGCCTTGCAGTAAGGGGGTCACATCCCGGATATCCCCTGCCTGGAGTTTGAATGTTTTCCTGGTGGGTTTCCTCCGTGTGCTTCGGTTTCCTTCCAAAGCATGCAGGTTAGGGGATTTGGTGAAGCTTAATTAACACTACTAGTGTATGTGTGTGCTTGTATTCACCCTGCCATGAGCTGGTGCTCCGTCCTGGGATTGTTCCTGCCTCACACACGATGCTTGCTAGGACTGGTGTGACCCTGGATGAATGGAATAATTAAACAAGTATATCGAACATTTTTCACTGTGCCTTAAAAGTTTTGAAGAATTGGCATTCTAAGCCTACATTTGGTTTTACGTTTATTGCAGACGCCTATTGTGTGGTGATTGGTTACGTGGGGAAAATACAGAGAAGGGCAGGGATTGGGCGTTGGTACATTTGACAGACACAGTACTGCTGCAATAAATTATTTCATTCAGGGTCGCGGCCATCCCACCAAGCATCATGCATGAGGCAGGAACAGTCCCTGGATGGGGCGCTGGCTTGTTGCTACCAGCGCACCATCGTGCCCCCATGTGTTTAGTACGTGCTTTAATGCCTTTTATCACAAAAATGATATCAGGTATTCATCTTAGTATTCTAAAATGTTCAAAGAGCTGTAATATCATGAATGTAATGTATTCTGTGTGACGATCACTGCCTGCGCACTCCTGCCGGTACCCCACAAGGCTGTGTGCTGAGCCCCCTTCTTTACTGTCCCTACACCCACGACTGCAGTCCGGCCCACAACAACAACCTAATCGTCAAGTTTGCTGACGACACTACAGTGGTCAGACTCATCTCAAAGAGAGACGAGGAGGTCCTGAAGTTGGTAGCCTGGTGTTCAAAGAACAACCTGGCTCTGAACACCAGGAAAACCAAGGAGATCATTGTCGACTTCAGGAGGCACAGCACCGACTTAGCCCCACTTTACATCAACGGTGAGTGTGTGGAGAGGGTCCATACCTTCTGGTTTCTCGGCGTCCTTATCTCCGCTGACATCTCCTGGACAGACAACATCACAGCAGTCATCAAGACAGCTCAGCAGCGGTTACACTTCCTGAGGGTCCTCAGAAAGCACAACCTGGACTCCAACCTGCTACTGACCTTCTACCGCCCGTCCATCGAGAGCCTGTTGACGTACTGTATCACAGTATGGTATGGCAGCTGCACCGTGGCAGACAGGGAGAGGCTTCAGAGAGTAGTAAAGGCAGCACAGAAGATCATCGGCTGCCCTCTCCCCTCCCTGATGGACATTTACACCTCCCGCTGCCTCAGCAGAGCAAAAAACATCATCAAGGGCTCCCACCGTGGCTCTGATCTGTTTGACCTGTTGCCTTCTGGGAGATGCGCCACAGGTGCATCACAACAAGGACAAACAGACTCAAGAACAGTTTTTTCCCATTGTAAACTCACACATGCACTGACTACACAGTCTAACCCTCCCAACCCCTTCTATCAATCAACTGTGCAATATCCAATATCTAAATGGTACTGATGATAACTGTGCAATATCTGTATACTGTACAATCTCATTACTCTCAGGGTCCGGCATCAACTACTCACTGCACATGATCATCATTATTGTGCAATATTTAAATTATGTGCAATAACCCAATAGGGCAATAGTTATTATTCTTTCCATATGTATATAGAGTCGCAGAACTTTTTTGCAACTTTTTGCACCATTTGTTTATTTACTTGCTGTGTTCTACATATATGTCTGCACTGAAGGAGCTGCTTTTAATCTCATTGTACATGTGTATAGTGACAATAAAAGGCATTCTATCTATTCTGTCTATTATGAGAAAGCCCATTTAAGAAGCACGTAGCAATTAACAACTTGAATATAAAGCA
The DNA here is from genome assembly GCA_026402145.1 of Polypterus bichir lapradei. NCBI lineage: Eukaryota > Metazoa > Chordata > Cladistia > Polypteriformes > Polypteridae > Polypterus > Polypterus bichir. Next base: position 41,384,834 of record JANRMT010028174.1, on the reverse strand, counting down.
TTTAATGTGCTACTTTAGTTACGATGGGATTTGAGAAACTCTAGTATATAAACATTGATTATATGATGAGGTTTGCAACATTCTACTTTAAGCATGAACTACGTGATTAAAGTGGAAATTTCAGTAGACATTTTCATTTTAATCTCAACATAGACCTTTCTTTCATGGTGACTTTGACATCTAACCACATCTTTTTTGTTTCAGGCACTGTACAACTTTCTGAACTTGAACTTTTGAGTGCCTCTGCCATGCTGTACCACTCCATTAATTTCCTTTGGCTGCTTATACCACTGCTTAAGCCACCAAATAGTATGTTTTTCATTTGCCTCCACTTCACTGAACAGAACCTCCATTATGTGTTTGCTGAAGTACTTCTTTTTAACACATGCTTTGCCATTGTCTTTTAACAAAACACTATATTACAGTATATTGATTTGCATATTTAAATTGGTGTAATTCTGGGAGGAGTCAGGGTGGGGCTGTAGGCTGTTAAGTTTCCTAACTTAACAAAAATTGATAAAATACGTTTTCTCCTATTCCTAAGAGTAGAACCAAAATTGTGTCACAGATTTATGAGCCGGTTAGGACTGTTTAACTACTCTGTGATGCTTGATAAATGCAGGTATGGGTTTCTGTTCATCTTTTTAGATTCTCTATTAGTTTTCCTCTCTTCTTAATTTTAGAGGGGCTTTGTGAAACTAATGTACTTTGGTTATCTTTTAGTATTATTCTTTCAGCATTAGCTCGCCCCCATTTTTGTTCTCGTTTCAGTTTTCTATTATTTGGCTTATTTTTGCTTTAGGCTTTGTGAAAAAACGCCTCCCAATGTGATACTTTAAAAACACTTTCCACATTTTTGTTCAACTCTTAGAAGGCACCATCCTCAAAATAAAAGTTGTTCACTTACCGAGTTATTCCCCAGGTGCACTTGTGGAGCAGCCACATGTTGTCAGGTTTGGGGTGGACAGGGTACCACATGTATCTAGTCAAAGGGTCTTCGGGTGGAGACGTGTGCCTGCTACCCATTGTACTTCACCCCAGTGTTCTTCTGGTGCAACTGTGGTGTTTGGGAGTTACAGCGCTGTAAAGTAAGTAACTGGTGTAAGATGGACGCGGGTGTACTGCACAGATGTGATGTGGGGTGCTGTGGAATGTCACCAACGTGTGTGTGCATGAGGTGCAATTGTTAGGGATATCGTTTAGGCTAGTCATGTGACCAGGGCGAGAGAGAGAAAAAGAGGGGTATTAGATTCGGGTCAGGTTAATAGTTGACCCAGAATAAAAGTCTGTGTTTTCGTCAGCCAAGTAGATCAGTTGAGACCAGGAGAACATCACTAAGCAAAGGCAGGGAAATAGACCACTCACTATTCTGATTTGCCAGGGCAAGATGCTATTCATTTATTGATTTTGCATTCTTCAAAAAGGAATAGATTTTTTTGTTTGGAAGATTTTTTTTAAAGGTGTATGCCATGTTAATTAATTATTGCAGTGTTTGTATGAATTTTTGCTATTGTCTCTATTCTTTGCAGTACATTACACCTCTCTATTTGTTATATCAGCTGTGTCTGCTTTCCTTATTGTCCCACTGACTCTTGGTCCCCATACTTCATCTAACGGAGTTCCTACTAGATTCTAAGGTAGGAACACTGGGGTGTGACAGGCTTATTTATTTATGTATTTATTTTTTCTAACCTTATTAAATTGATTAAACGAGCTTTGTTTAGTTCACCTTGGTTTTTTTCTATTTAATTTCTTAATTTGTTTAATAAAGATTGTTCGGTTTATTCTGGACTACTTTTGCTGTCTCTCAGTTTACTTCTAGGAAACTTGTTTAATGTGAAACACACTTAGGGGACCTGCTTTTGATTTGGCTGAAATCCAGCCATGTAGGTATTGACAGAGGCAAATTTCAAACTGTTAAGTGAATTTGGTAAATATTTTATTTTATCTTTTGAAAAAGGCAGTAAAGATCATGGTTTAAGCTGGTGGGGCTGTATATAGCCTATGCAACTATGAATTTGATTCAGAAGATGTGATGACAGGACAATGTGTGGATTTTTAAAAATACAGAATTACTACTTGATGCTGTGGACTTGCTTTGAGACACTAAACTTTTTCTTAGATTAGGTGGTCTCTATTTTTTAAGGGGGCCAAAGAATCTCATTAAAGTAATTTAAAAAATGTTAACAATAGGTCGCTTCTTCATTCCTATCTGTAGCTCAGATAACCTTGGGATCTTTCAGTTGCCATGATTTTATACTAGACACGTAACAATTTTCTGTTTCTTTGTTGGCTTTATCACTGTAATGTGTGCACAATTGTAATGTTTTAACAATCTGTGCTGCGCTCACTGCTGATCTGCAGAAGTCCGCATAATATAAAAATCAATTGAATTCAACTCAAGGAAGCTTTATTGTATAGCATGGTTTAATAATCCCAAGTTTTATTATCCCATAATGCTCTGTTTCCAAGGCAGCATACTTTGTGTACAATGGGGCAGTTATGTGCCGCAGGGCATGGCAGCAGCCTTAATATTCAATAACGGCAAAAGATCAAATAGAAACATTGACAGAGACATTGTGTGTCCTAATTGCTGGCAAAATTTCAAATTGATTGGACTTTCTGTTCCAGAGAAGTAGCTAAATTGATTTTACAATTTTACTTTTGTGTTAAAAGAAGTAAAAGGTATCAATTATGAGGCAAAATTTGGGATATCATCATAATAATTTTAAGAAATATTTGTAACAATATGCTTTGAACAATACAGTAACATAATATTTCAGTAGAATGTTTTCACCAGCACTCTACACAAGATTGTTTAATGGTACCCATTGCTGCCATGTAACTGGAATAAGTGGAAACAGTAAAGAGATGGATGGGTGGACTTTCAGCATTTCACATTCTTCATTCAGTTCTATTATGCCTGCATGCATACCAAAGTCAGCTGTTCTCCAATCTTGTACGGTAAGGGAAGGTGAAATAATAGCAATAATAATAGCAGGTTTAGCCATCACAACAAATGAATGGTCTCTCGTAGAACTCTGACTTGTCAGGAGTCGATCACAGAAAAGACAGCTCAGCGGAGGCAGTCGGGCTTTTTATAACATCAGGACAGGAAGGGGTGGGGCTAATTTCCCTCAGTGGGTGGTTTCTCTGAGCTGCAGGGAGAAAAGGAGACGACACAGTTAACGACAGCACCCCCTCACGCCCCAGCTGGTTATCACCTACCTCGAATGAGCCAGCAAGGAGATCCTCGGATGTGAATGCGTGACAGCATCTATGTATATTCGGCTGACATTGTTTGAACTTTGAAGAAAGAGCTACAGTGGGTTATAAAAAGTATTCAGACCCCTTCACTTTTTACACATTTTGTTATATAGCTGCCTTGTGCTAAAATCATTTAACTTATTTTTCCCATGTTAAGCAACATTCGAGACTCCAGAATGACAAGGAGAAAGCAAAAATATAGAAATTTTTTCAAGTTTATTAAAAATTGAAAGCTGAAATAACCCATTGACATAAGTATTCAAACCCTTTACTCAGTACTTCATTGGGGCCCCTTTGCAAGTACAGTGGAGCCTCGGTTAACGAATGTCTCGGATCACATACAAATCGCGTTACGACCAAAAAGTTCGCCAAACTTTTGCATCTGTTCACGACCACATACTAGATATACGAACAAGCCAGTTTCCCTTTCGGTTTGTGCACACCGATGATTTCCGCACGTGTTCAGTCTCTACCTGTGCATTCCCTGTGCAGCGAGCGAGAGAGAGAGAGAGCACGCGAGAGAGAAACACAGAGACACACGCGCACGCAAGAGAGACAGAGAACAAGCAAGAGAGAGATGCTGGACGCATAGGCCGAGAAGGCAGTTAAAGAATGCACCGGGCTTGTTTTAAAAGAGACAGATTCAAGCATTGTTTTAACCTTGTATTTCATGAAGACTTTTTTCTATTGGATTTTAACCTCCACTTCACTTCTGTTTACAGCGATCGGTTCGTAGCGTGCATTGTTGCAATGTTACTTTTCTTGCTGGTTTATTAAATTACGGATTTTTCAAATATTAATTTTTTTCCTTGAGCTTAAAACTCATTAAAAAAAGTGTTTTTAGCGAGCGGTTCGCAGCGCTATAGCACAAACTCTTGCAGTGTTAGTTTTCTCTGTTGTTCAAGGTTTTTTCAGTATTATTCAATGTTTTTACATTTAGTTTACTATTACGCTGTGCATTCTATGGTACAATTAACTATATTTGTGCTTAAAAATCTTTAAGAAATATATTTACATTCAGTTTGTACGGTCGGATTAATGTATTTACATACAATCCTATGGGGGAAATTACTTCGGGTCATGGCAAAATTGGGTTATGACCAGAGTTTTGGAACGAATTACAGTCGTGACCCGAGGTTCCACTGTATAGAATCCTGGAATGGCAGATCTTCTATTATAAATTGTAGATGCTTATATTTTATTTATTCAATTTTTTTTGCTCAAACAAACAAGATGAACTTAACATCTGCAGGGGCAATTAACATCAAAGCATCTTCTCTTCCTGAATTGTACCAATAATCTATCACCTTAAAACATCTGCGTAAACAAAGCAGAAGACCAGGAAATACTTTATAGGGTGTGAGGAGATGGATGCCATAGGACTAGGATTTACCAAAGTAGTTTACAGCTTAGGAAAGAATGGAGTGCAGAGGTACTAAAAAGATCAAAAACTTTCCTTTATACAGACAGCCAGCCAATCAAATGTGTGTAATCTTACATGTCCCAAAAGCCCCAAGTGGAATTTTAACATAAATATGGCTTGTCCAAAGGAACAAAAAGAGCAACAGGTGAAGGCGATGTCAGAAGACAAGACCCGAGACATGTGTGACCGTTTCATCCCCAGAGGGGACTGGGCGGTCTCTTGGTCTGGAATCCCTACAGATTTTATTTTTTTTCTCCAGCCTCTGGAGTTTTTTTTTTTTTTTTTTCTGTCCACCCTGGCCATCGGACCTTACTTATTCTATGTTAATTAATGTTGACTTATTTTTATTTTTTATTGTGTCTTCTATTTTTCTATTCTTCATTTTGTAAAGCACTTTGAGCTACATTTTTTGTATGAAAATGTGCTATATAAATAAATGTTGTTGTTGTTGTATCTGAGCGTCCACAAATCGCTAGATCAAAAGCCGCTTGAGGACAACTTCCAATCCTTGACATTCTCCATAAGCTTTTTCTAAAGACAATACCCAGACTCTGTCTTATTTTCTATTTTATCTTATTCTATTTAATATTATTTATTAATAAATGCCACTTTGTGTTTAAATTTTGTATACTTAGTTCTTGTATCTAGAGTGATTGAAATAAACTGAAAATTAAGAGACCTGTATGAGGAGTAGCCACATTACTTGCTCACAGGGTTATCAAGACTAAGAGGTCACTCATTGAAAGAAAGATAACTGCAGTAAAAGCAGGGCATATTGTTTGGCTGGTAAGTGGCATAACTACAAGATTTGCATTTTTAATTGTGTTGTGATGACACCCTCATATTCATCAGTGTTGGTGATAGCAAGTTCTTAAGTGGAGACTCCTAATGAATATTGTGTGATGCATTTAGACATTACCCTTGTCTAAATTAGGATATCTATGTATGAATTTGAAGGGGTTTTAAGTAGAAAATTATGGGCTGACTGACAATTAGGCTTTCACCTGAGACTTTGTCTTTAGGAACCCTATCTGCATGTGTGTTAATCTTAAGGTGCGAGAGTTGAACAACCTCGTAACAGACTCGCTAAGTCCCACAGAACCCACGGTAATACAGGCAGCGATTCCTTTTTGGGTGTGACACAAAAAGCATCACACAAATGGATTTGGGGATTTTCTACCATTCTTGTCTGCAGATCCACTCAAGCTCTATGAGTTTGGATGGAGACCACCAGTGGACAACTGTTTCCAGGTCTTTCTAGAGTTGTTCTGTTTAGTTTAGTGCAAACTCTGGCTGGGCTGTCTTCATGAGTTGTCTCTCCTCCATTTCTCTGGTATCCTTTCTTTGTGCTTATTGTCATTGTCTGCCCAGAGGGGACTGGGCGGTCTCATGGTCTGGAATCCCTACATATTTTATTTTTTTTCTCCAGCCGTCTGGAGTTTTTTTTTTGGTTTTTCTGTCCCCCTGGCCATTGGACCTTACTCTTATTCGATGTTAATTAATGTTGATTTATTTTGTTTTCTTATTGTGTCTTTTATTTTTCTATTCTTTATTATGTAAAGCACTTTGAGCTTCTGTTTGTATGAAAATGTGCTATATAAATAAATGTTGTTGTTGTTGTTATTGTCCTGTTGGGAGAAGAACCTTCAGTCCAGTCTGAGGTGCAGAATGCAATGGAGCAGGTCTTCATTAAGGATATATCTCTGTACTTTGTTCTGTTTAACCTTGCCTAGTGTGCCAGTCCGTGTCAAATAAAAACAACCCCACAACATGATGCTACCACCACCATACTTCACTGTTGGAGTAATATTACACGGGTAATAAGCAGTGTCTGGTTTCCACCTGACATGATGCTAATTTTGGTTTCATGCAACCAGAGAATCTTGTTTCGATTAGTCAGAGAGTTCTTTCGGTGCCTTATTTCGCACTTCAACTGGGCCATTATGTGTGTTTTACTGAGGAGAAACTTCTGTCTGGCCACTCTGTCATAAAGCCCAGATGTGTTGCAGTGGTAGTTTCTCCCATCTCCACACAGGTCCTCTGTGACAGTTGAGTTCTTGGTCACCTCTTTTACCAAGGTACTTCTCCCCTACTTGTTCAGGTTGGTGGAGTGGTCAGCTTTAGGAGTAGTAGTGGTTATTCCAATCTATCTCTCGGGAACCTTCAGTGCTACAATTATTTTTTGTAGTCTTCTCTGAGCAGGTCTTGAAGCTCTGCAGGGAGTTCCTTCCACCTTACGACTTGATTTTGCTCTGCAGCTGTGGGAATTTCTTTAGACAGGCGTGTGCCTTTCCTAATCATGTCCAATCAATCGAATTGAGCAATGATGGACTCCAAAGTAGCTATAGAAATACCTTGATTAGAACAGATGCACAGGTTTTTAACACCTTCTTTTTCTTTCCCTAGTGCTGGCACCTATTGTCCCTGTTTGGTATCCAGTACTCTTAAGTTTATCACCAAGTTATGGTGGCCTTTTCCCACACTGGGATGTGTCACCCCAGCTGGTACACAGTTTCTTTCTCACTCTTAGTTCCTTGCTGGCCTATCCAAGGCACCCTTTTGTTAATGGAAGCTACTGGTTAATCGAAAAGCATTTGAAACTATCTCTTGAAAGATTGTCTTCTAAATATCTGTTCTTGTTGGATTCATCCAACACATGTGTGGTCTTTAAATATTAAATCGGGTAGAATTTCCTTCATTTTTGTATTGCTATTTGATACAGCTTTAATTTTTACATCCTACCAGCATTCACATAATAAACACCACAGTTTCATTTGAGATGATTTATGGGTACAGCCTCAGGCTTTCATGTAGAACCGAGGTGCCTCTATTCTCAACAGGAAATTGTCAACCTTGCATCCCAAAATAGAAACGCTATACTGTGTATGATTAAAGTAAGATTTAATTCACAGCTTTTTAAAGTCAATTAGAGAAATCCTGAGAAGCTTAGTGTGTGACTAAATCATTAAGACGGAAAACTACCAAGTAAGATGAGGAGGAGGATGAGAAGAAAAAGAATTCTTCCCTTGGACTGCACAGAACTGCAGGGAGCAAAGTATAATGAGCGCCCTTCTTCTAGGCTGCTGCTCTAATGTACTGTATATGGTGCAAAAACAAACCAAATAGGTAAATCCCAAAGCAACTCTCCTAGGTTCTCATATGCCCACTGGGAATTTATTGTGTTTACTAATTGTCAAGATCAGTCACTTTGAATTAGATCTAAAGGACTCGCCACACCATTAACTCGAACTTTGCTGTATGTGCGTTCATATAATAAATACACAGAAGACAGCTTCTCATGAGACATGCTGCACTCTTTGGATCCTCTTCCTTTTTTAGAGTGTATTTCTGTTGACATTTGGTGTTGTGCATATGAGCAAATCAAGTGTGATGAGGCAGCTTTATCAAATGAGATGTTTTAGCCCTGCTGCCACTTGAGAAAACTCAGGGTGGTTTTGGTTAGCACACTTAGGCAGATCACTTTTAAATTAGAACTAAGCAACTAGCTAATTAATTAAAACTAAGCACTCACTAATCAAGTAGAACTTCATACTAATAGAGACCTCAGTTGGATGGCTCAATCAGTCTTAAACTGTTGTCTGCTAAGACATTAAATTATATTTTAACAAGGGAACCCAATGAGGAATATTAGGAACATCAAATACACAGAAACAGATATTCCACCCTTGAGGATAACTCGAATTCTTTTGTCTTTTCTTCCAGCAATTTATTTCTGTTAAGGTCTGAAATGAGTCGTTGTGTTAGTACTATTGTCACATATACAGAGTGTAGTGAAACTCTTACTTCCATGTCTGACCGCCATGCAACATGCTGTCACTCTCTGGCACCTATGTTTATATCTTCTAAGACAGATACATAGGAAAGGTAATACAGTAAAACCTCCATTATCCATCAGGGGTCAGAACCGAGGCTGTGATGAATAAGACAGACCAGCTACTTTAAAAATGATATACTGTAAATTTGTGAATAGTCATAGCTATATACAAAATAAAATATAATATAGTATTAACAAAATTAATTAATTCATATAATACTGTAATGACCAGTGTAATAAGGAAACACAACTCAGTGGTATTGGAGTTTTTTTTGTTTTACTTGGAGTCTCCGTTCCGCAACATACGGTGCCCTATCTGGGTTACGGGGCACACCTCCAAAACAATAAATGAAAGCTTTTCTATCAATCAGTTTATCTCCTGCCACTCACATTCTGTCTTTTTCTATAACACAAAAACTCCTGCTTATTGCTTCCTGACTCCCTACTCCAAACTTCCTTCCACCGCACCTTTATTTTTCTCCTAACTTCTCCTGTCACTCATCTCCCAGATGTGTCCGCCCCTCACAGAACACAAGCCCCTCCCCCAGTCCCATCACTTACAGCATTCACTACACACTCTCTGCTCTCGTACAGTGCATCACAAGCTGCCTGCACATCACAATATATTAACAAAACATAATATAACAGAATTTTAAAAGAAAATGACAATACATGAGAACATTAACATTACTGTCAGTGGTTTCCATTTTCAATGCATTTTTCAATTTTGTCGACATCACGCTTTATATTGTTCACTATTCTTCCTTCTCCATAAATTGAAGCAATATTTGAAGTATTTTCGCCGTTTTGTAAATGTTTAATAATTCAATTTTTTGTGACAATTCCAACACCACACACTTACATTTATCAGCTTTGACAATGTATAATAGATTAATTATAATTAAAGAGAAAAGCTACAAAAAACTACTAAAACCGAAGGTACATAACTGACACTGTGATTTAAAAATGTGGCTTGACACGTGGTGCTGGGGAAGAACGCTACACGCTAGCAAAAGGGAGAGTTGATCCAATATGCAGAGCTCGTAGTGTACCACACGGCAGTAGCAGTACAGTAACAGGTAGGTGTGAGCTTTTTTGTTTTTTTGACAGTTAATCGAGAAACAGATAATTGAGGTTTTACTGTATGTAATTGATAGATAGATAGATAGATATGAAAGGCACTATATAATAGATAGATA
>JANRMT010028174.1:41337582-41375100 GCA_026402145.1 Polypterus bichir lapradei | reverse complement strand
GATAGATAGATAGATAGATATGAAAGGCACTATATAATAGATAGATAGATAGATATGAAAGGCACTATATAATAGATGTAAAAGGCACTATATAATAGACTAGCAAAATACCCGCGCTTCGCAGCGGCGAAGTACTGCATTAAAATTTTTATTAAGAAGAAAATTTTACCTTTTTAAACTGAGGGAAAATATGCCAATAATTATTTGTTAAGGATCTCTTTGTATACCACATTGTGAGTTCGGCCATCCGGTTGTAACATGACCAAGCTGTGCGCTGAGCTTACTCTTGAGCATGCAACTTACAGTTGGCCATGTGAACAGTAATCTTGTCTCAAATCTCACAGCTTGGATTGCTGCTGTCATAATCAGTTTGAGGTTCATGGTTTGTTTCAATTACGACAGTATTTGCAGGACTTGTGTTGAAGTGACATTCGGCATCTGTCAAGCGTTGTAAGCTTACAACCGGTTTCATCGATAACTTCACATCCAGCTTTTGAGAGTTTAAACATTCATAAACATCAAAGTGTCCACTACTGAAATTGTCACCTGTGAATCTAAGATGTTTAAGAGGCATTGGCGGTTGTCGAAAGGTGTAAAATATTTGGCCATTTCGGTACACTTGAAAGCACCAACCGAACAATTCAGCGGCAGCCATCAACTCACATGCAGAACCATAGGTGAAGGGCTTAAGCATTTCACTCTTCTAGTGCTCCTGTGTAGTATAATTATCTCCTGTACCGTCATCAGTCCACACCTTGAACCTGTCCCAGTCATTCAATACATAAGACACAATGTTCTTCCGGATATCAAGAGTGAGCCTGATATGGCCGTGCAATATGTAACACAGAGAATGGAAAAGGTAGGTGCCATCTCCGGGCAAGGAAACCACTCGGTAAGTGACAGTTCTTTGATCGATGGTGATTACCTCGATAGACATGGTAATAGGGGTTGGAATGATGAAGGAAATGGGTACCTGAGTAACGTAAAGTAAGTGTAAAATACCTATACAATAACTATAATTGTAATAAACAAACAATAAAACAGCGGAGAAGCCGTGGATTAAACAAAAAGGCTATAGTTATCAGCAGGGAGACGTGAATCCCGTGGCGAAGCAAGGAAGGGAATGTAGAGACTGGAGCGATGGACGGCCTTATATAGGCAGGCAGCCAACAACGTGGGAGGCGTTGGGATGGGGGACCCAACGCCGCCTCACATGGTGACCAAGCTGCAGGCTATGGACGTATATATGTACGTAAGTAGGATTCAGTTAGCGTTGGGAACCCGTGTACCAAATTTCTTGAAGATGGGCCCATAAGTAACAAAGACTGTTGAAAAGTTCAATATGGCGGCCGACAGTGGCATCATACCACTGAAATAAGTACGTACATTGGTTTCGGTTAGTGCAGGAAAGCCGCCTACCAAATTTCGAGAAGATGGGGCCATAAATAAGAAAGTTCAATATGGCGGACGTTGTTGATCGTTATGACCGTTACGCGTAGAATTTCGAAATGAAACCTGCTTAACTTTTGTAAGTAAGCTGTAAGGAATGAGCCTGCCAAATTTCAGCCTTCTACCTATACGGGAAGTTGGAGAATTAGTGATGTTGGAAAATTCAATATGGCGGCTGACAGTGGCGTCATACCACTGAAATAAGTACGTACATTGGTTTCGGTTAGCGCAGGGAAGCTGCCTACCAAATTTCGTGAAGATGGGGCCATGAATAAGAAAGTTCAATATGGCGGACGTTGTTGATCGTTATGACCGTTACGCGTAGAATTTCAAAATGAAACCTGCTTAACTTTTGTAAGTAAGCTGTAAGGAATGGGCCTACCAAATTTCAGCCTTCTACCTACACGGGAAGTTGGAGAATTAGTGACGTTTGGAAAATTCAATATGGCGGCCGACAGTGGCGTCATACCATCGAAATAAGTACTTACATCGGTTTCGGTTAGCGCAGGGAAGTCACCTACCAAATTTCGTGAAGATGGGGTCAGCCTTCTACCTACACGGGAAGTTTGAAAATTGGTGACGTTGGAAAGTTCAATATGGCGGCCGACAGTGGCGTCATACCATCGAAATAAGTACATACATCGGTTTTGGTTAGTGCAGGGAAGCCGCCTATCAAATTTCGTGAAGATGGGGCCATAAATGAGAAAGTTCAACATGGCGGACGTTGTCGACCGTTATGACCGTTACGTGTAGAATTTCGAAATGAAACCTGCTTAACTTTTGTAAGTAAGCTGTAAGGAATGAGCCTGCCAAATTTCAGCTTTCTACCTACATGGGAAGTTGGAGAATTAGTGATGAGTCAGTCAGTCAGTCAGTCAGTCAGTGAGTGAGTGAGTGAGGGCTTTGCCTTTTATTATTATAGATAGATAGATAGACAGATAGATAGATATGAAAGGTGAGTCTTAAGGTATGCACAAGTTTTTTGCATCTTTCTTACAGTGTTGCATGCAGGAGTAATTGTGCATTTTTTAGTGGGCTTTTTTGGCAATTTTGCTGCAAAGCATGTTCAAAATTGGTCCGGTGAACTGTTGCCCTGTTATGCAGTCTTATACCAATGTTAACATAGCTGCTCCTCATTCCTTTTGAACAAAATAAGAACAGTGTGCTAGTGTGTGCTTTTTGTAGGATGAAGGTGTATCAGGGACACAGATTAATTGTAGACTTTAAGATGAAGAACAATCAGATCGTCTGTCCACATCCAGGCCTGCTGATAACAGGTTTACAGTTTATAAGCCCATTATTGTCTTGTGTATGGAGTACAGTAATTTTCTTACCTGATTGTAATATTGAATGTGCTGGAGTGGTGGTCCTGAAAGACAGACGTACGACTATGGACTAAGTGTGTTACGAGAACTGTCAAGTGTTTGAAGTACAGGGAAATATTTTTTTGCTTTTCTGATTTACATGAAACATGTCTCCGCTCTTTCATGTCACTATCATGATAAACAAGAATGTTTTAAAATACAGAACCTCATTTATTTTAATATAAAATATAAATCAACTTGCTTGATGCACTCCTTACTCATGTTCAATTATGCTCCTGTTATATGAATTTATTTAGAAAGATCCTTGAGAAAGGATCGTCATAGACACCATGGCTAGTATTTTACCAATGTTGTATTGAAGAAGGAAAGCAAATGCTGGATAGCATTGGTTAAATATACCAGTTATTAAAGAAAATGGAATCTTTAATAATTACCTTTCAAGATTAGCAAAATGTCCATTTATGTTGTGCCTTGTTTAGCTGTAACACACACATATACAGGCAAAATGCTGTTTCTCTGTACAAATGTCCATCCATTCCTAATGATAGGGATGCAAAATAGCAGACACCTTTTGAAAGGATGATAACCCAATATTTGTGGTTTCTAAATGTTTGATTATATTCACGTATACACATTTTGCAATTCTATAAAATGCATCCAAAGCAAGATCTAACCCATTAAGTGATGTCCTCAAGCACCCGAATCACTGTTTGGGAATGCTCCACACACAAACCATTTTGGGTAAAAGTTGTTGTTTATTCCTTGCACAGCCTTTGATCTCAAATCACTATCAATATTTTAATAGTAATATTTGAATTAATGCCACATGAGAAAACCTCCTACTATGAAAATCTAATGTGATATTCCACACCACACTGCTTGCAAGAAGACTTATTCTGCTCAAATGGAGGAATAACAATCTGCCATCCGCAACTCAGTGGGACAGCAACATCTGATATGGTCTCAAACTGAAGAAAATCAAATTCTCTCTGAAAGAGTCAATTCAGATTTTTTTTTTTCCTTTTTTAGAATTTGACAAGAATTCATCCACAGAACTGTAAAGTAAGCCCATCAAGCCTTTGCCAAATCCTTTTATTTTATTTTATTTGCTGTGGCTTACTGAGTGAAATGTTGAGTTTGTGGAATTTTCTTTGAAGTATGCTATTGATATGCTATTGTCTTATTAGATTGTGTTTTGTTCTTTAAATAAAAAATACAGAATATACACTAGCATTCAAAAGTTAGGAATCACTCAGACAGATGTTTTTGCTAGAAACGGATACTTTGCTTTTTATTATTTAAAGCAGACATTTGTGAATAATAAACTATCAATCAGCCATTTCTCACAGTAATAGCTATTGCAGCATTAGTAATGCCTTGGCTGTACTTTTGATCACTGTGATGGTACCTCGATAAAATAGTAACAATTTCTATCAAAAACATGAAAAACTTTGGGTGATTCCAAACCTCTGAACTTGTGTATAAACAATAAGTGAGATCAAATTCTGTAATTAATTGCACTTTTTATTTGATTGAAATTCAATTTAAAATCATATTGCTTTAAACAAAAATGTCACCTGTTACACCTTTTTAGAAAATCTCCAGACTCAATTCATCCTACCTAGGCTTACTTTTAATTGTGGAAATTCAACTTTATTTAAATAGTCCCCATAGTAAGAAGGAGAATACTCAGTTATGGTACACAAGACACAGACATCAGTATACTGTTTAAATTTAGCTCTGTGTGATTCCATGTGAAATTATCATCTGTGATTGCATTAGGGCTGTCAGCCAATAACTGAGATTAAACCGTTTCACATTTAAGTTAAATGTACAAATGTGCAATTAAAATTCTTGCTGCTGTGTAAAAATGTACATTTTAATGAGGTAACGTTTTGACACCCATTGCACACCTAACCTACTGGAAGGGGCTCTCTCTCTGAATTTCTTATAAGGTTTTTTTTTGTCAAACTTAGGGAGTCAAGGCTGGGGGGCTGTCAAAAAACAGGGCATGTTAAAGCCCATTGAGGCACTCCTTGTGGGATTTTGGGCTATACAAGAAATAAAGTTTTTATTGTTGTAAAGTATACCCTAACATGTTTAATTCTCAATACATTTTTAACTTTTATATAACAACATTGTTGCACACTATTTGTTTCACAAAAGCTAGTAACAATTCCTTGTTAGTTAAACAATGTGGAAGAAAAAGCCTGTATCCACATGATGTTTTAATATGGAAGGCAATTTGCTCAGACGTTTTACTGCAGCTCACAATATAGTGAACTTTGACCTGTCAGAAAAAGGATCTGATGGATACTGTAGCCAAATGTGAGGCTTCTTCCTTCTCTGCTTCTGAACTTTCCATTTGATTATATTTCATTGTTGTGAATTATAGATTTGTGATAAATTGGCTAACAACTTTAATTTTTTCTGACTGTTCCTTGGTCTTTTACAGTTTTTCAAAGATCATTTCCAGGGATTTATTAACAAGACTGACACTAGATACACAGGAAAGGCACTATAAAATAGATAGGCTTGGATATGCTGTAATAAAAGTCCCTTGGGTAGAGTAAATACAGGATATCTCAGGATGATAAAAAAAATGTAAAATAACACCGCTGCTAACGGAGTTCCATCTCAGATATCCACCTCCTGAAACAGATAAGACAAATCTTTCTTAAGTCAATTAATTGAACACAATAAGAACAAGTCTGTTAATAAATAATGGAGGTACTAAACACACAACTGGTTAACAGAGAAGATAGATAGATAGATGTGAAAAGCAAAATATAAAAGATAGATGGACAGATGTGAAAGGCTCTATATAATATATAGATAGGTATGAAAGGCACTATATAACTGATAGATAGATAGACAGATAGATAGATAGATAAGACACTATATAATAGATAGATAGATAGATATGAAAGGCACTATATAACTGATAGATAGATAGATAGATAGATAGATAGATAGATAGATAGATAGATAGATAGATAGATAAGACTTTATAAATCCCTTGGCATCATATTGTTTAGTTATGGGCACTGCCATTTCTGTAAAACATTGCTGAACTGTAATTGGCAAGATGACTAGGAGTGTTGTGATATATGACTTCATCAGCGTGACTGTACTAGGTCAGTGTTGTGAATTTTTTGATCAAACAAAATTTAGATTCTTTCAAAGGAAAAACCTTTATTGATCATTCTTGTTAGTATTATCTGCTTATGAAAACGTTTTCTGTTCCTTGACCTCCATTAACATCAGTTTGATTTGACTGTGGTTATGTGTTCCCTTTTGGCTATACTGCACTATTTCCTGACCTCGGTTTTTGGTTCACATCCTGAGCTTTGTTTTTTTTTTTTATTTATTTAAAGTCAACCTTTTACCAACTGAGGCAAATTTTTTAACTAAAATCCTTTCTATCACAAAATCTGCTCTGTCGCGCCTCCAGCTGATTCAAAACGCTGCAGCGAGATTCTTAATTGGGTCGAGGAAAAAATGATCACTTCTCCCCCATTTTAGCCCCTCTCTCTCTCCACTGGCTACCGGTGAAGTGTCGCATTGATTTTAAAATCTTGTTGTTTGTTTTTAAAGCCTTGCATGGTCTCGCTCCAAAATATATCTGTGACCTCCTTCACCCCTAAGTGCCACCAAGAGCACTGAGGTCATCTGGACGACTGCTTCTTGCAGTGCCACGATCTCGGCTGAAGTCGAGGGGAGACCGAACTTTTTCAGTTGTTGCTCCACAGCTTTGGAGTGACTTATCTTTTCATATCAGGTCTTCATCCTCTATTGAGGTTTTTAAAAGTCGGCTTACTTGTTTTCTTCTGCTTTTCACTGTGTATAATGGGATTGTGGTGGAAGAAGTTATAATTGGTTATCTTATTGATCTGCTTCTGTATGATTGTTTGCATTGTGTTTACTCTAATGCTTCTTTGTGCAGCACTTTGGCACAACCTATGTTGTTTTGAATGTGCTTTTAGAAATAAAAAAATCTAATAAATCTAAATCTAAATTTATTTCATGTCATCTTTAACTTCTCTCAATTTCCTTTCTATTTAAAACTGCTGCTTCCCAGTACAGTCAGTACAAGATTCAGTGCATATTAGCCATTATTATTCCTGTCAGTTGGAGTTGGGCAGGCTGTCCGAGTGTGTATTGTGCCATAATACTTGATTTTAACATGCTTGGATAGTGGCATTCTGTCACACCAGACTCTTACAGTAGGTACCCCTCTACTGAACATTAACAATTTCTAAATCAAAGCTTATGGAGGAGATGAAATAGGAGTTTGAAGGGTTTATATTAGTGGCACTCAGCGACCATCATGGGTACCCTATGTGACCACAGAGTGTTGTTCCAATCGGTCTCATAGTCAGGAAGCCATTTCAATCCTAACTGATCTCTTTTTTATCAGCTTGTTTGTTTTCTTCTCTTACCCTTCAATTGAGAAAAGCACAGCATTTTGATTTTTATATTTATGTGACATTTGTATTTTTGCTATAGTTTTAAATGCCTAATTCTCTTTGGTTGTTTTTCTATTATTTTGCCTTTTTTCTGTATAGTTTGCTCCTTTAATTATATCTTAATAAGCAGAGCAGACACCCGGCAGAAGACGTAGAATGCTGGAAGCTGCAACTACTTTATCTATTATCAGACCCATTAATGTGCTTATTAGTCAATAATAAATTAAATTACCAGAACATCTGGAAAAGCAGAATGATGGATAAATTAGGATGACGATGATGAAAATCTTAAAAAAAAAACAAGTTAAAAACATGCTCCATTTAATAAATATAACTTCTGGTGAATTCTAATAAAAATGTAATCAAACTCATTTTTGTTATTTCTGCATTGACCTAAAACAAAGACACTTGCAAAGAACAGCTGGATTATTTAGGATAGGACTCAAAATAAAAAGTAATAGTTGGTTGAAACAAAACCCGCAGCCACATGAGGTCTGAGGAATGTGCCCCTGCTTTAAACAATGGAGGGTCTTCTGGCTGGATGGGTACAGCAATCCAGAACTCGACTCTCTGTGATATTTGAATCAACATGCCTCACATTTTCTGACCGTCACCTTCTTTACTTGGCCCTGTGTTGGTGTGGGCATGATTGGGCCTGGCAATGTAATGGAGCCCCATATAGGACTGTTTCTTCCCTAGCACCCATTGCTGCCTGGAGAGGCTGACCTCTGTATCGGATTGTTGAATGTTACTTGATGTTCCCAGCAATTCATATCTATTCTGTGCCGTCATCTTCTCTGTTTCTGTGCTTGTATGTTCACCAGCACCTGAAAGTGCTCTTGTTACCCAGCAACAGCAATGCTTGAATTTAAACACTTCGGTAGCAGTTAGGTTTATTTAGAGCTTCTTCTATAATTATCAAATGATGTTGTTTTGACATTTAAAACTACGGTATATTTGAAACACATGTACAGTTACGAGAAACATTAAGTAAGCCCTTTGGAATTGCCTGGACTTCTGCATTGATTACTAATAAAATGTGGTCTGATCTTCATGTAAGTCACAATTCTTGTCAAACATAATCTGACTAAACTAATAACACACACACATATAGTTGAATGTTTTCTTTATGG
Organism: Polypterus bichir lapradei; assembly: GCA_026402145.1. NCBI lineage: Eukaryota > Metazoa > Chordata > Cladistia > Polypteriformes > Polypteridae > Polypterus > Polypterus bichir. The sequence goes on along the minus strand of JANRMT010028174.1, from coordinate 41,366,724 downwards.
AGCATATTGCATAATAATTCACAGTATAGGTTGAAAAAAGCAAGTGAACCCTTGATTTGAATAACTTGTAGATCCCCTTTCAGCAGCAACAACCCCCATCAAACATTTCTGGTAGCTGCTTATAAGACTTGCACAATATTGTAGATGAGACTTGACAGAAGAATGGTTCATCAATATATCTGTCTTGATTGCACAACTCCCTTAGGTCATACTATAGCATCTCATTTTGCAGCCTTTTCCGGCTTCATGCATCTTTACAATGCATCTTCTAACGTCCCGTCACTGTTGTTTGGATCAAAGCATGGCTCACCACTCACCAGTCTTTCTTGAGGAGAACAGATTTGTCAGTAAGCAGACTTTATGTGCATTTATTTAAAGGGTGAGGTACCCGTGCAACCCAAAGTTCCAATCTCATCTCCTTAATTGAAACACTTTTCAAATCAAATCAAATTTTATTTGTCACCTACAAATTATCAATACAGTACAATATGCAGTGAAACTCCTATGACTGTTTGAATATAAAGCAACAATAATAATACATAACTTTTATTAATTCAAAAATCATTAATAGAATTACATATATAGCATGTACTAAATAATAATAACCAATAAATCTCTCTATTATATAAAAAAATCCTGGGACGAGACAAGACTTTTTCAGAGAGATAATCTCAAGTCCTGCGAGACGAGACTTTGTGCCAAGAGATTTAACCATGCCCAGGGCCGAAAATAAAAGACAAAGAGTAGAAGACAAAGTAGAACATCGTAAAGAGCTTCAAAACGCTGACACGATACACAAGTACAGCAGGTCAGAGATAATGAAAGTACTAAGGTTCAGAAAGTCTCAAAAAAGTGATAGTAAAGATTGCATTTGCACAAACAAACGGAACTTATTACTTGGTGGAACAGCGAAAACAGATCGAATATATGGACATAAGTGATATGAGAGAAGTATGTAGATATTGTTCGGCTTTAATCTTTAAGTCAGAAACTTGTAGATCGTCTAATTCGTGTTGCCATCAGGGAAAAGTAGTGTATCTTCCCAATGAAGAGGCGTATCTGCAAGAATTAAAAGATTTGTTGTTTAGTGAAAGTGAAATCCACATATGTGAGAAGCAGAGATGTGAAGTGGCTGGTGTGTAGTGCAGGCAGGGGGGTTGGCAAGCGAAGCGAACAGGGGGCAAATCCCCTTAATAATAATAATAATAATAGCAACTGAACAGATAACCAAAATAACTTAATGTCAATAATAACAGGGCTTCATGAATTTCTACACACTTTCTTTACACTTAACTCATTAGGTCCACTTACGACACCCCACCCAGTCTCAGAAACATATATCTCTAGTATGGTACAGAGGAGAACTGCCACCTCTGTGATGCCCAGAATCCCAGCTTACAGCACATTCTTTCAGGGTGCAAGGTGGCTTTGACCAGGATCGGTATTGAAGGTGTCATGATCAAGTCCTGTGAAAAAATGGCAGAGGTTTTGGAGGAACACAAATGCAAAGTAAATAAGACTAGTGTGTTCACATCCCAATGGCAGGTACACTTCACCAGGCAAGCAAAGGGGCCAGCACACAAAACATCAACCAGAAGGAGTGGTTTGTCCTGACACCTAAAGCATAAGAGTGGACCTGGGCCAGCAGATGAAATTTATGTGAGATCACCACAATTTCTCTATGATCAGATATTGCCCTGTGGTCTACCTCTGTCAGGGCAGTGGTCATGGTTGGGAGGAAAGTATGCAGGCAGCCTTTGAGAAGAAGAAGGAGAAATTCAGTGAGCTGTTCGTGATATACACATGGTGGTGGGCATCTACCCAGGGCCATCTGAATGCATGAGCACGCTGCACAGTTTCCCGGGGGCCCCATGCTAATCTATGCATGAATTTACATTTTTATTCCTGTGAATGGTGTGTAGGTAATGGGCCCCAGTTCACTGCTTTGCCCAGGGGCCTATAATGCTAATAAGATGGCCCTGCATCTACCTACCAGGTAGAGGTTAGCTGCAGGGGCATTGCTGGAAAATCCACCCAACAATTTTTGAATGCACTTGAATCACTGAGTCCAGACAGAAGAAGAGACATGAAGAGCTGGCTGAGGAGGCAGAGCAGGGGAGTTTCTTGCTAAGGCTCAGAAAGAAAGATGCAAGGTGGGTTAAAAACGATCTTATAGTCAGCTGCAGGGAACAGTAGGGAGATGTTCCTATGGCTGCCCCACCACCTGGAGATGTTCTGGGTTTAAATGGGCAAAACATCTGCAAAGGGTGGTTCCCATCTGATGACCCTGCAGCTGACTTGATGGCACCAGTAGGAATACCTGTTTTTCCATCTAATTTAACATGCAGAAGAACTGATGGCAGACGCTCCTCCTCAGTTTCTCCGCACTGGACTTTAGGCAGTGGCAGTGTTTACCTGACCGCTGCACAGAAAAGAGGCTGTTGTTAGGATGGCTGGTGCCCTTGATAATTCTCTTTATTATCCTGGGCCAACATCACATCATGTAGATCCACTGGAAGTTAGTGACTGCACACCCCGTGAGGGATTCCACACTCTGCAGAGCCTTGTGGTCCTGCTGGATGTTGTTCTCAAACAAGATGGTGATACTCCCTGTCAAAATACTTAAGATGGTGTATAAATAGATGTTATTTAGTATCTGGGAGGGTGGCCTGAAATCCCTGAGGCGTCGGAGGTTGTACAGACGTTGCCATTCCTTCTTCGACTAGGTGTCTGTGTATCTGGACCAACTGTGAATACTGAGGTATCTGAAACTGTCCACCATCTCTACCTGAATGTTGTTAATATTCAGGGGGTTGTAGTACCTCTGCTGTTTTCTTCCAAAGTCCACAATCATCTCTTTTGTCTTTCTGACATTCAGTAGAACATTGTTGGCCTGACACCAGTGTGGCAGACTCTACACTATATCCAGGTAAGCCTGCTCATTATTGTTAGATATCAAAGATGTGCCATCAGCAAACTTGACAATGGTTTTAGATTCATGTGCAGCCATGCAGTTGTATGTGTAAAGAGAATGCAACAGAGGGCTCAGAACGCAGCCCTGTGTAACCCTTGTGTTGAAGGTGAGGAATAATGAGGTGTGGCCACCCACTCAAACCACCTGGGGTCTGCCTGTCTGAAAGTTAAAAACCAGCTGCACAGTGAAGTGTTCAGATGCAGGACACTCAGCTTGATGATGAGCTTAGAGGGGTTCATTGTTTTAAGTGCAAAGATACTGTATAGTCAATAAGTAGCATTCATACGTAGTTGCCTCTCTTGCTGTCCAGGTGGGCCAGTACTATATGAAGGATTAAGATGACAGCATGCTCTGTGGATCTAGTGGAGAGATATGCAAACTGTTACGGTTCCAGCTCTTTTGGTAGAGAACAGCATATGTGAATTTTACCGGCCTCTCAAAGCTCTTCATTGCTACAGGCATTAATGTGATAGGACGATAGTTATTCAGGCTGGTTAGATGTGATTTTTTAGTTACAAGGAGCATGTTAGTATGATAGACTGGGATAAGGAGAGATTTAATATTACTGTGAATGCTGGTGCAGGCTGATCAGCACAGAATTTGATAACACATGCCCGCAATCCCATCTGGACTTGCTGCCTTCCTGGGGTCCACTTTCTTAAAAGCTCTCCTCACATAAGTGGCAGCATGGCAGGCCCTTGGCCTTGTAAATACGGATCTTTGAGTAAGCCATTTGCATGTGGCACAGGGCCAGGCATCACGGATATGAAATGAGCAGAGAGGGCCCCCCAGCTAAGACAGTCCCGGGATCCACTGGTAAGCAAGTAATTATACCTGGGACATAAAGATATAAACCCTCACACTGATTTTCAGTTCAGCTCAGTTTATTCTTATGTTTAAACATTTGAACATATTTGAGCCGTTTTGATGAGAACATGCCAATGAGTCTAGCAAAACTCATCAAAAGTGCTGCACACTTTTGTTTGGAAGCCCTCTACTCATTTATAAATACTGCATATGTAAAGCGCAAAAGAGCATTTAGTAAAATGAACAAAAACTATTCAGACATAATAATGCTGTTAATATTTGTTCATCTTTTGAACCCATGTAATTGCAACACCAGATCACGAGTGGCCGATGCAATTAAAAATTTCACATTCCCAGATGAGAAGAACCGTGCTGGTGACTTTGCTCTGGCCGGCACAAAATGCAAGAAAGAAAGTTAAGTCAGTCTCAAGTCATTTTAAAAGTGAAAATGAACCACAAGTCCAGGTTTTGTTTAATGCTGGAATTCCTGAAGCCTACGAAAAATCTTTTTATCCTGGGTTACCTTAAATCCTTTCACACCTTTCCATCAATGTCTTTTGTTTTCTAAATGCGTCGATCAGCACAAGCAGCAAGCAGCCTGCTGTCACATGCCTCCCCTTGACAGCGCTCAACTTGGGGAAAATGTTCTCCCAGCTCAAGCAAATGCTCCTCATCTTCGTGTGGAGTGCCTGGAGTTGTATATGGTAAACAATACAGTATTTCATTATTTGGAATACATGCATTTCATGTGTGTTCCATGTCTACAAAGATCTGGGTAAGTGTTTGATGACAGGAAATGTGAGAAATGCAAGAAATGCTGAACACATACCTAAAGCAGAAACTTTATCCATGTTATACTAATAATGACAAGAAGTATATAATGTGTGAAGACTTTAAATCAAATATCAAATAAACACTTGCACTTTTATTCAAGAATATAACCAAAGAAAAAAAAAGCATTCGATTTACATGTGGCTGTAAATGAGTTAAAAACTAACAAAAGACAGCTTCTTCATAGCACTTTTTCATCAGTTAATAGACTGCTCTGTACCACAACGCAACTCTCCTTGACACCATAAAGTAAAATAGGACTTCCACCTGCAGCTAAAGTCACTTCCGTAAGCAAGCAATTCGCCACGCTGCTATTTAGATCTGGCAGGGCCGTGTTTACACCAGCTGTTACAGACTGAAATCAAAGGCTTCTTGTTTTTGGGCGCATACACCATCAGCATGGCGCTGTCAGAACTAAATAGCAGCGTGGTGAATTGCTCGCGTAGCTGCAGGTGGAAGTCCCATTTTACTTATGCTGCCAAGCAAAGTGCAGCAGTCTATTAGCCAGCGAAAGCGCTGTGAAGAAGCTGTCTGTTACTATGCTCCTGCCTTTGTCCCGTCTAATAGCGGTCATGAGACATTGAATCTTTGATTGCTGCTATAACAAACAGTTCTGAGTAGGCATCAGCCACAGCATTGCTCTTGTGAAATGAATGGACATAAATGCCATCAGCTCAGAGAGGGAGAGGCAAGTTCGTTGTATCACGTGAACGTCACTGAGAGAATAAAACTGAATAATAAAAAAACAAGCGCTAACTTTTACAAGAACCCACAATTTACACCAGGTGTTACAGACTCAAATCAAATATATGTTTTTATTATATTGCAGAAATAATAATAATAATAATAATAATAGCAGCTCACTACTCAAAACGCGGAGTACCCGCCTCAAACCCGGGACCTTTTGGTTATAAGGCAGCAGTTCTTACCTCCACACCATTCAAGAATACATGTAAAGTCTCTGTCGATTGACATTTGAGCTTGAATTTTTAAACTCATTAAGAGCAACATGTAAATCAAATGATTTTTTTCTTTGGTTATATTCTTGAATAAAAATACATGTGTTTATTTCATATTTGGACTAAAATCTTCACACATTATACACTTCACATCATTATTAGTATAACATGGAAAAAGTTTCTGCTTTAGGCATGTGTTCAGCATTTCTTGCATTTCTCACATTTCCTTTCATCCTACACTTACCCAGATATTGGTACACACGGAACACACATGAAATGCATGTATTCCAAATAATGATATATTATTTACCCTATACAACTCCAGGTACATCACACACAGATAAGGAGCTTTGGCTTGAGCTGTGAGAGCTTTATACCCGCGAGCTGAGCTCCGTCAAGGGTGGGGTGGGATAGCAGACTTTGTGCTGCTTGTGCTGATCGACATATTTACAACACAAAAGACGCTGATGGTAGAGGTGCGAAGGGATTTAAGGCAGGCCAGGATTATGAGTTTTTTCGTAGGCTTGAGGAATTCTAGTGTTAAAGAGTTACAGACTACTTTATATTACAAAATGTATCATTCATTACAAATGTTTGGCTAAGTTTAATTACACATTCAAACTGCCAATAGATTTAGAAACTATTCTATAAACAATACCTTCATAAGCAGCATTGAGTGTTTATGCCACACCATGTAAAAATATGTTTTGGTTTAATAAAAAATATGATTGGGATTATTTAAATTTATGCAGGACAGATGTGGGTTGAGAGTGACAAGGTGCAATAACTGTAACTTCAACAAAAAATGTAATTTCATACTGTTATAATTAATTCATACTTGGGAAAATATAAACCTTGTCTCCTTGTAGTCTTCCCACTCATATTTTTCTTTTTTTTCTAGATCTGCGTGGAATTCTGATTCATAACCATTCATAACTAAGCTTGTGTTACTCCTCACTTCACAAGTGTAAATCCACAATTCTTTCTCAAGTCAATTAATTGAACACAATAACAGCAAGTCTGCTATCGGTTTAACAAATAATGGAGGCACTGAACACACAACTGGTTAACAGACAAGATAGATAGATAGATAGATATGAAAGGTGCTATATAATACATTATACTGTATTTGTTCCCAAGGGAAGCTGTTTAAACTGTTATACAGATTTCCACCCAAGATATTGGTCCTGTGACCTGGATGTACCACCACAGAGAGTGAAGACTGATGAGGAGGGTCGTCATTGGTGATTCTCTTAGAAAATGTGCACTTGCATTCAAAAGTTAAGGGTGTCTTGCACTAGACGATTGGTTGTCACAAGTGGCAGACAGTTTTACAAAACTGACAGTAACATTTCTTGGGCAATTTTACAATTACAAAATGTGAAACTCACTAAAAAGGTTTTTGGGGTATTTAAATGTTTTGCGTACGTGGGGGGTTAAATGTTCTTCTGGGATGTAAAAGAAGAAATAATGCTCCCTCATTCATACTTACATGTTCATCTTTGTTCCTTTCCGTTGATATGAAGACAGATGGCAGAAAGGGGTGAGTCCACTGGAGATGACATCTGTGACAGAAGGGCCGTCAGTCACCCGGTCTGCACACGGAGAAAGAAAGGATCAGAAAACAATTCCAACCCCTGGCTCGCTGGGTAACTACATTCACTTGAGCCCCTAAGCTGTCTGCCTTGCGCATGTGTGGGACGCTTGATAAATAAGAGGAGACCCTTCACAAATAGCTAAGCTGTCCCAATATCTCATTTAGAGACATTTTAAAGGTTGTTAAGGTTTCTGCTTGAACTCCATGATTCAGTAGTTTGTTCCAGATTCTCACAACTCCCACAATTTTTAATTGCTTCTTCACATTATTTAGATGATGAAAATGTTGCATCAACATAAACCCCTAAATCCTTTTAAGAGGTTGCTTCCTGTATGACTGTGTCTGCCATCTTGTATTTATAAGTGATGTCCCTTTGGCCCCCATATACCACTCTGCACTTTTCTACATTAAACTGCATTTTCCAAATGTTTGCCCCATTCTGAAGCTTGCCCATGCCCATATCTGTCTGAATTATTTTGTTTCCTCTTCAGTGTCTACCGTTGCTCCAGTTTTAGTGTCATCTGTGAATTTCACAAGTAATTTCACAAATGTCATTAATGTAAATCAGGAAAAGTAACTGTCCAAGGAAATACCACTGAGAGCCTCCTCTGATGACCTCAACCCAGGTTAATGGGCATAGTGTTCCTGCTCATGCTCAATTAGTATGCACCTTATGGTCCATGATATCAAAGCTGCACTGACAAAAAAACAGACCTGAGACATAGATATATATGATATTTGGAATTATTTATTTTATTACCTGTATAGTACACTTCGGAAAACATTGTGGCACGGATGCAACATTATTCATATTCATTCGAAAAACATCTTAGACTTGTAATCAGTGACCGTGTGTTTTGGTTTTTTTTTTCGATCTTGCCAGTGTCCACTTTTGGGTGCACTGTGCTGTTTTGTACTCCAGGACATGCAGAGGAAAGAATAGTACAGAGAGGTCAGTTCAGCGTTATATGCAATCATCAAATTCAACTGTTAACAGTACACACACGCGCAAGGACCATCCTTCCTACATTTACGATGTGTGTACCTGTTGCAATGTAGCTGCTTGCTGCTTGTCTTGATCGGCACATTTACAAGACAAAAGACACTGATGGAGAGGTGCAAAGGAATTTACGGTGGGCTGGATTTATGAGTTTTTTCATAGGCTTTGGTAAGTCTAGTGTTAATAAACCACGCAGCACAGAGGTAACGGCAAACCTCAGGCTTCAGCTGGTGCACAAAGAAATCTACTTCAATCACTCTAGACATTAAGACAAAGCAAAGAAAGTTAAAAGCAGCATGGTATTTAATACAGGAAAAATAATACCAGGGGAACAAAGAATAATCGAAAATACGTCTGATAATAAAGTCTGGATATATATAGTCTTTAGAAAAAGCTTACAAAAAGTTAAAGATGACAAGGATGAATGTCGCAGGCGGCTTCTGATCAAGCACTCGTAGTTACTCATTAGATGCTTTTCTGACGATCAGATGGAAAAGGACACACGTTGCTGGCAGCCTATTCTGACATCGCTGTCACCCTCGACTGACATCGTTCTGTTCTCTTATTCTGATGTCGCTCTTCAGACGAGGTATTTATTATAAAATTCTACCGGGGAGTTTCACAAGATGTGATTGTTACATGCACCTGATAGAAAGGCTGTCAATATGATGAATGAATTTGCCCAAACTCTTTCATCAATTTGAGCACGTCCTTTTTCCCAAACAAAGTTTTTGATGTTGCTTAGTACCTACTAGCATGTCTTCCTTTCTCAGGCTGTAAACCCATTTAGCAACTTATTGTCCCAGATGCTCATCCTTTCTCAGGTTATAAAGTAATTGATAGCCTGAAGCATCACCATGTCTTCCTCTTTTTGTTTGAACAGCTGTTTTAAAAGTGAGGTACAATTCAGGAAGAGGAAATGCTTTGATGTATCCTGTATTTAAGATCATCTAGTGTTGTCTTGAGCAAAATATAGATAATTCATTGGTGATATCAGGGTAGCCCCACCTCTTGGGTGCTCAACCCACATAGCATGAGGCACAATTAAACACTTTATTACACATAGATAGCAAATAATAAATCATTTTAAAGGGAATGTGGAGTTAATGTAGTCACTCATAATGAGGAGTTTCTTCATTGATAGAGAATAACCTTCTCATGTTGTGGATGTGACCCTTAATCATGCCAGGAGTAGGCCTTGTAATATCCACTCTAAGAAGAATCCAAAAAATAAAACCTGCTTGCATCTGCAGCTTGCTAACATCATGGAGACTGTAAACCAGGGGAGGAAGCTCTGGTCCTGGGTTTCATTACCAGGGATAGCTGAAAGATTGCAAACCAAAAGGAGCATCAAAGCACGGTACAAAGGGAGATCCACGCAGTAGATGAGGAGGACAGACAAGCTGTATCCATGAGAAAGCAGGGAAACATGCTGGGACAGTGTGTTTCTCTGAGCTGGAAGGACATTTGGAGTATGGTGAAGCACAGGATCAGATTTGTATTGTGCTTTGTTTATGATGTCCAGCCAGCACCAGGTGTAAACTAGCAGAGATCTCCAACAGTACTTGATGTGCAAGACCAGTCAGCCTGGACACATGTTGTCATGCCAAGCAAGTCTGGTGGAAGGAAGATATAGGTGATGCCATGACCATGTACTGCAGCAGCTGCCCTAAGGTCTGAAGAAAGAGAGTAAGTGAGAGCAAATCAAACTCCAGGCCATAGCCCCCCATTTCAGTCACTTCCTCTGGCCAGGGGAGAAGACAAGTTGGTAGGCCTGGGCTGCATTGATCCTGGTGACAGCAAACCACTGGGAAATGGAAGTGTATCTTGGTAGATGGACAAAAATCCCAGAAGAAATTGCTAGCACAAGTTCCCTTTCTGATGTAATCCTTTTGGTCAAGAGCAATGAAGAAGATGGCAATGGTGGAGTTAATAATACTCTGGGAGGAAAGGATAAAGGGAGACTCACAAGTGCAAGCTTAAGAAACACCTGTCCCTTGTCCAGGACAGCTGGCAGAGAATATGGAGAGCTTGGAACCTCCCAGTAGAGGTTGAGTGTAGGGGTTTTCCAGGACAGTCACTCTGAAAAGGATTAGCGATCCTTAGGTTCAGAAGTCCAAGTCGTAAGAGGCTGGTGGCAGGCATCTCAAGGTGAGCAGAAGCATCATCCAGGTGGCTTTGGCTGAAGAGGAATGTAACCAGGCTGGTGGAGGAAAGGGATGGCAGAATTGAGCAGAGTTCAAACCCAAGGGATAGAGGGGGTAGTATTATTGGTTCCACTGACGAATCTCACTGAGGTATCGTGGGCTAGTCAATGAAACACCGATTTGCACACTTGAAAACTCTATGACTTTCCAAAGACCTATAAGCTGCAAGACAGGAAATGTCAATGGAAGAGAAGGAGTTGATATGCCAACTACACCACAAAAGTGGCCGAAACATCTGATTCTCACCTACTCTCACCTTTTCTCCTTTCATCTGCCTTGGCTTTGTCCAACCAATAATATTATTATTATTAATGTTGTTAATTGTTGGTTGTCTATTGCTAATTTTAGTTCTTATTTCTTAAATACAATATTTTTTAAAGATATACCCAATGGAGAGGTAAAATCTCTGCCGGAGTCTCAGCGTAAAATTGTTGCCTGCTTCGGCCTATGATGGAGCGCTGACCTGGAGCTTTACAGGTTGCGAAAGTGGGATGGAGAACAACCAGTTTGTTACCCTTGTTAATGTCCCCCCAGCTACTAGAACACACTGGGAGTTAAAATTACAGAAGGTCTGTGGAATACTGAAAGACTGGTCCTCTTCCAATTCTGTGGTGGGAGAGGTCTGCAGTGAAACCTAGTGCCACCAGGGGGAGCTCCTAAGGGGTACCTGTAGACTTGAGAGCACTGGCCGGATAACCAGGAAACAGTAGTGAGGGCCTACCGAGATTTCCGGACCTGAGCATAAAAGGCCCCTGCAGTCAGCATACAGAGGGCCTTGGAGTTGGGAGGAAGCCATTGTTAAGTTGTCAGGTAAGGAAAGGAGGCTAAAGGGTAAATAGAACAGCCACAAGGCTTCTGTTTTTGTTATTCTTCAACCCCTATGTATTCATGAGGCATTGTTTTGAATACGAGTATTAACCTGCTATGGATAATAAAACCTTTTCTTTTGTCATTTTTTTTTCTTCTCTTTCTTTCTTAGGACACAAAGCAGAAGCAGAAGTAGACAATGGCTGACTGAGATGCAGCTCTCTGTCGAAGAGCTCTGGACCTTTGAGAACCAGATCCATCAACTCCTAGCCAGACAAGAACACCTGAGGGAACTGAAGTCTCATCAGAAAACCATAAGGACTGATTTAGAACATCTACGTTAGGTAGAATGCCCAGTGGGGGGGCTGGGTGATCTTTTGGCCTTGGAACCCCTGCAGATTTTGTTTTTTTCTCCAGGCTAACTGAAGTTTTTTTGTTTTCTTATTTGTTTTTCTGTCCTCCTGGCCATTCGTCCTTACCTTTTACTTTGTTTTATACTTATAATATTACTGCCTAATCTTGTTTATGTTTTACAAGTTCTTTTCATTTCATTTTGTAAAGCACTTTGAGCTACATTTTTTGTATGAAAATGAGCTATATAAATAAATGATATTGTTGTTGTTTTTTGGTTGTCATTTGGGTTGGGGGACGAAGCACAAGTGCCCCCTATAGTTCACAAAATATGTTAGAGTGTCAGTGAAGTACTGAGTCACTATAATGTGCAGATTGTGCAGCCATCAAGTTTTTTTAGTGTAATATTCTTTGAGTATTACATATATTTGTTCACTGTGTGTTTAGAGAAGGACGCTTGTAATTCCCTTTGTGACTTTGTTTGACTATTTATTTTATTATTATTATTTTTTACTGTCATAGAAAAACAACATATTCAATAATTTATCTTACAGATATAAGGATTTATTTGTAATTGTACATGTGGACCTGCGATACTTGGACAGAACTTCATTTATGCCTAATGTGTCTGATTTTTTATGCAGACTACAAAGGTTTTTATAGGATTTTTCTACCAGGCTGCCCACAAAATCACCAGTTCATATTGTACCATGACACGTTCCTTTCAAAGTTCAATTACATGAGGCCTTTTTTCAAAATTCCACTGAACTTTATGCAGCTGTCTGTCCCAGCTGAAGCTTTTTATCTATTATCAACTGCTATTTCAGATTTAACAGAGAAAATCATTTTTGACATATATATAAAAACTAACAATTTAAGATTTATACTTAAATTAAGACCATACTTTTTAACATAACTTGCCTCAAGTAGCATGAGAAGTGAGTTGGTGTGTCAATGTACAGCATACATGCTTACCTGTACTGGGGATCTGTTTGTCACCAGTGAGCAAAATATACATGTTGAAGTACTCTTGGCAAGGTAAATTTGAAAAATTAAACTAATCCATAATTGAAGTCACACAGAATGTTTCTTTTGTTTTAAGACAGAAGAGTTTGAAAATTCACCAGTGCTTTTCTATTAGGATTGGATTCTGTTTTCTGAATTTTCTGCATTGATGCTGGTAATCGTACTCTTGGTTTAGAGGTTTTTTGAGTCATTAATTCTTATTCTGACATCTGTTTGTGGCAAATCTTCATCATTTTGAAGGTTAATAATTTTCTGACCATCTGCCATTTTGGTTTTCATGTTCACCACCATTTGGAAATATTTGTTGTTAGGGCAAATGTGCTCACTGTTAGGTTCAAGTTCTTGGAGTTCATGACATAACAGAAAAGGTTAAAGGGTCTTCTAGGAAATCACTTCCTTACCCGAGTTGCAGATTCAAAAATCCTCTTTCAAATTACTGTTTCTAAAAGTTTCTCAGTCCTAACGTTTCCTTGTTCTGAGTTTTAGTTTTTAAATTTTGACCACGATTTTTGTCACTTGCTTTTGCTTTGACACTTTTGATCTCCCAGTTTTAACCCTTTATCTCTTAACTTTCTCTATTCTCCAGGAGCCTCATCTTTATTTGATAAAGCTCATCATTTGAGCTTTATCAAATACACTGAACTTAACCGCATATTGTTTATTAGTTTAAGGCATCTAATTGTAACAATATAATGGTCCACGGACTGGCCAAAGTATTCCAAATACCATAGCTGCTTTAGTGTTGTTCCTCTCACTGCACCACTCAGAGTATTTATATCACTGTATCTAAGTGTGGAATCACAACTCCACAGCAGCTGATTGGAAAGAGAATGATCAGTATACAGCATCAAGCACACGCTGCCTCAGCCATGCTGTCTATTGAACTGCTCTCATACGGCAAACGCTTCAGAGCCTTTCATGTATGGACCTTGTGGTTCAGAAACCGTTTCATCCCAAGAACTATAAAAGCACTCAATCAGTACATCAAGTGCTCCTTGTAGAACTGTCTGTACTTATAAGTACAATCACATCACTGTAAACTTGTGATACAGTTATAATACAACCTGAGCCACTTTACATAGCTTGTATTTACATACAGTATGATGACGATATAACTTTAAGATGAAATGAAGCAACATTTGTTTATTACATTATACAGGTAAAATGTTAACATCATTTAAATAATCTATATTGTTAATAATAAAACATGTGAGGAGATGGTGTCACAGCGCTAGCAAGGAGGGATTGTTCCTGCCTCGTGCTGTATTCTTGCTGGGGCTGGCGTGACACTAGAAGCACAGATGGCTAGCATAATTAAACATGTACTATGAAGATATTTCAATGTTCCTTAAAAGTTTTGAAGAATCAGAGTTCTAAGCTTACAGATGGCTTGACATCTATTACTGAGCTGATTGTGTGGTGATTGGTTACTTGAAGAAAGAAAAGGAAGGACAGGAATTCGGGGCTAGTGCATTTGGTTTAGTTTGGTTTAGGTTTCTTTGTCATATACAGGGTCAACATACAATGAAATGAGAAAAACAAGTCACTCAGCCTAGATCCAATAAAGCTAAAAAATAATTAAAAATAATAATAAAAATAAATAAATAATTTTACAAGTTAAAAATAGACTAGCTATATAAAATAAAATGTGTACATTTTAAAAGTCATTATAGAGCAATATGACTTGAATGAGGTACAAATGACAGTTATTGCACAGATAATGTTTTATAAGTACAGATGCATATTCCATAAAGTGCAGATGCATGTTCCAGTCAGTATTCCGAGTGTGTGCAGGTACAGTTTGTGTGTGAGTAGTGCAATGTAGATGCAATGCAATGTAGGTGTAATGTAAGTGTATGTAAGTGTTCCGGTGTTGCTGTTGAGGAGTCGAATGGCCTGGTGGTAAAAGCTGTTCTTAAGTCTTGTAGTCCGAGCATCCACACTCCTGTATCGTCTGCCAGACGGTAACAAGGAGAACAGCTGGTGTGCTGGATGGCTGTGGTCCTTTATGATGCTGCTTGTCTTACACAAGCACCGATGGAGGTAAATGTCTTCAGTGGCAGGGAGACTCTTGCCCATGATGTGCTCTGCTGCCTTCACCACTCTCTGTAGTGATTTTCAGCTGCTGGCAGAGCAGCTCCCATACCAGACGGTAATGCAGCCTGTCAGCGGACTCTCGACCACACTCCTGTAAAAGTTTGAGGTGATGTTGGCATTCATGCCAAACTTCCTTAGCCTCCTCAGGAAGTAGAGCCACTGGTGAGCTTTCTTAACCACAGTGTCTATGTGAAGGGTCCACGAGAGATCCTCGGTGATGTTTACTCTGAGGAACTTGAAGCTGTTAACCCTTTCAACTTCTACGCCACTGATGTAGATGGCCTGGTGTTCTCCGCTTTGCTGTTTCCGATAGTCCACGATCATCTCCTTGGTTTTGCTGACGTTAAGAGACAAGTTGTTATCCAGGCACCAATTACTCAGTGCCAGCACCTCCTCTCTGTAGGCCGTCTCATCGTTGCCAGTGATAAGGCCTATGATGGTTGTGTCGTCTGCAAACTTGATGATGGTGTTTGTGCCGTGTTTTGCAACACAGTTGTGGGTGAACAAGGAGTGGGCTAAGCACACAGCCCTGTGGCGCTCCTGTGTTTAAAATGAGTGACAAGGATGTCTGTTTGCCAACTCTCACCACCTGCGGCGCATTTGTAAGGAAAGAGAAAATCCATCTGCAGATGGTCGTCCCCAACCCAAGGTCGTCAAGCTTCAAGACGAGTTTTGAGGGGATGATGGTGTTGAATGCCGAGCTGTAATCTATGAACAGCATTCTTACATATGTATTTCCTCTTTCCAGGTGGGTGAGGGCAGTGTTTATTGTTAACACAATGGCATCCTCTGTATATCTGTTTGCTCTGTAAGCAAATTGGAGAGGATCCAACGTGTCGGGGAGGGAGGAGCAGATGTAACCTTTGACCAGTTGCTTGAAGCACTTCATAATGACCGATGTCAGAGCAACCGGGCGATAGTCATTCAGACAGGAGACCACCGGTTTCTTTGGGACAGGAATGATGGTGGTTACCTTGAAGGAAATGGGGACCACTGACTGCCTCAGGGAGAGATTGAAGATGTTGGTGAACACTCCTGCTAGCTGGTCAGCACACGCCCTGAGGGCATGGCCTGGGATGCCATCTGGTCCGGGAGCTTTACGAGGATTGATGTTTTTGAAGGACCTTCTCACGTCAGACGTTTCAAGGATCAGAGTTACAGACTCACTGCCCCCTTGAGGATATAGCACCTGTTCTTTGTTGGCTGCATCAAAACGAGCATAGAAGTTGTTGAGCTCATCTGCAAGAGATGCAGTGGGCTAAACACTGACTGTGTTTTTCTTTTTATAGTCAGTGATGCAGCACAGTCCATTCCACAGGCTCTTGGTGTCAGAGCTGTGGTAGCTTGACTCCACTTTGTCCCTATAGTCCCATTTGGCCTTCTTGATGGACCTCCGTAGGTCGTATCTGGCTGCTTTGTATGCATCAGAGTCCCCAGAGGTCCGTGCCTTGAGCTTAGCCCGAATCTCCCCATTTACCCAGGGTTTCTGGTTAGGATATATGCAAATGGAGGTTTTAGTGACAACATTGTCAAAGCACTTGCTGATATATCCTGTGAAAGAGTCTGTGAATTCATTGATGTTGCCATTAGCTGCATCCTCAAACACCTGCCAATCAGTT
Organism: Polypterus bichir lapradei; assembly: GCA_026402145.1. Lineage (NCBI taxonomy): Eukaryota > Metazoa > Chordata > Cladistia > Polypteriformes > Polypteridae > Polypterus > Polypterus bichir. Next base: position 41,350,449 of record JANRMT010028174.1, on the reverse strand, counting down.
GTTTCAAAGCAGTCCTGTAAGACCCCCTCAGCCTCACTGTCCCATTTATAGATGTCCCTGTAAACCGGTTTTTCAAGTTTAAGTCTTTGTTTATATGCGGGCAGCAGCAATATAGAGCAATGGTCTGCTTTTCCAAAAGCTGATCGAGGGAGGGATTTGTAGGAGTCCTTCAATAAGGTGTTACAATGATCCAGTGTTTGATCACCTCTTGTGGGGGGAGAGATGTGCTGATAGTATTTAGGGAGAACTTTCTTCATGTTTGCTCTGTTAAAGTGTCCCAGCAAAATAAATGCTGCTTCTGAGTTAGCGTTCTCTAGTCCACTGATAACATCATACAGTTCATCCATAGCCGAAGCTTCATCAGCTTGTGGGGGGATGTAATCAACTGAAAGGAGAAGTGAACTGAACTCCCTCGGGAGGTAAAAGGGTCTAACTTTAATGGTCAGCAGCTCGAAAACCAGTGAGCAGCGCGTTTTTAAGACATACAAATCCGTAGCCCACGAAGAGTTAACCATAAAGCTCACACCCCCTCCCCTTGACTTAACCGAGTCCTTCGTTCTGTCTCCCCGATAAACTGTGAACCTGTCTGGTGTGACTGCGCAGTCGGGTACGCTGGGCTCTAACCACATCTCTGTGAACGCCAAAACGCAGCAGTTCGTGATGTCTTTTTGGTGCTTTATCCGTGCGCGCAGCTCATCTAATTTGTTGTCCAGAGACTGAACATTAGCGAGCAGGATGCTGGGCAGAGGAGGCTTGTTGTTTCTCTGTCGGGTTCGGCACAGAACAGTTGTAAAATCCGAACTGGCTGATGAACGTAATTCCAAGAGTGTTTGCCGGTCATACTGAAAGTGTGATAAAGTAGTACGCACAAAGAGAGTGAGTAGTAAGAAAATAAATAATAACTTTTTGCTGAGATGACATGAAAGAGACAGTACTGCTGCAATAAATTATTTCATCAAAGGCCGTGCATGGCGCAGCAAGCATCTTGCATGAGGCAGGAACAATCACTGGATGGGGCGCCAGTTTGTCACTATCACTGCGCCACCGTGTTCCCATGTTCAATACATGCTTTAATTGATATCAAGTATACATCTCAGTATTTTAGTTATTCAGAGAGCTGTAATATCACAAATGTAATGGGTTCTGTGTCCTGTCGGAGGAAGAGAAAGCCGGTTTAATAAGCACGTAGTGATTCACACACATAGAGCACATAAAAGAACACATACAAAACAAAGCATTTAACGTGCTACTTTTTTTAGTTACTATGGGATTTGAGAAACTAGTAAATTAAATGATTTTAAGATGAAGTTTACGATGTTCTACTTTAATGACAAAATAAACTACGTGATTAAAGTGGAAATTTTGAGATTAAAGTTGACATTTTGAGCTTTTTTCCCCTGTATCCCTATTTTTTTTTCTTTTCTTTGTACCATAATAAGCTTTCATATGATTCTCAGACAGTGGGCTACGACTCGCCTTTTCATGGCAACTTTGATATCTGACAACTTCTTTTTTATTTTGGGCACTGTGCGACTTTGTGAACATGAGCTTTTCAGTTTCTCCAACACTCTATGTTACTCGATCAACTTCCTTTTGTTGTTTATACCACTGTCAAAACCAACAAAAGTACGTTTTCATTGCCTCCACTTTGTATTCGCTGAAATTTTTTATATTTTCCCCCGTGCTTTTGCCATTGCCTTTTCACAGAATGCTGAGCTTAAGGGCTATTTATATTGATTTGCATTTTCAAAGAGGTGTAATTCTGGGAGGAGACAAGGTAGGACAGCAGGTGCGTGCACGTGCGTTACTTTTCACACTGACCGGGATTTATGGAGCAGAAGAACATGAAAGTTAGCGTACGCACAGATTTATGCATCTGGATTTTTTTGTGTGTACGCACATTTCTGCTTTTGTCCGTACACCATGTTTTAGTGTGAATTCTATGCACGGTGTTATGCATGAGGCCCCATTTCATTTCTCAAATCTAATTAGTTCACTGACATAACATTTTTAATGGGAAGTTATTGCATTTCTTAACTTTACATACCCTACTCTATTTGAGATATCTCAACTGAAAATTGATACTTCATGACATATTTCCTTAAAGAATAAGACATTTCAACAAAATTGGTCCACTGGTAGCCAAGTTGTTTCTTGTGGACAGACAGTCAGACAATTCTGTCACAGTAGGTGCTTCTCGCATGATATGGGAATGTACCAAAATTGGACATTGTTGAGCCTGTTAGAAAGTGGATAGTAGAATGAGAAATACAGGGTGAGCCAAAATGAAGTACCACATTTCTCAAGGTCATTGTGCGAGTTAGAGGTAGCCAGTTGGGTTGGGGTGGAGGTCTTTTGATAGGCGATCCCTTGTTGTTTTCAGTTGGCAACATGCCTCGGTGCGGTGCTTTCACTCTCGAAGCTTTCTTCTGAAACAACAAATCCATCATCAGTACGCAACTCGCCTTACGAACATACTTCAACATTCCTCCTAACAGTGACATCCCAATTCGGAAAACAATTCTTCGGTGGGTGGCTAAATTTAGACAGACAGGTACGACATTGAACAGAAAATCTCCAGGCCATTTTCGGACTGTACGAATGTTGAAAACGTTTTGCAGGAGATGTTTCCGGGGAAGCTGATCTCCCTGTGCGGCGATGTTGTGAGGCCTTCACATTTGCTTGATCTCACTATGTGTGATTTCTTCTTGTGGGGCTATCTCAAGTCGAAGGTATACACACACCGACCTCAAAACCTCAAGGATGCCATTCGCCACGTAATCGCCGCTATTCCCCTTAAATTGGCCAAACGAGTCAGAATGTATAGCTAATGATGGCCACCACCTTGAAGACAACATTTTTAAAACACTGTGAAAAAAATCTATTTTGCATACCCTTCCTTGATTCGTAATGAAATTTATTTTATCATGTGGCGTTTTTGTAGAATAAATGTTTGAAATATGGTACTTCTTTTTGACTCACATCTCACAGTCGTAATTCCAAACAGTCACTCTCCTTCAGCACCATAAACTAAGTGCTTGTCTATTATCGTCCACAAGCCAGGCAAAGCATCTGGGAACCACGTTCTTACCATTTGGATGTACCAGTTCTGCATGAGGCTGGTCCATTTGGTGCTGTGATCCTTTTCATAAAGATTAACGTTTGATCAGGGAAAGAAAAGTAGCTGATAGTGGAGGCAACTGGCAGCATGCTGTGCCTTTACTTACCCCAGTGGTGCTCGATTTGATCCTCAAAGGCCACAAATGCTGCAGGCAACCCATGTTCTTAATTAGAAGCCAATTACTGCTGCTGAAGCAATTATAGCTATAGCAACATTTTTGTGCTTCATTTTAGCTACAGTAAATTACTTACGTAATTGCATCTTGTAGTGTTTTACAGCTTCACTCACCATTTGCTACTTTTTTTAACCAGCTGCCAATTAACAATTAGATGCAAAAGACAAAGAAGCCAGCAGCTCACTATGTAACTTGTTGACAAGTCTGCAATATGTATCATGAAGTATCTGTTTTAATAAAATACTAGCCATTTTAATAAAATATCTCTTGCCTTATGTGTACCTTCAGTGCCTTTCCTCTACATCATTGTGTTCTTAAATTTATCTTGCCTGGTGCATCCTCTGTTAAGCTTATTCCCATAAAGTTTGCTTCTCAGACTCTGTCATTATTTTCAAGGTGCCTTGCTCACCTTCTGTCCACTTCGATACTTTGAGTCTTTGAAGGGATATCTCGGTGTGGCTCCAATAGATTTACTTCCTCTGGTACGTATGTTCCTGGAAAGTCTGCTTCTCAGACCTTGACATTTTAAGTCCACTGTCTGCTTTTATACCTCTAGTCTCTGAAAGTGACTCTCAGCATGCCTCCTACTCTTTTCCCCCTCCTCTTCATGTGTCTCACTCTCGCACATCCTCTTTCGGATGCGTCACCAAAGCCAAACTGACAAATCAGATTGTTTACAAGGACTGGACACACTCACACAGACCTTAGTTTTTTATTACATAGTGGATTTGAAAGTAACAAGAAGAGGAGGTGAAGGACTGGAAAATACCCATATATTTTTGATAACAAATTATAATCTACTAAAAATCTAATGAAAAATCCAGAATATAATAGAATCCCTGAGGTGGCAAAATGAAAGTCAAGAATTAAATTATTGATTATCCAATTAAACTATTGTCATCAAAATTTTGTGTAACAGAGTCACAAAAAGATGTGTGAGGCCTCCAAAAGACCATAAAGCCAGCCAGAAGCTTCACTGGCCTGACATAAACCCAGCCAGGCCACAAACACTGCCTGTTGGCTTTAGTCAAAGCAGACCCTAAAATAGTGAGCTGGCTTTAAAGGTTTCAAATGCAAGGAATGTTCCACGATGCATCAAAATATCTAACAAGGGGTGCAAAAAATAAAAAAGTCAAACTCTTGTTTGTATAGAGACAAGTGTTGCAAGAATCTTTATAAATGAATATTTATGAACAAAAATAGAAATTCTCCACAGAGCAAACAGGACTAAAGGATTTGTCTAAAATGGCAATCCACAGAAAAAAGCACCCATATGTGGTTCACTAAAAATAATCCCAAAACAGCAAAAATCCAGAAACCAGGAGGAAAATCATAAGAAATGCATTACTCACATAAAACTCCAACTCAACCCTAATGTTCTGCAGCCGAGTCTCTCTCTTTCTTGATTGGCTAAGAAACCAGAAGGAGAAGCCAGCAGCAGGGATGTCAGGGTGGCCCCACCTCCTGGGTCTCACATTTAAAGTTACAGGACACAATTACTAAACCATAGACAACAATAACAGAATGTGCAGAAAACAAAAATGATAACAAAACAACAAATAAATACAATCCAGGCTGTAACATAACTCAACAATTGTCTTCAAGTTAAACAATACAGTCAGAACAAAAACCTGCAGCTAGTGCAGCCCCCACCCAACACTGAACTTGAGTTCTCTGGACTTAACCCGCAGTTGACAAACTTGTGATACATTGAAAAAGACTTTGATCCTCTGTGCATGGTCACCTGCAGTGCATCTGTTTATTACTTTAGGTATGAAGGGGTGTGAGTTGATTTACTGTACAAGCACCAGAATAAAAAAAAAATTCTATGTCCTTTTTGCATAGGGGTGTCATGTATTGGGTTGAAGTTGTTTCTCTTTTCTGTTTTATTGTTATTTTTGTTGATTTTGAATTATTATTTCTGACTCGGGGGCTTTGCCCCCTGCTCGCTTCGCTTGCTCCGGGCACGCTATGTTCTAGCTGCTTTGTGTCTCTGCCACTCGCGTTGTCAATGGGAGGTGGTCTGAACGCACGCTGAGGAAATGCGGTCTGATCAGCTGCTGCCTTTCTGCTCCTGCTGCCGAGCTGCGTGTTCTACTTGTCGCACTGCGCGTCAATCATTTAAAAGCCTGTGCAGCAGCTGTCCTTTTGTCTCGCGTGACGTTAAAGTGTCACTCGCGGTATGTTAAATTGTCTTCTGAGAAGATCACGTATCATCTCCTTCCAAACCTTCCAAGATTTTTTTTTTTTTGTAATAGGGAGATGTTATTCTTTTACTGTTACTGGCCTGGATGGCCAAGTGAAGCCTTTTGTGATTCATTAAAAAGAATAAAAATAACATCCAAGTGCAAAGGAAGCAACATATTTTATAGAAGGTTTTATTAGACATTGACGTGAATTTTCAACACAACTGTGCATTTCTGCATTGAAGTTACTGCAAGAGGTTCTGCAGTATCAACCTTTTTAGATGAACTTGCTGATTTCAGTAAGGACAATAATTATTACAGTACCAGTAATGGCACACTGCATGATAACGTGCAGTGAATACACTTGGCTTATAGTTCTCATCCTCTTTCTCTGTACATTTAGCATTCATTTGTTCAGATGTTGATGCGCTTGCTGTTTTCTGAGCAGCTATTCTTTTCTCCACCCTAGCAGCCCACTTCTTCTCTTCTTCCCTCTGCATCTTTTCGTATTAAAACTGATTAAGTCAGTGTTTGTGTTGCAATTACTTAGTACGTTTTATTTACTTTTTCACTTAAGCTGGCACTTAAGTCTTCAATCTGCCTCAAGAATGATTTAAGATATGAAGAGGTAGGGGAAGTGACGGCGAAGGTGGTAGGGATGAGAACGGCTCCTGTATGCATGCGCCGCACGGCCATCCTGCTGGCCACTGCCGAGAGTTGATTCTAAAATTAAATAAAATAAAAATAAGAGGAATAACCTTGGAGGTCAATCATCACCCCAAAAGCGGATAGTAGACATCACGTAGTATTTGTGCACCAAATTTCAAGTCAATAGGTGAAACGGTTTGCAAGCTACAGGTGATTTAAAATCTTGGACAGACAAACGGACAGCCACGGTAGCGTATTATGCATAAAGATTAATGATGATATGCAAATCAGTCAAGCTTAACATTCAGTACATTCTAGACTGGTATCCAGATTTCTAAGAAACCCAGACCTCCAATTTTCACGATCACTTCAACCCAATCATCTCTTCCAGTTTAGTTGTTGTTTGGTCTTGTAGGGTCCTATGGTGACCCCCTTTGTAATGTTTTATGCAGAACCTAATGAATTGTCTTCAATCTCATACTCTTATCACTCTATGCTTAGGTACTTTAGCACTTTCCTTCTACATTTGTAACCTCAACCAGTTAGACAGTAAATAAACAAGCAGGAGTTATGTTACACATTTAATTACGTATTATTGATAATATGCTCAAAATATTAAGGAAGTAGAGTACAGTGTGAATGTTGATGAACCATACCATTACATGAAATACTAATATTACATTTGGCTTGTGAAGCTTACAAATAAAAACATAAAATTACAGTATTTATCAGCTTCCATGCTAGATATGCACTCCACTACATTCCACCACTTGATAATGTTTTTTAATTCAATGTCTTTATGATCACAACTAAGAAGTTTTAATTGACTGACCAGTCTGTTTCATACATCTTGCTTTGAATTGCAGTTATTGCTTTTTGTTTCTTCACTATTGTGTGTGACAATTTGTTCATTACATATCTTTTTAATTTCAAAGACAATCTGAAGAACTCGGATGCACTCCTGATGTGCTTTTTTAACTTTCTGCATTCTTCATATGTCATCATATCTGGTAGTTCAAAATGAGACAAGTCCACAACTTCCACTTTAAATCCATCCATCCATCCATTTTCCAACCCGTTGAATCCGAACACAGGGTCACAGGGGTCTGCTGGACCCAACCCCAGCCAACACAGGGCGCAAGGCAGGAACCAATCCCGGGCAGGGTGCCAACCCACCGCAGCCACTTTAAATCTGTTATGTTAAATTATTTTTTATTCACCTAAACTGATAACCCTTTGTTTAAATGTTAATGAGATCCAAAGTGTTCATCAAAGCATATGCAGCTGTACTGTTAAATTTGAACATTTGGAAGGTTACTTGCCAAAGCTGCCAGGGCCAACCACGTCTGGCCATGTGACATCACACGTGCCCCTGCATAAACTAATCACAAACCAACCCTTGTGGCCATTCTTCAAACATTTGGGGTTGACTTAGTTGCCTTTTGTGCTTTTCCGCCCATGGTGTAACTCTGACTGCCATCAGCTTTTACTAGTATAGACTAATATCACTGTCGTGAGACATCATTGCTGCACAATCCTCATCATTTCCATTGCACGCCACCTAGAGAGTTGTTTCTTAACCATATGCTAAATACCTCAATTCAGAATTTGTCCACTGGTCATTTGCTTGACAACCACAGCAGATCTTCCCTGTTTTTTCCCAATTAGACTATATCTAACCATCAGAGCCCATCTGATTTCCAACTGTACCTTCTGCACTTGCTAATTTGAAAAGTTTACCAATTTGCTCAGTGTATCTTTCCCGTAATAATAGAATTCATTATATTAATTATTCCAATTAATTAATTAATGCCCAGAATCTACACTGTCACACACGTGTGAGTAGGAAGGAGTTGTATGGACCAAGAGAAGGTAATTCTGTGCCAGGCCAGGCCATGGTGGTTTGCATTGAAAACTTCTTCTGTTGTCTCTGCAGCCCAAACACGGAAAAACCTGCCTGATTGAACCTTGATGATGTCACTTCCGGTTTCGGCACCATGAATAACGCCTCTTCCGTCAATAGCCATGTTACCTGTCAAAAACAGGTAATCCATACAAATTTAAAATATTCTATATCTCTTGCCATATTTGTACCTTCAATGTTCTTCATATGCCTTTCCTCAGTGTCCTTGAGTGTCAAGACCTTTCTTACTTTCCGCTTCCTCTCTTGAGCGCATTCCCATAAAGACTGCTTCTCTGGCTCTTTCAATTTGAAGTTCCAGTCCACCTTTTCACTACCACCAATGGTTGACAAGCCCCCATTAGCTACTGTGAATACATCATTCGTACTCTTGCGAATACTTTCTAGGTGACTCTCAGCATGCCTCCTACTCTTTTACTTATCCTTGTGTGTCTCAGCCTCTATGTCCTGGCACTTGTCTTTCGTGTCATCCAAGTCAAACTGACTAATTATACCAAAGCCAAACTGACCAATCAGATTGCTTGGCAGCACCAGAGAAGCACACACATATAAACAGTAGGATTATAAGATATACAGTAGTAGATTATCGTCATGTTCTTTCTTGCATGTAATATTTAATGCGCTAGTGACATGGTTCTGACAAACAGGCGTGTGACTGTAGATTAAATGTGTCACGAAAGGTTGATGTTCCGGTAAACTCTGCTCTTTCTTTGTGTTCATTTTATTTACATTTATTTACCTAGCAAATCATTATATCCAAAGTGACTTACAAAGGAAAAAGAAAAATAACTTACATTTACTTATTTGGATGACACCTTTATCCAAGGAAACAATTGGTTTCATTTCTTTTGTTTTTCCAATTAGAGTACAGGCAAGTAACGCGTTTACACAGTGTCAGTAATGGGATTTGAACCCACAACCTCAGGGCTTGAAGTCCAAAGGCATAACCACTACATCCCTCTTTTATCATTTTAAATAATTTTCACGGATACCTTTTGAATTATACTCACAGACAGACAGATATGTAAGGCACTATGTTAGACAGATTTGGACAGTCCTATCTAAAATGAATATAAATTGAGCAATTATTTCATATCTAATGATATAGTCCGTTTTGTATTAATAAGTATGAAAGGTCTAATGCTGATGGGTTAATAGATAGGTATTCCTTACATAATAAATATGCAGGTCAGTGTAGAATAGATATGAATGGTGCTACAGTACACACTAAATATAAAAAAAGATTAATAGGTAACAGTACATCATGATTGTAAGTTAAAAATGCAGCTACTAAAAATGGCTGTCATATTCCATCTTCTATTTTCATGCTGCAGTATAGTATTTGACTTCAGGCAGAAGCAAGCAAATTGAAATCAACAGTAAACTCATTTTTCTTTCTTGAGCTGAATTTGCAGAATGCCATACACATCCTTTCTGACTTACTCTGAAAGTGGGGGCCATCAATAATTCCAAAAGGAGAAATAATGGCAGCCAGGTCCTTTCCCTAAATCACCCTCACCTTCAGGGTCTTATTGTTCCATCAAAAGTGTCTGAAGGCATTTGTTGCTGCCAGCCTGCTACAGAATGACTGACAAGGTGGCTAAGGTGCCCGTTTCATACGCCGGGTCCTTTTTCACTGTCAGTACTAAACATGTGGCTGCCTCGTTCAGTCAGAGAGCTCATTTCTGAGCTTCACCTTCAATTTCCAGTTCATGTTCATGCTTAACCCGACTCACCTCGATAAAACACTTAACACTAAACTGGTTGCGAGTGTGGTGGATAGGCTGACAGAAAGCATGAAGCACAAGTGTCATACATACAGTAACTGATGTAAAAAATAATCTTCACTGGTCCAAGAGACTCATCAGACTTTAAGCTTCGAATAGAGCCATTGCTCAGGAACGTTCATACTCATAACATTAATAACTGACTCAATGTGCACTTATAGGGCCAGTCCTCTGCTTACTGGTAACAACACAGTGGCCTGTCAAACCACAAGGAAGTGGGTATGATAAGCCATATCATGAGATTTAATTTTGTTAAATATTATAACTAATTGTAGCTACATTTTCCATTAATAAATTGTTCCTAGTTTTACTTACCTTGAAATTTCTGAGTTAGTGATAAGAAGGCTCTGGGGGAAAAAATTGAGCTTCGGATAGAGGTGCACTTGACCAGTAATGTCAATGTCCCAATTTATTTAAAACAACACCAGTAATGCACTTGCACGTAGGCCCACAGAATTTCATGTACTTCAGGTGCCAAAGAGCAGACATCCCGGCATTACTCTATGGCTTCCATGCGAATTACATTGGAATCGAGCATAAAGAAAGCACGTGTGCTGGTAGTGCAAAAAGCTGTAAGAGAGTTAAGGCCCCTGAAAGAGTTCAGGAAAGTTACCTGAAATGAGGAGTTGCACACATGTATGCATGCCATCAAGTACGCATGAGTGACAGAAGAGGCAAAGTTTTAGAAGGCATCCACCTGCAGGATAAAGGAGACGTAATGGATGTGGATGTCATATTGTCTTCTCTGATTGGCTGAGCCTGACAACTATGTAAAAAGATTGACCAGGTAACCAGCATATAAAATCAAAGAGAGAACCAGCATGTGTTCTCTTTTGAAATTCCAAAGGACAAGAAAACGGCAAATATTATCCCATTGTATAAAAAGGGGGACTGGGCAGATCCAAGTAAGTGTAGGCCAGTAAGCCTGACATGCATCACAGGTAAATTAATGGAAGGAATTATTAAGGATAAGATTGAGCAACAACATTCAAGGACAGGAGTTATTCTGAACAGTCAGCATGAGTTCAGAAGAGGGAGGACATGTTTTACTAACATGCTGGAGTTCTATGAGGAAGCAACAAAGGGTATGATCAGAGTGGAGCAAATGATATTATTTATCTGGATTTTCAGAAAGGTGCCACATGAGAGGTTGGGCATCAAACTAAAAGAAGTGGGAGTTCAGGGTGATGTGTTTAGATGGGTGCAGAAGAAGAGGAAGGAGAGGGTGATGGTGCGAGGAACCTCATCAGAATGAGGTTCTCAGGTTAATAGTGCTGTCCCTCAGAGTTAGTGCTGGGCTATTTTTAATATATACAGTATAAATGATTTGGATAGGAAAATATATATATACAGTGCATCCTGAAAGTATTCACAGTGCATCACTTTTTCCACATTTTGTTATGTTACAGCCTTATTCCAAACTGGATTAAATTAATTTTTTTCCTCAGAATTCTACACACAACACCCCAAAATGACAACATGAAAAAAGTTTACTTGAGGTTTTGGCAAATTTATTAAAAATAAAAAAAATCAGAAAGTACATGTACATAAGTATTCACAGCCTTTGCCATGAAGCTCAAAATTGAGCTCAGGTGCATCCTGTTTCCCCTGATCATCCTTGAGATGTTTCTGCAGCTTAATTAGAGTCCACCTGTGGTAAATTCAGTTGATTGGACATGATTTGGAAAGGCACACACCTGTCTATATAAGGTCCCACAGTTGACAGTTCATGTCAGAGCACAAACCAAGCATGACGTCAAAGGAATTGTCTGTAGACCTCCGAGACAGGATTGTCTCGAAGCACAAATCTGGGGAAGGTTACAGAAAAATTTCTGCTGCTTTGAAGGTCCCAATGAGCACAGTGGCCTCCATCATCCGTAAGTGGAAGAAGTTCGAAACCACCAGGACTCTTCCTAGAGCTGGCCGGCCATCTAAACTGAGCGATCAGTGGAGAAGAGCCTTAGTCAGGGAGGTGACCAAGAACCCGATGGTCACTCTGTCAGCGCTCCAGAGGTCCTCTGTGGAGAGAGGAGAACCTTCCAGAAGGACAACCATCTCTGCAGCAATCCACCAATCAGGCCTGTATGGTAGAGTGGCCAGACGGAAGCCACTCCTTAGTAAAAGGCACATGGCAGCCCACCTGGAGTTTGCCAAAAGGCACCTGAAGGACTCTCAGACCATGAGAAACAAAATTCTCTGGTCTGATGAGACAAAGATTGAACTCTTTGGTGTGAATGCCAGGCGTCACGTTTGGAGGAAACCAGGCACTGCTCATCACCAGGCCAATACCATCCCTACAGTGAAGCATGGTGGTGGCAGCATCATGCTGTGGGGATGTTTTTCAGCAGCAGAAACGGGGAGACTAGTCAGGATAAAGGGAAAGATGACTGCAGCAATGTACAGAGACACCCTGGATGAAAACTGCTCCAGAGCGCTCTTGACCTCAGACTGGGGCGATGGTTCATCTTTCAGCAGGACAACGACCCTAAGCACACAGCCAAGATATCAAAGGAGTGGCTTCAGGACAACTCTGTGAATGTCCTTGAGTGGCCCAGCCAGAGCCCAGACTTGAATCTGATTGAACATCTCTGGAGAGATCTTAAAATGGCTGTGCACCGACGCTTCCCATCCAACCTGATGGAGCTTGAGAGATGCTGCAAAGAGGAATGGGCGAAACTGGCCAAGGATAGGTGTGCCAAGCTTGTGGCATCATATTCAAAAAGACTTGAGGCTGTAATTGCTGCCAAAGGTGCATCGACAAAGTATTGAGCAAAGGCTGTGAATACTTATGTACATGTGCTTTCTCAGTTTTTTTATTTTTAATAAATTTGCAAAAACTTCAAGTAAACTTTTTTCACGTTGTCATTATGGGGTGTTGTGTGTAGAATTCTGAGGAAAAAAATGAATTTAATCCATTTTGGAATAAGGCTGTAACATAACAAAATGTGGAAAAAGTGATGCACTGTGAATACTTTCCGGATGCACTGTATATATATATATATATATATATATATATATATATATATATA
>JANRMT010028174.1:41276953-41324271 GCA_026402145.1 Polypterus bichir lapradei | reverse complement strand
TTTACTCCCCCGGGTGGAATTGAAGAGTCGCATAGTGTGGGAGAGGAGCGATCTCCTCAGTCTGTCAGTGGAGCAGGACGGTGACAGCAGTCTGTCACTGAAGCTACTCCTCTGTCTGGAGATGATCCTGTTCAGTGGATGCAGTGGATTCTCCATGATTGACAGGAGTTTGCTTAGTGCCCGTTGCTCTGCTACAGATGTTAAACTGTCCAGCTCTGTGCCTACAATAGAGCCTGCCATCCTAACAAGTTTGTCCAGGTGTGAGACGTCCTTCTTCTTTATGCTGCCTCCCCAGCACACCAGTGTGTAGAAGAGGGCACTCGCCACAACCGTCTGGTAGAACATCTGCAGCTACTTATTGCAGATGTTGAAAGACGCCAGCCTTCTAAGGAAGTATAGTCGGCTCTGACCTTTCTTACACTGAGCATCAGTATTGGCAGTCCAGTCCAATTTATCATCCAGCTGCACTCCCAGGTATTTATAGGTCTGTACCCTCTGCACACAGTCTCCTGTGATGATCATGGGGTCCATGAGGGGCCTGCGCCTCCTAAAATCCACCACCAGTTCCTTGGTCTTGCTGGTGTTCAGGTGTAAAGGGTTTGAGTCACACCATTTAACAAAGTCTTTGATTAGCTTCCTATACTCCTCCTCCTGCCCACTCCTGATACAGCCTACAATAGCAGTGTCATCAGCGAACTTTTGCATGTGGCAGGACTCCGAATCGTATTGGAAGTCTGATGTATACAGGCTGAACAGGACCGGAGAAAGTACAGTCCCTTGCGGTGCTCCTGTGTTGCTGACCACAATGTCAGACCTGCAGTTCCCAAGACGCACATACTGAGGTCAGTCTGTAAGATAGTCCACGATCCATGCTACCAAGTATGCATCTACTCCTATCTCTGTCAGCTTGTCCCTAAGGAGCAGAGGGTGGATGGTGCTGAAGGAGCTAGAGAAGTCCAGAAACATAATTCTTACAGCACCACTGCCTCTGTCCAGGTGGCAGAGGGATCGGTGTAGCATATAGATGATGGCATCCTCCACTCCCACCTTCTCCTGGTATGCAAACTGCAGAGTGTCGAGGGCGTGGCGGACCTGTGGCCTCAGGTGGTGAAGCAGCAGCCGCCCCATGGTCTTCATCACATGTGACGTCAGGGCGACAGGCCTGAAGTCATTCAGCTTACTAGGACATGATACCTTTGAGACTAGGGTGATGCAAGATGTTTTCTAAAGCCTCTGGACTCTCCCCTGTTCCAGGCCCAGGTTGAAGATGTGCTGTAGAGGACTCTCCAGCTCCAACGCACAGGCCTTCAGCAGCTGTGGCGATACTCTATATGGACCCGCTGCTTTGATGGTACGAAGTCTCCTCAGCTCTCTGCTTACCTGAGCTGGTGTAATTGTGGGTGGTGATGTCTCTCCTATGCTGGTATCAGCAGAAGGATGGTTGGAGGATGCAGTACTCCGAGGTGAGAGTGGGTTAGGGTGGTCAAACCTATTAAAGAAGTTGTTCATTTGGTTTGCTCTCTCCACGTCTCTCTCAATGGTGGCACCCTGCTTCGAGCTGTAGCCAGTGATGATCTTCATCCCATCCCACACTTCCTTCATGCTGTTATTCTGGAACTTCTGCTCCAGCTTTCTCCTGTACTGCTCCTTCGCCACCCTGAGCTGGACTCTGAGTTCCTTCTGCAGGTACTTGAGCTCATGCTGATCACCGCCTTTAAAAGCCCTTTTCTTCTGGTTCAAAAGGCCCTTGATGTCACTTGTAACCCATGGCTTGTTGTTAGCATAGCAGCGTACTGTTCTTACTGGAAATGCAATGTCCATACAGAAGTTGATGTAATCAGTTGTGCACGGGTGTTACAGTCCACATACTGGGAGAAGGCAGGTAATGTTTTGTCCAGCGTTACATGGTTAAAGTCTCCAGCAATTATCACAGGCGCCTCAGGGTGCTGCGTTTGTAACTTAGCAATTGCGGAATGGATGATGTCACTCACTATCTCTGCGTTCGCTCGAGGGGGGATGTAAACAATAACAACAATCACGTGTCCAAACTCTCTGGGCAAGTAATAGGGATGTAGACTTACGGCCAACAGTTCGATGTCTCTGCAGCAAGTGATTTTAACGTTTACATGTCCTGAGTTGCACCACTTTGTATTGACATAGAGAGCGAGTCCTCCTCCTTTCTTCTTAGCGCTGGTATTTGCATCTCTGTCCGCTCTAACTGTGCTAAACTCGGGTAGCTCCACGTTAGCATCTGGGATGGTAGTTGTTAGCCACGTTTCACTAAAACACAGCAAGCTGCATTCTCTGTAGGTCCTGACATTTTTCACCAGCGCGGCCAGTTCGTCGATCTTATTTGGTAGTGAGTTCACATTTCCCAGGATCACAGAAGGCACCGATGGTTTATAGCGACATTTTCTCGCAAGCTGCTTGGCTTTTATCTTAGCGCCGGCTCGGCTGCCCTGATATTATCTTCTTACCTCGTCAGGTAAATAGGGAACCACACCGGCGTGGGCATTTCTTCTCAGTGCTTTAAGTTGACTACTTGAATAGGCGAGTCTTGGAGTGTAAAAATTCATGTCAAGTAGTAAAAGTAGTAAAAAGATAAAGTCATGCACGGAGCTGCTGGAATGGCTGCCACTCACGGCGGCGCTGGATATAGAATTATATAAACAGCGCTACAGGTGATTGTGGTATAACAGGTCCGCGAATCTGAAACAATGGCCGGGTTTTTAAATAATCAATTTGGCCACATCATTTTCCGTGGGCACGCTCGCCCAGCTGCGGGGAGTTGATGTGGTAATTGGGGCGAGTCGCACCTTCACGTGAGGGTGTGATCTTTCTCAATTGGATTCATCAGCTTCCTGCATTGCATGACTGAGGCGCTACACCCATGGAGCCGTATAAGTACGGGTCGGCACAGAAATGGAAGGGAAGAAACGAAAGAGAAAAGAGGCAGGCAGAGCGAAAGTGTGACACTGGGCCAAAGAGAAAGAGAGGCCAGCGTAGTCAGGGGTCCCGTGTCGGAACGTTTGGATTTTTCATTGTTTTTATGAATTATTTATTTATTGGACTTTGAGACCTGCACAATTTATTTGAACACTGTTTTGTCTTATTTTAATTTTAATAAAAGCACTACACTTTTTACACCATCCCCTTGCTCCAAGTGTGATTTGTCCTCATCTGCCAGATCATCCGGTTACATTACCGACAGTGCTGGGTGCAAGAGGCTGCCAAATCTGGAACAGGGACCATGGTGCAGGACCTTCAATATCACAGTGATGCGTGTAACTCCATGAGAAAATTTGTAAGGTAAATATGTTGTCTGTATGCTGAGCCCCCTGATGCCACAGCACAGGCATGCTTGCCGTGCTATCTATGAAGTCCCAAATCACTTAACATTTGTTAGTTCTTCTGGTTACAGGCTCTCTCTTGAATTGTGATTTTCAGCACAGACCTACTTTAATGTGTTACAGGCATAACAGTAATTCACCAATGAGCTCTACAGTCTAAGTCCAGGCATATGTTGAATTTGTTTCATATTACATTTGCAATTATTGTATACCACATTGGGCTTATCATTGGTAGTGTGCATAATATTAAAAACTAATATAGAAATTGCGGTAGCGGAAAAATAATAAAAGCACTACAGCTGGATGCCTGGACTTTGTGTATAGTAGTTTATTAAATGTTAAAGAAATGAAAATACAGCTTCTATTTAATGAATAAATGCATAAGGTCGAGCTAAACAAATTATTAAATGTAACACATTTATTGAAATTTACATGAAAATTGGAATGCCCCAAGTATTCTTGCTTCAGATAAATATGTTTACTCAGCCCTCACTGGCCTTTTTCAAAC
Organism: Polypterus bichir lapradei; assembly: GCA_026402145.1. Lineage (NCBI taxonomy): Eukaryota > Metazoa > Chordata > Cladistia > Polypteriformes > Polypteridae > Polypterus > Polypterus bichir. The sequence goes on along the minus strand of JANRMT010028174.1, from coordinate 41,320,413 downwards.
GTGTCTTTATTTACACAGGGTTCTCCTTTTAATTACAATAAATCTTTCTCTCTCACTATTTAATTGCCACTCTGATATGCTTTGTTGAGGGGAGCACAGTGAAAGTCAAACCACTTCCATGAGAAAATAAAGAGCCAGGGTTTGATAATATCTTCAATTTATGCCAGCACGGCAGGCGACAATTGAAATGACAAATAAAGCCAAGGTGTCAGTGCATATCAGGTTAGAAATGAGACGAAGAAGCCATTAACAGTGGTACAGCCTCACAGTGGCGGCCTCCTAGGTGCTATCCCATCAGGACCAAAACCCTCATCATATTTACTTCATGTTAATAACTTACACCAAAGAATCTCTAAACAGAGACCTGTAATTCACAAGACGGTATTAAAATGCCGAGCTCTGGAGATGAGTAAGTTGCCCCTTGGCTACTCTTTTTGAAGTTTTAATTTATTTTATAAATTAGTCTTTCTCCTTTTTCTCTTTTTTATTTCCACATTGGGGTTGCTGTTCTGTTCTTCCTATTTAGTCTCTGACCTCACCAATATCGTTCAGTTGAACAAGAAGGTGTATGAAAAGGCTTATATTCTGTATTTTTTCTGTATGACTTTGGTGTAATTGGTCAGTTTAGCTTTGCTGTGATTGGTCAGTTTGATTTTGGTGTAATTGGTCAGTTTGGCTTTGGTGTGATTGGTCAGTTTGATTTTTGTGTAATTGGTTAATTGGTCAGTTTGGTTTTGGTGTGATTGGTCAGTTTGACTTTGGTGTGATTGGTCAGTTTGACTTTAGTGTAATTGGTCAGTTTAGCTTTGGTGTGATTGGTCAGTTTAGCTTTGGTGTGATTGGTCAGTTTGACTTTAGTGTAATTGGTCAGTTTGGCTTTGGTGTGATTGGTCAGTTTGGCTTTGGTGTGATTGGTCAGTTTAGCTTTGGTGTAATTGGTCAGTTTGGCTTTGGTGTAATTGGTCAGTTTGGCTTTGGTGTGATTGGTCAGTTTAGCTTTGGTGTGATTGTTCATTTTCGCTTTGATTTAATTGGTCAGTTTGGCTTTGGTGTGATTGGTCAATTTGACTTTGGTGTAATTGTTCAGTTTAGCTTTGGTTTGATTGGTCAGTTTAGCTTTGGTGTGATAGTTCATTTTCGCTTTGATTTAATTGGTGAGATTGGCTTTGGTGTGATTGTTCATTTTGGCTTTGGTGACACTGAGGACGTGCGAGTGTGAGACACACAAGGAGGAGGAGTGAAGGTATAGGAGGCACACCGAGAGACAGGGCCATCTTAACAGCATTGTAGGCCCCCGGGCAAAGCAGTGCACTGGGGCCCCTACCTACACAACTACTCAGCAATTCACAACATACATAGATTAGCATGGGGCCTATATGCTTGTGGTGCCCCCTGGCAAATGCCCAGTGTGCCCATGCATTAAAAAGGCCCTGCCAAGAGACTGGGAATATCAAAGAAGACAGGAGGCAAAAAAGATATGCCTCAAAATGACAGAGTCTGAGAAGGAGGCTTTCCAGGAACAAGCTTGGGAGATGTAACTCTGGTCAAGAGAGGTTCACACATGCCAGGATACCAAGGAGGGCACCAAAGATACACATAGGGCAAGATATATGAAATATTTGTAAGTATTTTTCTTTTACCTGTCTTTGACAGATAACATGACTCATTTGAAATAAAAATGCAGTGACTGCATTTAATGTTATAATTTTTGTTAATATTGTTTTGTTTAAATATTACAGTGGTACCTTGGTATACGTCCACTTTGGAATAAGTCCAACTTGGTATACGTCCTGTTTGGACACAAAAAATTTGCTTGGTATACGACCTTTGTTTGGAATACAACTCACGTGCTAGAACACCGCGCGCTACCCTTGTTTATCTCTCTCGAGACAAAGCCACGACTGCCCACGAACGTCAGTACGCCAGTTGCTAGCATTCAGTGAACAACCCGCGCTATAACTCTCTGTGAATTTTCACATGATTTTGTGTTTTTTCACGTAAATTTGAATTGATTGTTGAAAAGTATGAAGGTAGCATGTGTATCTGGGACATGGCTGCTGCATACCGTATGCTGAGAACGACGGTATCTACGATTGTGAAAAACAAAGACATTATTAAAAAGTAAAGTGTGGTTAAATTTTCATTTATTTCATCTAATTACTTTTGTATTTATGCATTTTAGTATTAAGCAGTGTTTAAATTATTTCATACAACCCCATCAATGTATACTATGCCAATAACACTAGGATTTTTTTTTCATGGGAACAGATCAATAATTTTCCCTTTATTTCTTATGGGAAAATTCATTTGGTATACGTCCTGTTTGGTATAAGTCCAAGGATCTGGAACATATTAAGGATGTATACCGAAGTACCACTTTATTTAGTATTTAGATATTGCATATATTTGTTTTCTGGCTATGGTCTTTGTGTTTTATGGGGGGAACGCTCCGTAGGGCCACTGTGACATCACTGCTGAGAATCCGACCCTGTATCTTTTTATTTGAGGCAAAAGAGTTAGTTGTAGTCTACGGATCTTTGTCATCTGGGATTTTTTGGTTTTGCAGATTTTTTGCTTTCTCTTTGGAATTTGATTATGGACTGGCATTCTTAGCCTTAGATTGCCTTTTTAGGCAAATATTGTTTCTCTTTCTCAACACTTCTTGTGCTTCTGTTTCTTGAATACATCCTTTAATAATTAAATAATGTTTTGTGTTTTTCTCTTTTTCAGCCAGAAATTTCTGGTTATCATCTCACTTGCAGGGCATTTTTGAGTATGTAGAGTTGTTTTTGAAAAATTTTAAAGCTCCATTTTGGAACTGTGCAGTCCTTGAAGCCTGTCTTTTGAGTTTGGGGCCAGGTTGCTTGCAGTGAGGCCTGTTTCTGAAGCAGACCTATGCAGTCCTGGGGCCTCATGTATAAATGGTGCGTACACACAGAAATGTTGTGTAAGAACTTTTCCACGCTCAAATCGCGATGTATAAAACCTACACTTGGCGTAAAGCCACACACTTTTCCACGGTACCTCATACCTTGTCGTACGCAAGTTCTCCACTCGGTTTTGCAGATTGGCAGCACCCAGCGTCAAAGCAGTGCTACTGTTCCTGTGTGGTTACTCCTTATTTTCCTGATGCGGCTTTATAAATACACTGAAACTAACCACATATTGTTTATTAGCGTAATGCATCTGATTGTAAATAACTTGTAACAATATAATGGTCCAGGGAATAGCCATAGTATTCCAAATACCATAACTGCTTTAGCGTTGTTACTCTAACTGCACCTTCTTCTTCTTTCAGCTGCTCCCGTTAGGAGTTGCCACAGCGGATCATTTTTTTCCATATTTCTCTCACTGCACCATTTGGAGTATTTATATCACTGTATCTGAGTGGGGAATCACAGCAGCAGCTGATCGGAAACAGAATTATCGGTATACAGCATCAAGCACATGCTACCTCAGCCACGGCAAAACGTTTCAACGCCTTTCCTGTACGGACCTCGCAGTTCAGAAACAGTTTCATCCCAAGAACTTCAAACGCACTTCCTCAATTGCTCCTTGTAGAACTGTTTGTACTTATAAGTATAATCACCCCACTGTAAACTTGCACTGCAGTTACAATATTACACAACCTGAGCCACTTTATAAAGTGTGTATTTACATATGATAACAATATTTTTAATATGAAAAGCAGCAAAATATGTTTATTTTATTATACAGATAAAACTTTAACTTCATTTAAATAATCTATATTCTTCGCTGTTACTGGCGTGAAGGATAAAATAATTAAACATGTACTACGAAGATATTTCAATGTTCCTTAAATGTTTTGAAGAATTGGCGCTCTAAGCATACAGATGGCTTAACGTCTATTACAGAGCTGATTGTGTGGCGATCGGTTACTTGGAGAAAGAAAAGCAAGGACTGCAGGGGCGGCCACGCCAATATACTGTATATTGAATATAAAACAGAAAGAGAAAATAACGACACAGCTAAAAATACAGCGGCAAATTTCGACAAAAGTTAAATGCTTGTGTCATGAGCACGAGGCGGCTATGCAGTGTCCGCAACGGACGTGGCCATCCACCGTGCATAAGCTACCATATTGACACTGACGGGCGAAGGGGCCACCGATTCTTTCTCTGCCCATGAGTATTGCTGCAATAAATAATTTCATCGAAGGTCGCACACAATCACTGCACTGTGAAACCCATGTTTAATAACGTGCTTTAACTCCTATCATCATGAAAAAGATATTACGTATACATCTCAGTATTTTAGTTATTCAGAGAGCCTGTAATATCATGAATGTAATGGATTCTGTGTCCTGTCGGAGGAAGAGAGCCGGTTTAAGAAGCAAGTAGTGATTCACACACATAGAAGATCACATACAAAACAAAGCATTCAACGTGCTATACTTTAATTACGATGTGATTTGAGAAACTGGTTAATTAAACGATTTTAAGATGAAGTTTATAATGTTCTACTTTAATGACAAAATAAACTACGTGATTAAAGTGGAAATTTCGAGATTGAAGTTGACATTTCGTGCTTTTTCCCCACTGTGTGCCTTTTTTTACTCTATACCCTAATAAGCTTTCATATGACACTCAGACAGTGGGCTACAACTCGCCTTTTCACGGCGACTTTGATATGTGATTTCTTTTTTATTTCCGGCACTGTGCGATTTTGTGAACGTGAGCTTTCAAGTTTTTCCATCACACTATGTCACTCGATCAACTTCCTTTTGTTGATTATACCATGGTTTAATTAAACAAATAGTATGTTTTTCCTTTGCCTCCACTTGGTATTCGCTGAAATTCTTATATTTTCCCCTGTGCTTTTCCCATTGTCTTTTCACAGAAGGCTGAGCTTAAGGGCAATTTATATTGATTTGCATATTCAAAGATGTGTAATTCTGGGAGGAGTTGGGGCGTTACATAAAGCGCGTGCACGAGCGTTACTTTTCACGCTGACCGGGATTTATGTAGTGGAAGAACGTGGAAGTTGGAGTACACACAGATTCCTGCATCTGGATTTTTCTGTGCGTAAGCACATTTCGGCTTTTGTGCTTACGCCATGTTATACTGCGAATTCTACGCACGGCGTTATACATGCGGCCCCTGGTCTGATTGTGCTTAAATGCCGGCCTGTTCACTCTTTTTGATATTTTTGTGTTGCAGAAATCACACTGTATTTCTCTGCATGTTTAGGCGATGCTCTGTTTTTTGGATGAAGGTAAGGATTAAAATAAGAATGACACCAAAGTGTGACATTTCAGTTATCTTGCCTTTTTAGTATTAGATACATTGCTATCAGGTCATTAGCAAATCTAGTCCTTAGTTACAGCTCCTTAGTTACACCTAAAAACACATCTACATCTTCATTGAACAGTGGATTCAGAAAGTATTCAGACCCCTTCACTTTCTGCCCTCTATATTATGCTGTAAATGTAATTTTAAATGGTAAAATTTGCCATTTTTGCCCAACAATCTACACTCACTTTTCCATAATGACCAAGTGAAAACATTTTCAGAAAGGTTTGCAAATTTATTAAAAATGAAAAACTGAAATCTCTCATTCATAGAAGTATTCACTGTCTGGCTCAAAGGGGGCTTCTGTCTATCCACTCTACCATAAACACCTTATTGACAGAGTGCTGCTGAGATGGACATCCTTCCAACAGGTTCTCCCATCTCAGTTGATGGTTTCTGAAGCTCTGACCAGAGTTTTTGGTCAGATTCCTGACTAAAGCCCATCATGCCTGGTTACTCAGGTTGGCAGGACAGCCAACTCCAAGAAGACTCCTAGTTGTTCCATAGTTCTTCCATTTCTCAATTATTGAGAGCATTGTGTTCATGGGAACATTCAAAACTTTAGAAAATGGTTTTATCTTCTTACCCTTCCCAATTTGATGCATATTCGATGCCGTGAGTGGACAACCTGGTTAACCAGATGGAATTCATTGCAGAACCTCCAACTCCCATCAGGCTTTCCAACCAAAACAATTGGACTAAACCAGGGACTATGACTTTCCTCTATCACACCTAGTTCCAGCATCCGCTTGATCTCCAGCTCCACTTCTGCTCTTTTTGCTTTGGGAAATCTGAATGGGCGTTCTTGGACTATCACCCCGGGTTCTGTCACTATGTCATGCGCCATCAGTGAGGTTCATCTGGGTTTTTCACTCACTATTGCTGGGACAGATGTGATGACTGTTTCCAGCTCCCGTCGTTGATGGGTGGTCAAATTAGGACTGTGTTCATGGGATCATTCAAAACAGTGTTCTCCTAAAATGGATCTGACTCCTGCAGGGGGACAATGGAAAATATTCTGAAGGGCTAAAGTATGATTTCAGTTTTCATCCACACATGCATTGTGAGGAAATTATAATCCCAAAGGGACACCAAAGACGTCATCGGGGCCGGAACAGGAAGCAAAGTAAGGGGTCAGAACAGAAAGCAATGTCATCTGGTCCAGGCAGACTTTCTTGTGTTTGGTCTGCAGGAATAATGGAAAGAGGTTTACTGCACCCCGCCACCCCCTGGCTTGGCGTGGAATTATCTTCTTTTGATTCTTTTAGCTGCCTCCCATGCGCACATGTGCGACAATCACCACAGTCTATTTACAGAGGTGTATAGAGAGTTCTTTGGACTCCATGGCTTGGTTATTTTCCTGACATGCTATGTGAATTGGTAACCTTATATACACGGGTGAACATGTGCCTTTCTAAACTGTCCAATCAATTCAATTTGCTAGAGGTGGATACCAATCTGGGAGATCACAGAAATGTTATCTGCCAAGTCTAAGTCATCTAGTGAAGTAAATATAGTCCATCTGATACCAATGTGCTACTGAATTGTTGTGATCACCCAGTCAATGGTAATGGGGGGGAAGAAACGCCAACCTGACATGACCTTTTCATACCGTAGACTTGATAGAGAACTTCTCTGTGGAGTTTCTCACACTGCAGGTGAGATCTTTGTAGAACATTTTGATGAGATTTATAGGAACGCCATTGGGATGGAGAATTGTTCAAATGCTCTCTCGATGCACACTGTCAAGAGTTCATATTCACTGTATATTACCAATTCAGATTAATATATACATATGATCAGGATTTTGTATATTGGAGGGTCCAAGCAGTGTAATGTAGCTGATTGATAAGAAGGGATAGAAAGACAAACAGTATTTACATTGAAGAAAACAAAACACTTTATTCAATAATACATTGCCATGTCTGACTTTGACTCCAGCATTTCTGTAGGAGTTTTTGCTTCATTTGACTTCACAAATTTCCCGCTGTTCTGCATAAAAAAAGGTAAAAACACCAAGAACATCAACAGAAGAGATCATTCAACACTTATAAAAAATGAATTCCGATGTGAATGATGTTTCCATCGCATTGCAGTGGACCCCACCTGTTCTTGGGTATTACATTAGCTAATCGACGAAGCGCATTCGCCGGCACAAAAGCAAGAACTGGGAAACAGCAGAACACTAAAATGACAAAACCTTTTGACAAGAACAGGACAGCTTTTTTTTTTTTGTATGTTACCATGATAATTAGAAAAGAGCAAATAGTAATTTTTCACATTTCTTTCTGATAAACCAAAACAAACCACATCAAAATGTCAAGAAGCGAAAAAAAAAAAAAAAATGCACTTCCATCTGTTGAGAAAATATGGCTATAGAATCTTTCATGTTATAAAATTAAATCTAGCAATAAAAATGCAGTACCATAAAAATGCTGATGTTTTAATAATGAATCCGTTCCTGCACCGCCGTTTCTCTCAAAACTGTAACCGAATGTTCAAATGTACCATTACCACCCCAGAGTGAGGATTTGGAGATTACAGCAGCTGCAGTGCTCGGCTTCAGTGCTCTCCGGGCAAATGAGTGTCATGGCCAGACATCACCCAAAACATATACCCACCCACCTCCACCTCCACCTCTTCCAGCGCAGTGTTCACCTAAAATGAATCTAACTCCTGCTGGGGGACAATTCAACAAATTCTGAAGGGCTGAAGTCTGATTTCTCTTCCAATCCACACGTGCATTGTGAGGAAATTATAATTCTAAAGGGGCACCAAAGAAATGCAGTGGGCTCTGAACATCTGAACCTGAGTTACCAGATATGTAGAACAAAAGACGATAGTGGATTTGAGCTCACCTTACATCTACACTGTACTGGAGGAATATTTTTTAATTAATGTGACCTGTACATACGGTGTGTCTCAGTACCCCACTGTGGGTAGGTAAGTAGCTGGATAGCTAGATGTATTGCACGTTGAGCTAAATTACTTGTTTGAGAATGTGTTCTATAAATTAAGGTTGTTGTTTTTGTAGACACATGAATAGATAGGTAGATAGACAGAAAGAAAGAAGAGACATTAAATATTGTACAACCCCAATTCCAATGAAATTGGGACGTTGTGTAAAACGTAAATAAAAACAGAATACAATGATTTGCACATCCTTTTCAACCTATATTCAATTGAATACACTACAAAGACAAGATATCGAATGTTTAAACTGATAAACTTTATTGTTGTTTTGCAAATCTTCACTCATTTTGAATTTGATGCCTGCAACACGTTCCAAAAAAGCTGGGACAGGGGCATGTTTACCACTGTGTTATATCACCTTTCCTTTTAACAACAATCAATAAGCGTTTGGGAACTGAGGACACTAATTGTTGAAGCTGTGTAGATGGAATTCTTTCCCATTCTTGCTTGATGTACAACTTCAGTTGCTCAACCGTCCGGGGTCTCCGTTGTCGTATTTTGCGCTTCATAATGCGTCACACATTTTCAATGGGAGACAGGTCTGGACTGCAGGCAGGCCAGTCTAGTACCCGCACTCTCTTACTACGAAGCCACACTGTTGTAACACATGCAGAATGTGGCTTCGCATTGTTCTGCTGAAATAAGCAGAGACGTTCCTGAAAAAGACGATTGGATGGCAGCTCCAAAACCTGTATGTACCTTTCAGCATTAATGGTGCCTTCACAGATGTGCAAGTTACCCATGCCATGGGCAATAACACACCCCCGTACCATCACAGATGCTGGCTTTTGAACTTTGCGCTGATAACAATCCGGATGGTCCTTTTCCTCTTTGGCCCGTAGGACACGATGTCCAAAAACAATTTGAAATGTGGACTCGTCAGACCACAGCACACTTCCACTTTGCGTCAGTCCATCTCAGATGAGCTCGGGCCCAGAGAAGCCGGCGGCGTTTCTGGGTGTTGTTGATATATGGCTTTCGCTTTGCATGGTAGAGTTTTAACTTGCACTTGGAGATGTAGCGATGAACTGTGTTAACTGACAATGGGTTTCTGAAGTATTCCTGAGCCCACGTGGTAATATCCTTTACAGAATGATGTCGGTTTTTAATGCAGTGCCGCCTGAGGGATCGAAGGTCACGGGCATCCAGTGTTGGTATTCGGCCTTGCTGCTTACGTGCAGAGACTTCTCCAGATTCTTTGAATCTTTTGATGATATTATGGACAGTAGATGATGAAATCCCTAGATTCCTTGCAATTGTACGTTGAGAAACGTTGTTCTTAAACTGCTGGACTATTTGCCCACGCAGTTGTTCACAAAGTGGTGAACCTCGCCCCATCCTTGCTTGTGAACGACTGAGCCTTTTGGGGATGCTCCTTTTATACCCAATCATGACAAACACCTGTTTCCAATTAACCTGTTCACCTGTGGAATGTTCAAGACAGGTGTTTTTTGAACATTCCTCAGCTTTCCCAGTCTTTTGCTGCCCCGTCCCAGCTTTTTTGGAACGTGTTGCAGGCATCAAATTCAAAATGAGTGAAGATTTGCAAAGCAACAATAAAGTTTATCAGTTTAAACATTAGATATCTTGTCTTTGTAGTGAATTCAATTGAATATAGGTTGAAAAGGATTTGCAAATCATTGTATTCTGTTTTTATTTACACAACATCCCAACTTCATTGGAATTGGGGTTATATAAAACATATCTCTGTATATATAAATCCAACATTGGTTTGTCTGTCTGTCTGCTTTTTACGCAAGAACTACTTAATGGATTTAGACCGGGTTTTTTTCTACAATTTGCTTTAACATTCTGGTTGATTGTGTGACTTCTCTCATTGAGTATCATAGTTCGCTTGCGGTACCAATTTCCGAGAAAAACGCAGCAGGCTGAGGGGAGGGGCAGAGCCTCCTAACTCATGCGCCAGCCTCGGGGCGTGTACCTTACCCACACTTAGCGAACGAGAGAACTACTTATCGGATTTAGATCAAGTATTTTTTCTATAATTTGCCTGAACATTCTGGTTGATTTTGTGACTTCTCTCGTCGCACTAAGAATCATAGTTCACTTGCAGGAGCGATTTATTCGCACTAATCCGAGACACAGGTTGTGGGCCGAGGGAAGGGGGAAACGTGGCATCAGGAGTGGGGGCCCTCCTCACTGTCCTGCATCACTAATACATAGGCAGAGCTATGGGGACGGCTAGTTAAATATAAAGACACTATATAAAAGTGACAAACAGTCAGATAGATAACACCAAACAACAAAGGTTTTGCTGCCTGAGCACTTTTGGGTATATATTCTGGGTTTTGACCTGCCAATCACAAAAATCATCTGTGAATTTTCCAAATATGTACCATTTTGGCCTGTTTATGTGATTTCTTCCCATGTTCTAAGTATACATATACAGTACAACTTCAACTGGAATGTCTGTGGTGATCTTCAAGTAGTGGCATAGCCATTAGGAAAGCAGCTCCGACAGACCAAGTGCAACGAATGGGGAAGCCATGCTAAAGAGTCTCATTACAATAAAAGGGACTGGAGGCTCCAGAGCAGAAACGTGTGGCGCAAACACCACTTGTCTTGCCAACAAAAATAAGTTGCCTCCTCTCCACCTAAAATTTGTAATGATGAAAAATTTCACAGAAGTGACAAACAAGGAAGGTAAAGGATTTCAAAAGTTGAGGCCAGTGTTTCCATGAATAACTGATGCTGAGATTAAGAAAGGCAATTTTTGTTGGTCCACATATCAGATAGGTCATCAATGACAAGCAGGTCAAAGACCTGCTAGTGGAGCTTGAGGAAATGGCAAGGATGTTGTTGAGAATTTTCTTGGTAACCACAGAGCACCAGACTAAGTCCAGCTGGTTGACAACATGCTTCAAGCATATAAACCAAAAAGAGCAACATATTGCTAAATATTACTTTTCGACATTCACACCTGGACTTCTTTCCTGCTTATCTTCATGCAGTCAGTGACAAGCATGGGGAAAGATTCCAACGGGGCACTGTAAGGATGGAAAAGTGGTAATAATAATAATAATAATAATAATATTAATAATAATAATAATTCTTTGCATTTATATTTATATAGCGCTTTTCTTACTACTCAAAGCGCTCAGCAATTTCAGGTTAAGGGTCTTGCTCAAGGGCCCAACAGAGCAGAGTCCCTATTGGCATTTACGGGATTCGAACCGGTAACCTTCAGATTGCCAGTGCAGATCCCTAGCCTCAGATGAAGTAAGTTGAATCCATCAATGCTGGCCGATTGTTCCAAGTTCCAAAATATGTGTAGCTCAATTGAGCTAATGCACTATCATTAAGTGATTAAACACACTAATCACATATTTCTCCAGGATTCTATGTGATACAATCAATATGGAAGTACAGGGTGAGTCAAAATTATGTTAACATTTGAATGGTGGAAACAATTTATTCCCAAAAGATACTTCATTAGTGATGAGCGAGCACCAAAGTGTTCGGGTGTTCGGTCCGAACACATCGCGATGTTCGTGTGCTGTGCCGAGCACCCGAGTATAATGTAAGTCAATGGGAGACAACCAGGCACCCCCTGCTCTGAAGAGGGGAAGGTGCCTGGTCCATTGGAAAAGGTCAGAAAGTGACAGAAACACCACCCAAATGGACCGGAAACAGCATGGGGACGATGTCTGGACGCATCTTGGACGCTCAAATCTGAAAACCGTTTTCTTCTAGCAAGTCATGTTTTTTAATTATGATGTTCCAGGTCTTGGACAACTAGGGTGAGTAGACAGTAAAAGTGGATAACCATTTTGATAAATACCGGTAATTCCACTAGGGATGCCATTGAGATTTGCCACATGTTACTAAAATGTTATTATTAATTTTATTTAAAAATGAATAATTTTTAAATAGCGGAAAAAAATATTTGTTACTGATTACCAAGTCTTATATGACTCTAAAGCAGGGATCCCCAACTCCGGTCCTGGAGGTCCCCAGTGGCTGCAGGGTTTCATTTTAACCCTTTTCTTAACTAGTGATTTGTTTTTACTCCTAATTAACTTCTTTTGAATTCATTTTAATTGACTTTCTCTTGAAGACTCAGACTCCTTAATTGTTTCTTTTTCCTTAATTAGCAGCCAAACAATAATGAGACACAAAATGAACCAAAACTGTCGATCATACAATATCTGATAAAAAGAAAGGTGAAGATCTCAGGATTGTTGATCTGCTCAGGTCCCCAAAACATTTGACCAGAACTCTTAGAAAATAGAAAATCAATCATTTTGGAAATGTCTGCTATTGCACAATGGGAGCAGCAACAAGCCATGGAATTAAAGAGCAGGTTTAATTAACAATGAGAATCGGCTCCTAATTAAGAAACTGGTTGGATTTTGAGGCCCTGGCTTAGTTGGTCTTCTGTTGACTCCCTCACTTCACATTTCATTTTAGTTTGGGTGCCATTTGAGGAAAGAAATGAAGCAATTCAGAGGAATGATGAAGAAATTCAGGGGAACAAATCTTAAAAAAAATCAATTAACAGTAATTAAAAAGAAGTTAATTAGCAGCCAAAACACAGGTCACTAATTAAGAAATGGGTCAGAATGAAAACCTGCAGTCATTGGGGCCCTCCAGGACCAGAGTTAGAGACCCTTGCACTAATTCATAATGACACTCAGACATGACGCTGCAGTAGGTAGTCGGTTTCACTGTTTCCTTAACATAACATTTACATTTCAGACATTTCGTTCATTAGATTCACCATTACTTTGAAAATTTTGTCAAGGTGATGGACAGACATGGTGATGCGTTTCAGCATTTAAGAAATAACTTTGGTCACGAGAAAAGTGAGGCGAAAATTAAGGAAAGTGTTTTTGTTAGCTCTGAAATCCGCAAACTGATGCTTGATGATGAGTCCAAAAGGAAAGTGAATCAGCAGCATGGGAAGCATTCGTGCAGGTTGTTCAGAATTTTCTTGGCAGTCACAGAGCAGAGAATTCTGCTGAGCGTGTGGAGAACCTGCTGAAAGCATATCAGCTTATGGGAGCCAGAATGGCACTAAGGATGACATTTTTTATATTCTCATTTCGATTTTTTTGTACCAAATCTGGGTGATGTGAGCGATGAGCATGGGGAAAGATTTCATCAAGGTGATTGAAAACCGATATCAGGGAAAATTCACTCCGAGCATGATGGGTAACTGCTGTTGGTTCTTGCAAAGAGAGACGGATGTGCAGTGCAAGCGCAAAAGCGAGTGTCTGAAATATTTTTGAGCACGCTGACCTCGGTTTTATATTGAGGTAAATTGGCACAAACATATTTTAACGTGTCTCTGGTATCATCAGAATAAACACATCAAAACAAATTTGTTGGGACATAGCTCAAACTCCAGTGCAAAAAACTTAATAAAGAGCTGGTCTGAAGTTCACAGTAGCAAAAAAAAAATATTTTTTGTAGACCAGTGTAATTCTTCAGCGAGTGCCGTAATAACACAAATGCATTGTAGTGAATGTTGAATCCCCTCACAGTTACCGTAGAAGTCAGAGCCCGCTTAGCTCCACTGGGAGGTGAGACTTCCCTTTAGCTCAACAGGTTTGGATGCTGCCTACTGTCATGAAGACTCTGGGTTCATGGCCAGCCTCTCTGAGCGAAGACAGGGAATGGACACAGTTGGGGCCCAGAGTGCTTTTCTTCCAGCGACCTACATAAATTAGGAAAATAGTATACCCAAACGTATGGATGTCCCACAGAAGTGGTATATCTACTCTCTATATATAACATCCTAAGCCTAAAAGTGCAATGATTTTGTGCAATGATTTTATGTCACATTTTTTGTCACGCTTTATATCAGGCTTATTTTAGACCTGCATACAGTGCATCCGGAAAGTGTTCACAGCGCATCACTTTTTCCACATTTTGTTATGTTACAGCCTTATTCCAAAATGGATTAAATTCATTTTTTTCCTCAGAATTCTACACACAACACCCCATAATGACAATGTGAAAAAAGTTTACTTGAGATTTTTGCAAACTTATTAAAAATAAAAAAACTGAGAAATCACATGTACATAAGTATTCACAGCCTTTGCTCAATACTTTGTCAGTGCACCTTTGGCAGCAATTCCAGCCTCAAGTCTTTTTGAATATGATGCCACAAGCTTGGCACACCTATCCTTGGCCAGTTTCGCCCATTCCTCTTTGCAGCACCTCTCAAGCTCCATCAGGTTGGATGGGAAGTGTCGGTGCACAGCCATTTTAAGATCTCTCCAGAGATGTTCAATCGGATTCAAGTCTGGGCTCTGGCTGGGCCACTCAAGGACATTCACAGAGTTGTCCTGAAGCCACTCCTTTGATATCTTGACTGTGTACTTAGGGTCGTTGTCCTGCTGAAAGATGAACCGTCACCCCAGTCTGAGGTCAAGAGCGCTCTGGAGCAGGTTTTCATCCAGGATGTCTCTGTACATTGCTGCTGTCATCTTTCCCTTTATCCTGACTAGTCTCCCTGTTCCTGCCGCTGAAAAACATCCCCACAGCATGATGCTGCCACCACCATGCTTCACTGTAGGGATGGTATTGGCCTGGTGATGAGCAGTGTCTGGTTTCCTCCAAACGTGACGCCTGGCATTCACACCAAAGAGTTCAATCTTTGTCTCATCAGACCAGAGAATTTTGTTTCTCATGGTCTGAGAGTCCTTCAGGTGCCTTTTGGCAAACTCCAGGCGGGCTGCCATGAGCCTTTTACTAAGGAGTGGCTTCTGTCTGGCCACTCTACCATACAGGCCTGATTGGTGGGTTGCTGCAGAGATGGTTGTCCTTCTGGAAGGTTCTCCTCTCTCCACAGAGGACCTCTGGAGCTCTGACAGAGTGACCATCGGGTTCTTGGTCACCTCGCTGACTAAGGCCCTTCTCCCCCGATTGCTCAGTTTAGATGGCCGGCCAGCTCTAGGAAGAGTCCTGGTGGTTTCGAACTTCTTTCACTTACGGATGATGGAGGCCACTGTGTTCATTGGGACCTTCAAAGCAGCAGAAATTTTTCTGTAACCTTCCCCAGATTTGTGCCTCGAGACAATCCTGTCTCGAGGTCTACAGACAATTCCTTTGACTTCATGCTTGGTTTGTCCTCTGACATGAACTATCAACTGTGGGACCTTATATAGACAGGTGTGTGTCTTTCCAAATCATGTCCAATCAACTGAATTTACCACAGGTGGACTCCAATTAAGCTGCAGAAACATCTCAAGGATGATCAGGGGAAACAGGATGCACCTGAGCTCAATTTTGAGCTTCATGGCAAAGGCTGTGAATACTTATGTACATGTGCTTTCTCAATTTTTTTATTTTTAATAAATTTGCAAAAACCTCAAGTAAACTTTTTTCACGTTGTCATTATGGGGTGTTGTGTGTAGAATTCTGAGGAAAAAAATGAATTTAATCCATTTTGGAATAAGGCTGTAACATAACAAAATGTGGAAAAAGTGATGTGCTGTGAGTACTTTCCGGATGCACTGTATATATGTTTGGTATCATTCTCTTCAGAATTTATCGAAATTTAATGTGATGTTGTTAGATTTTTAGATTCTTATTCTGTTTTTAAATTATAAACTAAAATATCAAGAACTCAAGTCCTGCGAAACGAGACTCTGTGCCAATAGATTTAACCATGCCTGGGGTTGGAAATAAAAGACAAAAAGTAGATGACAAAGACAGCTGCTGTACAGGCTGTTAAATGTTCAAAGCACCGCACGAGATGCAGATCATGTGACACAGTGGCAGCAGCAAGCCAGCAGCTGATCGAGCAAAGAGGAGGTAAAAAAAAAAAATTGAATTTGTTTGCCATTGTATCACCGTTTTAGAGGCATTTATAAGAGGGGTTTTCGGAGGAGTGACCGCGTCTCCTTTGGGTCAACCTCTTTACAATGTGAGCGGCAAAGACATGAAGTGGCTGGCGAGTGAAGCGCCCCTAGTTTAACAATATTTTTGTAAAAATACATGTGTTTGGGACATCGTGTGCATACGACTGGATGACCTGACATGTGGATTAAGCAACATGAAGAGCGTAAGATTTTTGATATTGTTCGCCATCCACCGTTGGCATCTGTTCTATCTGAAACTTTGTTATCTCCATTCTGTATGAAAACATAAGATGAAATATTTTTATTGTCCTTTACTACAAACTGCATATAAACAAAATATAATTTTTGAGTGGAGTATTCTTTTAAGAACAGCTACAGAGTTGCCCTCCTGTGTCGACCACATTCAGATCGACCTAACGGTGTGTAACTGGTTTTTCCGTAATGAGACCGATGAAGAGGAGCCAACGTGACCATTTCGCAGATGAGCACCTCTTGCAGTGCCACCCTGGAGTCCTGAGCTCTCATTCTCCCACATTCAGTCACATAGTTATGGGTTACAAAGGCGCCATCTCTCACTCCACTGCTGTCTGCTGTGTATAATGTGTCAACATTTCAACATCCATTCGTTATTTTTTACATATCAGTCTTTCTATGATGTCCTGTCTGTTCTCCTTTAATATTTCAGGTATGACTGAGTTTAGAACTGTAAAGCAGTGGAGGTTCAGTAACACCCTTACAGACAGACACACAACTATTTGAGTTTTGTGTTGTGTCATTTGTCTGAAATTGACTTTCAAAATTTCATATTGTTAGGAATTTTTTTCCCCAATTTATTTCCCTAGGGGGGTGCAAAGTAACAAAAAGGGGGGCGCGAAGATGTGAAAAAAGAAACAAGAATCGAAAATATGAAAAATACATCTATTGAAACGAAAACAAATTAACTTAAACTACATTCTGATACTAGAACAATAAATATAGAGTTAGATAAATGTCGATAAAAGTTAAGTAGGTGTAATAAAATATGCATCTATGATATATCATTAATTAAAAAAGAACAAATTGGTATTAGTGGGCTCCTTTCAAAAAAACATTAGGGGGGCGCGATTAAAACTGTTATGAAAACTCGGGTCGCAAATACGTAAAGGTTGAGAAACGCTGAGCTAAGCCATTTTCACTTTAATTGTTGACATCGTTGTAGTCAGTGCTGTTGTGCAACTGCCAATGTAACTGGCTATGTCATTTAGCTTGGGAAAAAAATATGCTTGCCTTGCCAAACCAATAAAATATTCATTTGATTCTGCCACTAATCCACATAAAATGTTAATTGAACTAAATGGAAAAAAAAAATCTACCAAACGCAAACTCAAAATAGTAGACTCTGATTAAATGATAGAAAGATGCAGGCCCACCATGTTTCTGTTTGTTCTAAATGATCCAAACTGAGTACCCCGACTATAAACTGACACCCTGCAAAGGCAACTGTGTGCACAAAGTGAGCCGAGTGGTGCACTGAGCACCCCATCCCGCACTGGCTCCTGCTTTATGTTCAAAGCTGCTGGGACAGGCTTTGGCTCCTTTTGACTCTGAACTGGATTAAGCTTGTTTGAAAATGTATTCTATATTTATTTTCAGAGTGTATTATATATTTTGCCCACTCTTCTAAGGAGACATGCGAGTAAGAATTTCATTGCACTTCTTATGCATGTAGACAAGTAAGTTGGTATCTTGTTATATAAAAAGAGTGACTGGGTATATCCAAGTGACTATAGGCTAGTAAGCTTAACATGCATCACAGGAAAATCAATGGAAGGAATTATTAAGGATAAGATTGTGCAACACCAGGCAAGAACAACAGTTTGACTGAACATTCAGCATGAGTTCAGAAGAAGGAGGTCGTGTTTTACTAACATGCTGGAATTCTATGACGAAGCGACAAGGATATGATCAGAGTGGAGCTCATGATATTTTTTAACTGGACTTTCAGAAAGCATTTGATAAGGTGCTACATGAGAGGTTGGACATCAAATTAAAAGAAGTGGGAGTTCAGGGTGATGTTTTTAGATGGGTGCAGAATTGGCTCAGACACAGGAAGCAGAGGGTGATGGTGCGAGGGACCTCATCAGAACTGGCCAATGTTAAGAGTGGTGTCCAGCAGGGGTCAGTGCGGGTGCTGCTGCTATTTTTTATATATATAAATGATTTAGATAGGAATATAAGTAACAAGCTGGTTAAGTTTGCAGATGATACCAAGATAGGTGGATTGGAAGATAATTTGGAATCTGTTATATCATTACAGAAGAACTTGGATACTGCAGAGGGCTGGCACCCTGCCTAGGGTTTGTTTCCTGCCTTGCGCCCTGTGTTGGCTGGGATTGGCTCCAGCAAACCCCCGTGACCCTGTAGTTAGGATATAGTGGGTTGGATAATGGATGGATGGATGGAGGACTTGGATTATATACAGGCTTGGGCTGATTTGTGGCAGATGAAATTTAATGTCAGTAAATGTAAAGTATTACACATAGGAAGTAAAAATGTTAGGTTTGAATACACAATGGGCAGTCGAAAAATCGAGAGTCCACCTCATGAGAAGGATTTAGGAGTCATAGTGGACTCTAAGCTATCAACTTCCAGACAGTGTTCAGAAGCCATTAAGAAGGCTAACAGAATGTCATGTTATATAGCGCCTTGATGTATTGAGTACAAGTCACAGGAGGTTCTGCTCAGACTTTATAACACACTGGTGAGGCCTCATCTGGAGTACTGGGTGCAGTTTGGGTCTCCACGCTACCAAAAGGACATAGCAGCGCTAGAAAAAGTCCAGAGAAGAGCGACTAGGCTGACTAGAGGGCTACAGGGGATGAATTATGAGGAAAGATTAAAAGAGCTGAGCCTTTACAGTTAAAGCAGAAGGAAGATTAAGAGGAGACATGATTGAAGTGTTTAAAATTATGAAGGGAATCAGTCCAGTGGATCGAGACTGTTATTTTAAAATGAGTTCATCAGGAACACAGGGACACAGTTGGAAACTTGTTAAGGGTAAACTTCACAAAAACATTAGGAAGTTTTTCTTTACACAAGAGCAATAGACACTTGGAATAAGCTACCAAGTAGTGTGGTAGACAGTAAGATGTTGGGGACTTTCAAAACTCGACTTGATGTTTTAGAAGAATTAAGTGGACAGGACTGGTGAGCTTAGTTTGGCTGACTGGCCTGTTCTCGCCTAGAGTGTTCTAATGTACTAATGAATGTACATTCAGCCTGCATCCCAGATCACACGTGCCTCCCCGTTGGGCCCAGGAAACTGCAGGAAGCAGTGTCTGCGGCAGGTATGTATTTGGAGGAATTAAGTGGGTCCCACTCCACAAGGCTGCTCGTGACACACTTGGTGACCTTGCTTGTGCTCCAATTGTAGAAAATGTAAGTAAGTGATTGTCCTGGATGGTGGGCTTTAAGTCAGCAATGATAGTAGTCTGGAGGAGGACACACATGCAGGTCTAAGTGCTTTATGAAGCAGTTGGGAAATATAGATCTAAGACATGAAATACTTAATAATGATTCTTTGATCCTGACCAGAAAAAATCACTATAAAAAATTAAGGAGTGAATGAAGATAATAAGGCACACCTGAAAAGGGAAAAGTGGCTACAGAAAATGGATGGATGGACTTATGGATAATAATAATAATAATAATAATAATAATAATAATAATAATAATGTGCAGCGCATTTCATTGCCACTTCAGGGTCCTGGGTTTGAATCCCCTGGTCATTGTCCATGTGTTTGTGTGGGTGTCCCACCCACATTCCAAAAGATGTGAGGATCAAGCTAACTGGTGATTACAGACTGGGCCTGTTTGAGTTCCAGTGTGGGTTTGTGTAGGAGATGCCCCCCTGGTGGACTGGCTCCCTGTTCACAGTTGGTTCTGCTTTTTGGCCTGTGCTTCCAGGAAAATAATAATAAAGTGGTGCTTATTATAATAAGCTGTATAATAATACTGCTGCCTCAACATTCTGATATCCTAGGTTTGAATCCTATGCGAACTCATGTTTCCCACATCCTTAAAAAAAAATTATGCTAATTGGTGATACACATTTAGCCCTGAGCAAGTGTGATGGTAGGACTCTGACATGGATTGAGATTGTTAATAATAATGATAACAGTAATAGTAACATATGTCTAATGAAAATGATCCTTTGATATAAAACAATAAAAAAAATATATTAGGTGGCTCTGAGGCTATAAATCTGTGTTGGTATCTGGAAGGTTGCTGATTCAAATCCTATTAATAGCAGAAAGGATTCTACTCTATTGAGCCCTTGAACAAGGCCCTTAACCTGGCACTCTAAACTCCAAAGGTCAAGAGAAAAGACAATTTCCCCTCAGGGATTAATAAAGTATATCAAAATATTGAAAATTAAGTAGTGCAATAATAATAATAATAATAACAATAATAATAATAATGACAATAATAATTACAATAATAATAATAATAATAAGGTGTGAATGAGTATGTGCAATGATGACTGATGTCCTTGGCTTGGCTGTTAGGTGGATTCTCAGAAAACTGTCTGTGGGTTAAGAAAGTGGACAGCTAAGTGGATGGATGGATACTTTGTCTGTCTTGCAATTAATTTTATGAAAAATTATCTTCAATTATGGCACAATTAAAAAAAATCCTTGTGCAGACCACAACTTATGTCAGTGCCATCTAACTATAACATCAGTCCCAAAGAAGAGCCTCAATTAGTGCACTGCCATCAGCCCCGGAATGACTCTGGAAAACAGATCTAGATAAATAATCCCAGTCATCATAGGTGCTACTGAGGTTATCGCTAAATCCATGAATCGGTATGCTGAAAAGCTCTCACAATATCAATAATATTATCAATAATAATATCAATATCAATATCAATAATATCAATGTCAACATTTTACAAAAGCAAGTAGCGTTGTTTGCTAGCAGAATCGTTGGCATGCCTAGCAGTAGTTAATACCATCCATTTTCATTTGAACTGGCACTAACCTGCTGCCCCTAACCCTCAACTGACTTAAATTCTCAAAGTTACTCCTACCCAAGAGCTTCAGCTTTGTTCACTCTCAAGAGGTGTCTGAAGCGGGCACAGTTTTAATACTAGCGGAAAGCTGTAAAATCCAAAGAAACAGAAAAGGTAATAATAATAATAATAATATATTTCTATGGAAGTATTATAATATATATAATATATTTCTTTATATAATTTTGTATCATTTGACTAAATCTGGCAATCTGAATCAGTAATAATAATAATATTAATAATGTTAGTTATTTTTCTACACATCCCTTTATATCAATTTGTTTCAGCTGTCAAAATGTCAATATCTATATAAAGAAGTGAATTAATAATTATTAAAAACAACATAATCATAATACCAGTTCGCTTCATTGAATTAAATTTGGACATGAAATAACAGCTGTGGCAGATGACCAGAGACCTTGCCCCATCGGGGCGCCTGGAGAAGGGAAGGACCGGGACGGGGGCAATATCTTCCCTGGGGCACAAGAGGGCAGCACCCCTGTATAGCATCAGGGCCATGGATACGGAGCTAAGAAGCTCAACCCTGTGGGGGTCCGTGGCCACTGTCAGGGGGTGTCTGGACAGCTCCGGAGCCTTGGTATGCAACACTTCCACTTACACACAGAAGTGCTACTGGATGTTAATTAGGAAACACCTGGAGCACTTCCAGGTGCAGTATAAAGGAGGCCGCCTCACTTTACTCGAGGAGCCGGAGTCGGGTGGTAGTGGACAGAGCTTGTGAGGAGAAGAGTGAAGGTGGCAGAAGAGAAGAAAAGAGTGGAAAAGGACTTTGAGAACTGTGAATAAAAGCATGTCTTTGTGTACATCTGGTGTCGTGTCTGTCTGGGTCCGGACTGATCTTTCCACAAAAAGCCTAAAAAACAGAAAGCAGTTGTGTGAAATGGTTTGATTGGCTGACGATGATGATGATGATGATATAATGTAATCTAATAGATACACTGGCAGCCCATCCAGAATGGGTCCCTGCCTTGTGTCGATGCTGCCGGATCAGGCTCTCCTGAAACCTTACATTGTACTTTGTGAAAATGCTACTAAGAATAAGAGAAGAGCAATGGATGAAATGATGGACAATAATTAAAGCAAATTAATACAGGAAAGAGAAAAACAAGAACAAAACAGAGGAAGAACAAGAAAGTCGTGCAAAAAGAGCTGAAACAAAGCAGACCGGAAAAAACCAAGGGAAATAATACTTGTGTATTCTGATCCCAGACCACGATTACATCGATAAAACGCAAACTTAATCCAGTGGTGTAAGCGACGTGATTTATGATGAGAGCTGCTCGGGGTGTTAAGATCAGGCTGAACAAGCACTAAACAAGGCAGTCAATGGTAAAGGCAGCCAAGGACGGCACACATCGTGAATGAAATGACTTCAAATGAGTGTGGCCAGGAAGAACTTTGTTTCAATGTCTTTGCAGTAGCAGCATCGGGTGAGAATATTAATAATGGTAATGGGGGGAGGCCTGTGCCTTTGCTTCTCAGGTTCAGTCCTGAGGGACCCCAGTGACTGCCAGTTTGTTCAAGATGTGTTCACTCGTATTAGTGAGTCTATTTTGCTCTAATTGATCTCATTTTTTCATTAGCTGCTCTTTTATTTGCTTTCCCTTATTCCACCTTTAGAAAAGAGCAGCAGTGTGAGGTTTACATTTATAAGAAATGTACATATATTTCCTTTTTTACCGTGGCACTTAACTCTCTTATAATGACATTTTCCCATTTTCTGCTGCCTTAATATCTCATACTAATGACAGTTAACCACAAACAGAGCCGGACAAACGGCTCTTGATGTTGAACGGCCAGAGCTCCCTCCCGGTAAGACACACTAACACGATGATTAGTAAATAACAGCCAAAAAAACGCCTGGAAAAGCTGAATGAAAATCCTCAAGATAATGATGAAAATCTTAAAAATGAAAATAAACTTCAATCATCCCCATGTGACAAAACATAATTGCTTGCTTTATTTCAATAAAAGTTTAGCAAACCTAGTTTTGTCATTTCCTAAAACACCAAAAACTGAAATTGGGAAAAATAACAGCATACTTAATTAAGGGGGAGCCCAAAGAAAAGGAGAGGATGGGTAGGATGAAAACCAGCAGCCCCAGGAGAGTTCCCAGGGCTGAACTGGAGGACCACCAGGATATGCAAATTAGAGGAATAGTAATAACAAATCTAAATATATATACATATATATAGCGCCCTTCAAGGTGAAGACACTGTACACGAGTAGTGCAATAATTTTAGAATGATGTAACCAAAGTCGTAGGGTGGGGATCATACCTGTAGCTAACTGAATGCAGTCTAATGCCATAACAAAAAGTGGCATACTTTTATGAAACCTATCTCATCTAATAATAATAATAATAATAATGAATGTTACCAAGAATCTCTTTGACACAAGTATTCAGACTCTTTGCTATGACACATGAATTTCGGCTCGGGTGCATCCCATTCTATTGATGATCACTGAGATGTTTCTACACCCTGTCTGGAGTCCCCCTGAGGTCATTTCAACTGATTGGACGCGATTAGGAAAGGCTCACAATTTGTCTTTAGAAGGTTCCGCAGGTGATGATGTGTACCAGAGCAAAAACCAAGCCATGAAGTCGAAGGAATTGCCTATAGAAATGATTGGGGAAGGTTACAAAAATTCTTTCAACCTTGAAGGTTCTCAAAAGCACAATTGCCTCCATCCATCCATCCATTATCCAACCCACCATATCCTAACTACAGGGTCTCGGGGGTCTGCTGGAGCCATTCCCAGCCAACACAGGGCACAAGGCAGGAAACAAACCCCGGGCAGGGTGCCAGCCCACTGCAAGGCACAATTGCCTCCATAATGTTTAAATGAAACAAGTTTGGAACCACCATGACTGTCCAATCAACCTGCACAATCGGTGAAGAATGGCCATGGTAAGATAAGTGTCTAAGAACCCCATGATAACTCTGGCCGAGCCCCAGAATTCTCATGTGGAGATGGGAGAAAGAAGGATAGTCATAGTTCCAGAAGGACAATCATCAGTGTAACACTCCACCATTCTAGGGTTTATGGCAGAGTGGCCAGTCAGAGGCCTCTCCTCAGTAAAAGACGTATGGAAGCCCACTTGGGCTGCAAAAATACTAATAAAAGACTTTAAGACTGTGACTTATCTAAAGAAACCAAGAAAACATCATGACTGGAGGAAAGCAGGCACTGCTCATCACCTGAACAATTTAATTACAGTGATAAAGCATGGTGGTAGCAACATTCATGATGTGAGGGGGCTGTCTGCACGAAAGCTGAGCTATCAGGGCTATCCTGAAAACCTTCTCAAGAGCGCTCTGGACCTCAGACGGGACTGAAGGATTACTACAAGACAATGACACAAAACACAAAGCAAAAACAACAAAGATGTGGCTTAGTGACAACTCTAGGAATGTCCTTGAGACTCCAAGCCAGAACCTGAACTTGAACCAAAATAAAACATCCCTGGAGAGAACCAAAAACAGCTGTCTACTTATGGTCTCCATCCAATATGACAGAGGCAAATGGCAGGAAATCTCCAAATCCAGGAGTGTGAAGCTTGCTATGTCATACCCCAAGAAGACTCCCGGCTGGAATCACTGCCAAAGGGGATTCGACCAACAACTGAGGAAGGGGTCTGAATACTTGTGTCATTGAGATCTTTCAGTTTTTATCTTAAATACATTGGCAGAAATGTCTGCTTTTGCTTTGTCATTCTGGGGTATTGAGTGTTGCATATTGTGGAAAAGAATGAATTGAAACGATTTTAACACAAGGCTGCCACATAACAAAATGTGAAATGTGAGTGAAGGAGGTCTGAATAATTTCTGAAGACACTGCCTGGTTGTTTTTAGTCCGGGCCTCACAAAGATTAATGGCGACAAGCTGAGTAAGTAAGCCAGGTGGTAGGAATATCATTTCAGTCCACTTCAGTTACTGTAAGGAGCTTTCATTTACTAAGAGTTAAGTAACGAAACAAATGGACTGCTTTAAAAAGTCTTATTAAAAAAACGCTTTCTCTGGCACACGGATCTCTCTTGAGCTGGTCTGTGAAAATAGCAGGCGATGGGCTGAAGCAGATGAGAGTTTAGGATAGGCGAAGATGACAACGTAATAATACAGTAAATATGCTGATATAGTAACTCGAGCTACAGAATCCATCTATCTATCTATCTATCTATCTATCTATCTATCTATCTATCTATCTATCTATCTATCTATCTATCTATCTATCTATCTATCTACTTTGTACAAATACATATCTATACATGTTTTGGAATCTCCCAGAAGGCTCAGGAAAGCCTGAGCAGTACCACTGCCAGACAGAAGGGGGCACTATTACTAGCCATGTTTCTTCTTTCCTTAGCAGCATAGAGCCATATCTAGGAGAAGACACATAGCTCCTCTCCTGCTAGGCGTCCTAAGCCCCAGTAGACTAATTTGACTAGGGAGCTAAGACATGGTGGTCATCTTTTCACCGAAATAGCTGAGGCAGATGGAGGTCTTGAAACCTTTCATTGCAAAGTGCAAGGACCATGACTTTTGTTTCAGTTTTTATGACGTATGACACTTATTTTCATCTATGACACTATCAGGGTTATGGCCAGCTTGGTATGTAAAATATTGCACTGCATCCAGTGATTGTCCCGTCTGGAGTTGACTGCACTCATACAGTATATACTGTGTATATATATATATATATATATATATATATATATATAGGCAACATTACTGCAACTGGCTCTGATAAAGTCCCCAGTCCTCCCCAACCACAGCTGCTGTGGGAGTTCCAGCCATCAGCACCACATTTTTTTCATAAAAGTCAAGAGATTTCCCCTGCCATGTGCGTAAAAAGGAATTTAATCCAAGCTGTTTGATTAAACTTAATCCTCTTTGTTTAGCAACATTTTTTTTTTCCTGGTAGTAGTTAATACTGTTTAAACAGCAGTGATTTTTCTCTATTGACTTTATGTTTGGGTTTCATTCTTCAATTTATGTGAAGACGGCAGAGCTTTAGAAGACAAGTCACTGCAGCTGCTTTGAAATAAAGTCAGACATGTGAATGTAAATGTGAATATAGAAAGAGAGGCAGCAAAGCGATAACATAACACTCGAAACTGGCCACGCTCTGAGCTCATGTGTGATCACACAATGGTGTCCATGGTGCCTCCTGTGACATGCCACCCCATTCCGTCCCCTCACAGTGCTCTGTTCCCTGACAAGTACTGCTACAAGTACAAGGCTGATGATGCTGTTGCTATCATAATCTACATCCATGTATGTAAGCCTACAGTGAGTGACATTCGCTAACCCTCTTTATCCCTTTCCAAGTCACGGCGGACTGGAGCCTACCTCGGCAGCATTTGGTGCAAGGCAGGAGCCATTCCTGCTTACAGAATGCCAGTCCATCACAGAGCTGTCAATATACAGAAAGATGGGTTTATTTTCTGAACCCATTTATTACAATGCATACATCTTCATTGATCTGTCTGTCATATGAACTGCTTAACTCAGTTAAGCAAATGAAGAATAAAGAAGCATCCCATTCAGATAAAATAAGTGTGATGTCGAAAATAGAAACAGCACCCCATTACAGTGTATACTTAATTAATTGGAAACAGCCTGAAAGTTGGGAAAGCAATCTTTTTTTTTTTTTTTTTGCAGTCATATTTGGACTGCCACATACCTCCAAATGTTTAATGTTAATGCCAACCAATAATTACTGTATATAATGTAAAAAAAGTCTTTGTGAATGTAAAATGAGGCTGTGTTGCTAAGGACAATTTATGCATTGAAGTTAGGAGGCTGATTTAGAGTTTATCAGTATTAAGAGCTCTGTAACTTTACTCAGTTTAGCGTTAGTTAACTAATTATATTTTGTAACAGTCCTCTCACATTTCTATAGCTTTCACTATGAAAGGTACTATATTGTATATGAATACGTTTGCATTGCATTCTACTAGTGATTATGAAGAAAGGCGCTCCATAAAACAGAAACTTTGTTACTTTGATTCTCAAACTACCTGCGCCATGAACTTGAATTGGATTCAGCAGCTTTGAGAAGCTTCTAGTAATATTAGTCACTGTGAAGGGGGCTCGTTAGACCTGTCTGGCATCCCACCATTGTCTGATTGTCCTTTGTCTCTCTGAGTTGGGATAAATGGATAACTGATCTCTTCAGTTTATTTCTCTAGCAGCACTATTATCCACTTTGCAAAGCACATTCTGTTAGTGTTCATAATAAACAGCGCTATCTAACATGTAACAATGTGACGCCCCACAGCAGCTCTCACTATGAAAAGCATGGTGTGTATTCAGCCACGACATTAAAAGCACTGACAGGTGAAGTGAATAACATGGATTATATTGTTACAATGGCGCCAGTCAAGGGGTGGGATAGAACAGGCAGCACGTGAAAAGTCAGTTTTTGAAGGTGATGTGCTGAAGTAAGAGAAATGAGCAAGTGTGAGGTTCTGAGCGACTTTAATAAGGGCCGAGTTGTGATGGCTAGATGTCTGGGTCAGAGCCTCTCCTTAGTGGCAGGTCTTGTTAAGGGGGTTTCTGGTCTGCAGTGGTTAGTATCTACCAAAAGAGGTCAATGGAAGGGCAATTGGAGAACTGGTAACAAGGGTCAGGAGTGCCCAAGGCTCATTGATGTGCCTGTGGAGTGAAGACTAGCCTGTCTGGTCTGATACCACAGAAGAGCTACTGTAGTATAAGTAGATGAAAAACAGAATGCTGGCCATGAGAGAAAGGTGTCAGAACACACAGTGCATCAAAGCTTGCTGTGCATGGGGCTACATAGCCACAGACTGGTCAGAGTGCCCATGCTGACCTCTGGTCCACTGCCGAAAGTGACTACAATGGGCACCTGTGCATCAGATCAAGGCAGCCTGGACTGATGAATCACATTTTCATTTAGATCATGCGGATGGCCAGGTGCAGATGTCCAGTTTACCTGGAGAAGAGATGGTATCAGGATGCACTACGGGAAAAAGGCAAGCTGGCTGAAGCAGCATGATGCGCTGGGCAATGTTCTGCCAAGAAGGCTTGGGTCCTACGGGCATACACGTGGATGTTCTTGTAACATTTACCACCTATCTGAAGATCATTATGGAACACGTACATCTTATCATGGCAATGAGGCCTCTTTCGGCAGGTTAATGCGCCCTGTCACAGTGCAAAAACTGCTCAAGAATGGTTTGAGGAACATGACAAAGAGATCAAGGTATTGACTTGGCCTCCAAACTCCCCAGATCTCAATCCGATTAAACATTTGTGGGATGTACTGGAAAACCAAAGTCCAATCCATGGAGGCCCAACCTCACAACTTACAGGACTTTAATGGATCTGCTGCTAACATCTTGGTGGAGTCCATTCCTCGATGAGTCTGAGCTGTTGTGGCAACATGACCGGGACCTACACAATATTAGGCAGGTGGGTTTAATGTTGTGGCTGATTGCTGTATAACAGCGGTGGGCAATGTCGGTCCTGGAGGGCCGCAGTGGCTGCAGATTTTCATTCCAAATCAATTGCTTAATCCTTGCCAATCTCAGACCTTATTTAATTTTATGGCTTGTTAGTCTGCAATGTAAGGTTTTAATATCGTAGATTTTTTCCTTTCCAAGGATATCATCCAAATGATATGAAGCCTAGTATGGATAAGTTTCAGTCGGTCACATATTTCTATTAAGTGTTTTAATAAATTAAACAGTGCATGATGAACACACACAGGTGTAAATGGAAACAAGTTAGGTGGAGTACTGTTGGCTGTTATTGCTAATAAGTAATTAAGTTAACAAGCGACACCACTAAAATGAAGCATCAAAATGTCACTTGAGCAATAAGTGCTTCATCAGAAATAATTGACTCTAAGAAACTGGGTTGGAACAAAAACCTGAAGCCACTGTGGCCCTCTAGGACTGACATTACCCACCCTGGTGTATAGAATTATTTTTTTTGTCAACAGTGCTTTTATTTGAGACAAGATGTTCCACACGCCTACCTCGATGGGCCGTCTTAAGTTGGGACCCGAGTGCTGCCATGCAGCGGGTGACGCCTCAGAACCACACCAGACCCCATTGGCTCTCTGCCGGCTTTGACTCTTCTGGGGATGAGGCTTCCAATATGAATGTGATGCATGGACGCTATCCAGTGACCCGAGATGAAGACTGGACGGCATCAGTACTGTGTCTCTTTGGAGTATCCTTGGGCACCACTGGTTTGACTTTGTGTTGCTCATGGAGTCCCGCATTGTGTGGGCGTGTCAGCTACGGCACTACCGTCACGTGGCCCAATTCCCAGAGGGTGATCCGGCTAACAGGATCCTAATCGTTGAGGACCCGGGTTGCTGGATCAGGCCAAAGGGATGCCAACCTGGCTGCGGCAGATAGAGAGTCATTTTGGGAGGGTGGGACTTGACTGCCTGGGGGGCAACACGCTGTCCAAGTGCATGCTACCCAACCTGACCTGACCGTTTATTTGAATTATAATTGATATCCCCAATACTGTCCACTCTGAAAGGTGCTACATAACATCATTTTTTTGATTGTCATACTGGTCCCTTTCACTTAATAGAAAAGCTCTCATGTGCTTCTCTAAAGTCGCTATATCTATTGGATGTCTGAGTGTTCGGCTCAGTCTGTTAATTTTGTAAAAGCTAACACAGCATGTGCTTCACTAAGATTACTGTGAAAGGATCCATATGTGTTGGCTCTTTCACTGCTTGTTGCTTTGCTGGTCTTCTTTTTTAATGTGCTTTACTATGACCATTGTAAAAGGTGCTGTGTTTATTGGCTGTTGAAATGGCAGCTTGTCTTTTGTAAAACTGCACGTGTGCTTTACTACGGTCATCGTGAAAGGTGCTTCTAATAGTTGCTTTGTGCTTTACTGTGCCCATCATGAAATGTTGCTTGAGGGTCTGTTTTGCTGTTTTCATCTATAAGTACTTCAGTACACGCATTGTCAGTCAGTCAGTCATTGTCCAACCCGCTATATCCTAACACAGGTTCACGGGGGTCTGCTGGAGCCAATTCCAGCCAACATAGGGCGCAAGGCAGGGACAAACCCCGGGCAGGGCGCCAGTCCACACACCCAGCTTACACTAGGGACAATTTAGGATCGCCAATGCACCTAACCTGCTTGTCTTTGGACTGTGGGAGGAAACCATCGCAGACACGGGGAGAACATGCAAACTCTCCAGGGTCTCCTAACTGCGAGGCAGCGGCGCTACCACTGCGCCACCGTGCACTCATTGTAAAAGGCGCTATATTTATTGGCTCTTTAAAGGGTCACTGTGCTAATTTTGTTTAATAATTTTGTTTAATAAAAAAATCCTATGCGCTTCATTACAGTCACTGGCTGCTGAAGAGATCAGTTCGGTGCTTTTGCTTCCTATGTGCTTCATTACACTCCTCGCGTATTTGTTGGATCTTTGATTAATCTTTGATTAATTGTTGTTGTTGTTTTGCTGCTCTTTTATTTCATCAAAATTCTTATGTGCTCCACTGCAGTCATTTCTGAACGATGCTCTGTTTTATTTCTTGGCTGTTTCACTAAGCTTATTAGGGCATTGCCCATGATTAAAGGCGCTATTTATATAATCCAAAGGGGCCTCTCCATCTCTCTTTCTATACAGTATATAAATACTTTTTGCGGCAATATAAAGTGTAATAATATACAGACTTCATAAATATTCTTTTGTATAGAAATGAGCCCCTGTGCTGCAAGGTGCTCCTCGGGTGGGCAGTCAGTCTGTGACCATGCAGCTGGAAGGCACGGCTGCAACACCCCAGAAGTGAGCAGCATGGTCACTCCGGCCTTTCTCTCTGTGCTTGTATGTAATGAATGGAAAAGAAAAAAGAAAAAAAAAACTGTCCATTTCTTTCTTTGGAAGTAAAGATGGCAGTGAAGGTGAATTCTCTTTCCATTGCAAATGTCTTGTTGTGCTCAAGAGAATAATCAATGTCGGAAAAGACTCGGCTGGAATTTTCATTCCAGAGAATTTTCTTTTTTTTTTCCAAAACTGCAAAGATGCAAATAAATTTCTTTTTTCTTTTTTGAAAATATGTGCTATGGTGTAACTATGCTTCTCAGAAGCTCTCCACGAAGCTGCCTGGGA
The DNA here is from genome assembly GCA_026402145.1 of Polypterus bichir lapradei. Classification (NCBI taxonomy): domain Eukaryota; kingdom Metazoa; phylum Chordata; class Cladistia; order Polypteriformes; family Polypteridae; genus Polypterus; species Polypterus bichir. The sequence goes on along the minus strand of JANRMT010028174.1, from coordinate 41,289,099 downwards.
AGAGGCCAGTCCTCCCGGTACGCTGTAACGTTCCCTTGAACCAGCCGTCCTCTCGCTTCTTATGGACGAACACAATGTCTCCTTCCTTGAGTTCGATCTCTGCCTCGCTCTGGGGCGGGTATGGGACCACCACTCGGTACCTGCAGAGAGAAGACAACACTGTTAATTCACAAACCGCACTTTTCCTCGCCTGCACCACATTCTTTTTTTTTTTCCTAACCATGTTATGGAATGACACTGGGTGCAAAATCGATTGTTACCTTTTAAGTATCATTTTGCTTGGATCAATAGTCATGCAATATTATAAATTACCACTAATGAATGTCTTAGTGCACACTCCACAACACTACATGTTTATTTCATAGTGGTATTTTTAAATGAAAGCAATCTTCGTCCACACCAGTGCTTTCATATCATTTCCGAAAGGGTCTCTGACTCTCACTGGGTACGCGTCCATCCACAGAAAAATCCTTGAAGGAATGGAACACTGCAGGCCTCCGGATTTATCACAAAGCTGTAGTGACCGGTGTGATGGACAGCCGGCAGCTCAACCCGGCCGACACATCTAGGACGCTAGATGGCGACTTCCCTGCAGCATAGCGGTGCCCCGGATTCCCGCTGGGCACTATGGGATATGGACTTCCCTGCTGGGTGCCGCCAGGTGATGCTGCTGGGAGACACAGGGATTTCTGCTTCCCATATAGCCCGGAAGTACTCCCAAGTCGGTGGGACGGAAGGACAGAAGTACTTCCGGGCTGAAGAAAAATACAATTCTCCACCTGACCCAGAAGTGCTGACGAGTCACATGGATGGAAGGACAGAAACACTTCCGGGTCAAGGACTATATTAAGGACTGGTGGAGACCCAGCAAGCGAGCCGGAGTTGGGAAGGTGTGTGACAGAGCTTACTGGGAGGAGAGGAGGAGAATTATTGTGTTTATTCATCGTGTGTTTGGTAGATGTGGTGCTTTGGAGGCACTATAATGAAGAAAAAAGATTAAAAATCTTCTTAGTGCTTTTAAACCTGTGTCCGGAGTATCTGTCTGTTGAGTTTCACGGGGCAACAGCACCCTCAAGTGTCCAAACCAGTAAATTATTTTACTTTTCTACATTGATGTAGCATTCAGACTCTACAAAGCACAATTTGGATGCAAACAGCTAAGCAACCCCTCTGTGATCATCATGTTAGAATATGGTATTCTTTCTTGAAAAGTGACCAATCAGAGAATAAGACATCGTAATCAGAAGGATCCAATCAGGGCAAGGTCATGTGATACGTACAAACCAATCAGAGAGCTAGTTCTATCTACCTATTGTAAGGTTTCTAAACTCATCTGGGACTCCCCCTGACAGGACGATATGCCGAAGAGCGTCCTGTACTGCGATCGCTGCTTCTGTGGAAGACAGTTTATCAGTTACTGGGGCAACCACTGGATCACAACCCCGCAGCGGGTCGCAGCTAAAGCAGATCTGAGTCAATCGCGTCGTGCTATAAGCACTTGTCGTCAATGGGTGATGCAAGGAACTTTTTAAATGCAGGGGACAGGATTACTTGGCTACTAACCTGGCCACGACCCTGCCTGATTGTTGTGTCTGTGTATAGGAGAATGGTAGATCCCGCTACATTAAATAACTGTGCTGCTCCTGTTTCAAGCTGAATAAACTGAGACTCAGCTTTGTGTTTTGGGGTGCAAAACAGGGACTCACACGTCACACTGGTTTCATTCATCTATATGACAACACCAAGTTTTGCACTTTGAGAAAAATACCGTAGAGCTCTGATGAGCATTTTCTGATGTCTCCATTTTAAGGGGTAGTGTGGACCAAAGGCAAAAATGGAGACTAATGTCTACAAAGTAGTGTGGACACAGCCAGACCATTATAGAGCCCACTCATGCACACAACAACACTCACTCTCCCATTGGACTAACTTAGAAATACCAATTAACCTAACATGCATATCTATGGGATGGGGAGAGAAGTCAGAGAACCAGGAGGGAAAAAAACACTTCCAAGGATGTGAAGACTACAAGGCAAGGATCTGTGAGGCACTGGCACCACAATGTCATCTGTGCACTTTGTAATTTAAAAATTGGAAGTATATAAGAGTTAAATAAATTGGAAAGGTAATGTATAATAGTTGATAAATACATTCATGTGACGGCCCTTGCACTAGATATGAAAGGTGTCACATAAAAATATCAATTGACAAAGATGGGTTGATATGAAATGGCATTATAAGAGAGACACCATAGATAGATAGACAGATAGATAGATAGATCTTGTCACGCTTGAGTCACAGATTTGCACAGAAACAGAGGAGGTTGTAGAGACAGGAACTTTATTCAAACACTGCAAACAAACATATGTCTCTTTCAAAAGTTTAAACATGCTCCTTGACAGGTGAGGCAGTTTCGTCTCACAATTAAAAGTATGCAAACATATCTTCCTCTTCAAAGGAGTGTGCATCAGGAGCAGGAAATGTCAGAGAGAGAGACAGAGAGAAGCAAAACAATTCAAAACTGACAGGTGCTGTTCAGGCTTTTAAGTATGCGGAGTACCACGCGGGAAGCATATCACGCGACAAAGCAGCTGCAAGTAAGGGAGCAATGTGAAGGTAGTCTGTCAGCGTTTTTAGGAGGGGTTTTCCCAGGAGCGTCTGTATCCTGTAGGGGTGCGATCAGCCCCCCCAGCTCACAATAGATAGATAGATAGATAGATAGATAAGAAAGGCACTATATAATAGATAGATAGATAGATTCTGTAGCTCGAGTTACTACAGTATATCAGCATATTTATTGTACTATTACGTTGTCATCTTCGCCTATCCTAAACTCTCATCTGCTTCAGCCCATCACCTGCTATTTTCACAGACCAGCTCAAGAGAGATCAGTGTGCCAGAGAAAGCGTTTTTTTTAATAAGACTTTTTAAAGCAGTCCATTTGTTTCGTTACTTAACTCTTAGTAAATGAAAGCTGCTTACAGTAACTGAAGTGGACTGAAATGATATTCCTACCACCTGGCTTACTCAGCTTGTCGCCATTAATCTTTGTGAGGCCCGGACTAAAAACAACCAATTACTTTTGCACCCAGAGGCTTTAATTTGTCCACTCAGTTTTAAAGCCGCCTTAGTCTTGTGAAGGATAATGTAATACAGAACACATTCAAATGTTTGACAGCTTTATTCAGAGATGGCAGATTGCCCTGAACAACTTTATTCATCACAAACTGGGAGCTTTATCGCAGATGGAGCGCACATTAGACTTGTCTCCTGTCTTATTTATTGGGAGCAGACTTCATAGAAGACTATGGCGAGGACAAAGAAAAGCTATAAAGATGAATGCTTTGCTGGTGTTTGGATTGGGTGACCTGAATGTGAGTCACGTCCCCTGTGGATGAGCCCACCTTATTCCAAGGCCTAACTCAATCTTATCCTCCAGTATTACACACTAACTTTGCCCCCTTGCTCCCAAGGCTTCATTCCGTCCACTTGGCTCTGTATTCCATGTTTAATCAACTTGGTTTTTAAAGGGTTGTAATGGCTGTTGTCTGACCAATGTCTCATTCCTGCTGGTAGCTGAACCACTTTGTTCATTTAACTTTTGAAAGTCCTATTTTTGCTCTTATTTTGTGAATTCAAAATAGAAAGAGTGACACTGAGCAAAGCATCACACTGACCTCATTCCTTCTGGCTTGCAGATTACTATGTCTCTCTCACTCTCCTCTCCTTTCTGTCCTAAACACTTGAACGTGCTGCCCCTACCCAAGTCTCTTCTTTGCTTCAACAGAAAAGATTGCTTGACGTAATCAGTCAGGCTTCAAAACCAGCCATTCCACTGAGACAGCTTCACTGGCTGCTGTCAATGGCTGGCTCGAGCTACCAACTTATCATCTGTCCTTAACCTGCTAGATCTCAAATCTGTCTTTGAAACGGCCAACCATCAGATCCTCCTCGCACACCCTCTCTGACCTTGGCATCACTGGGAATGCCCTCAGGGGGGTTGAGTCCTACTTCTTGGGCAGATCCAACTGTGTGTTCTGGAGAGGAGAGATGTTAAGGGTGCATCAGGAAAGCACAGGGTTGCCCCCAGGATCAGTTCTCCCCTCTTTTCTATATAGGCCTCATCATCCTGTCTCATGGAGTCTCCTATCGGTGCTCTGTTGACGATACTCAGCTCTGTCTGTCATTAGAGGCCTACACAGAATCTTGGTTTGTCTTGCTGATATCTCAACCTGGATAAAAGGAGCATGTGTGAACACACACCAGAATTATTAAGTTCAAGTCAAGTCAAGTTGGGAAGAATGCACTGGTACAGTGCGTTGCCACACCCACTACACGACAAAACAACTCAGTATCCTGGTTGGCAACCCCCCAGGCAGACACACTGTCCAGTCCCACCCTCCGGAAATGACCTTCTATCTGCCACAGCCAGGTGTTACGTGGGTGACCCCTTGGCCTGGTCGAGCCACTCCGGTCCCCAACAATGAGGATCTTACGAGCTGGATCACGCTCGGGGAATCATGCCACATGGCCGTAGTGCTCTAACTGATGCTTCCTCGCAATGCAGGTAATGTGCTTCATTCAGGACTCCATGAGCAACCGCTCATTCGACACAGAGTTAAACCAACAGTACCCAAGGATTTTCCAGAGAGACACAGTACCAAAGGAGTCCAGTCTTTGTCTCAGGTCACTGGATTGCATCCATGTCTCGCAACCATATAACAAGACAGGAAGCACCAGAGCTCTAAAGACTTGGACCTTCATCCTTTTGCATAGATATCGGGAGTGCCACACACCCCTTTCCAGTGACCTCATGACCCCCCCATGCCCTTCCAATCCGTCTGCTGACTTCATAGAAAGAGTCACCAGAGACATGAATGTCACTGTCGAGGTAAGTAAACCTCTCGACGAGGTCGACACTCTCTCTGCAAACAGATACACTGCTGATGGCTGTGCCCAAGAAGTCATTACTAAAAAGAAAGAAAATTAAAACGAAAGAAAGCATCTGACTTTCAGTTCCAATCCCAGTAAGGCCTTATACAGGCGTATTGCTGTTGGTATAAAGGACCCCCTCAGTCGTGTTTCTTCACACACTTCCCCTGAATAATTTGTTGGCTGAAAGTCCACAGTGTTAGTGTACCGGAGGGAGAATGTGCAGCATTGTTCACAATGGCTCTCAATTTTGTTTTAATTGTCCCCTTCACTGCAACCTACTGTGGTAAAGTGAGAGGTCCACAGCTGTTTACCATTTTAAATAAATAATTGCCGCACTCACGGCTTAAGTTGGGGGCATGGTAAGTATGGCCGAAGCTGTTTCCGGGCGCGATACGGGCATGGGTGTTTCTGCACTGAAGTGCACAGGTGCGTGATCACCCGTGTCCATAATTGATGCTGGGAGCTGCTAAATGCCACACCTGTGGTGCAGAGGGAGGAAGAAAAGAGAGAAGGATGGAGGTTAAGGGAGAAGAAGGCTGGAGAACTGGAGAGCCGGTGCAGGAGCAAGCGAGTGAGCAAGCGAGAGCAAGCTCGCTGGAGTAATGGCAGGCAGCAGGGAAGACAGCCCTGGCGGGGTGTTTGGCCGGCACTTGGTGGCGGATGGATTGGGTCACTCCCGCTGAGGTATTCAGAGGAGAAGGAGTGACCGGGATCGAGGATGGCTCAACATGCAAGGCAGCGGGAGTCGTGGAGGCTTGGGAGGGAGAGTCCCAGCGTGAGCGCCCTGGTCGTTGGGGAACCTGAGTCTCGGTCTGGCATTATGGCTGTACGTAGCCAGGGGACAGAAGGCTACCGGACCAGTTTTTAAGGCAGTTGAACCTGCTGAAACGGGCGACTCCTTTTCTGCCAGGCCCAAGAGGGATAAGCAGAGGAGCCATCAGATGAAAGGTGAAGGCACCGGGTTTTTAAAAGAGACAGCTTCTAGCCTGTTGTTTCTAACCTTGTTTTAAAGGAATTATTTATTTGATTTTTAACCTCCACTTTTATTATCCTGTTTTTATGGATTATTTATTTAAGGATAATTTTGAAGCACTACACTTCGGACACTGTTTGCATTTGTTTTTGTACAAATAAAAGCACTTGCACATTTTGCACCATCCCCTTGCTCAGTGTGATTTGTCCCCATCTGCCAGTTCATCTGGCTACATTACTGACATTGTTGGGTTTGAGAGGCTCTCAAAAGGGAAGAGGGAGCATGGAGCAGGACCCATATCGTCACACCTACCAGGGTCCAGAGTGTGTCCCATAACTGAGCCTGCCCTTTCAATTAGTTTGTCTATCCGGTGGGCATCTTCTGAAGTGATGTTACCAGCCCAGCACAGCGTAGACAATCACACTGGCCATCACAGAGTTATAGAAGATATGAAGGATGTCACTTCCCACATTACAGGAAAGCTGCTAGGGTATCTGAAGCTGATTTCTCTAATTTGCACATGAACGTGATGTAAGCACATTGTTCAAACTGCGACATTGCGCTGAATGACTAACTCAAACTCTAATTAAAACAATACTACACGCCAAAACCAATCCAGACCTGTTGTAACTGGTCTACAGACCTGTTGCGCTCTCCTCCACAAAAATGTGTGCGGAATCTGATCTCTCACTCTCCTGCTATATCACAATTTTTGACTGCCCCTCATATAGTTCCTCTGTGTTCTGAGACCAGTCCAATCTGTCATTGATGTGGACCCCAAAGTACTTGTAGCAGTGGACCACCTCTACATCCACTTCTTGAATAGTGACTGGATATTCAGGCTCTATGGTGCGGCCAAAGTCAATAACCAGTTCCTTGGTTTTGCTGATGTTAAGTTGCAGACAATTCTTTTTGCACCAAGAAATAAACTTCTCCTCCTGACTCGTATCCTCTGTCTCATCCCCCTTATCAATACACCCCATAAATGCTGAGTCATCTGAGAATTTCTGCTAGTGACATGAGCTGGTGTTATATTTATAGTCGGAGGTGTATGGCCTGATGAGAAAAGGAGACAGGGCTGTTCCTTCTGGTGCTTTAGTGCTGCTCTCATCAAAAACACAGTCCTTGAGTCTCTCTTAATGACAACATTTAAATAGCACAATAACAGCAACAAATTACATAGAAAGCAAGAAATAATTCAAAAAACAGCACAAATATCAATTAAGGAAAGAATAAGCCTGAGTCAGGGCAGGCAAATTACAAAAGAGAGCAATGACAAACATAATTACTGTATTTAATGATTACAAATTAAAAATAGACACAAATACAGTAAACAAATATGTGATTGTTCAAAGTTTTAAATAAATGCATTCATAATTTTCCAGAAAAAGAATAATTAAATCAACCAACTAATAATTAACTGTAATTGCTAAATAAGTAAAAACTCAGTCCTGTGTCAGTGAGTAGCAATCAGACAGTCAAACTGATGGGCTGGTATGGACAGACTGCTAGCACAGGGGCTCACGTAATGGGGTCTCTGTCCCAGATGACTGTGTGCAACTTAACAGTTTATTAACCTGGCTGACTTCCAACGAACCTGTGTAAAATTGGGAGAAACTTCCAGAAGGGCAGTTAACCACTGCAACATTCCACTAATCGGGGGCTTTATGGCAGAGTGGCCAGACGACAAAGCCCTCTTAGAGTTTGCAAAAGGGCAAATAAAGGCCTCTCAGACTAAGAGAAACAAGACTCTCTAGTCTGATGAAACCGAAACTGATCTGTTTGAAAAATAGGGCATGCTCATCCCCTGTGCAATACCATTCCAATAGTGGGTGAAGCACCATGGTGGTAACATCATGTGGTGGGGTTGTTTTTCAGTGGCAGGGACTGGGAGATTAGGCAAGACAAAAGGCGCTGACAGAAAGGTGCGAAAGGATTTAAGGTGGGCCAGGATTGTATGTTTTTTCATAGGCTTTGGTAATTCTAGTGTTTAAATGTGGCTCAGGTACATCCCATCATCATCATTGAGATGTTTCTATGCCTTGTTTAGAGTCCACCTTGGTCAAGTCAATTGATTGCACGTGATTGGGAAAGGCACACATGTCTATAGAAGTTGGTCAGAAATCAAGCCATGGGGTTGAAAGAATTGCCTGCAGATCTTTGAGCCAGTGAAGCGCTGATTTGTGAAGTTTCCCAAGTGCTCAGAGGTCTCCATAATTTTTAAATGGAGTAAATGTGGAAAAACTATGACTGTTCTTAGAGTTGCCTGCCTGGCCAAACTGAGTAATCAGGGAAGAGGGCACTGATAAGAGAGGTGACCGGTAACCCAGTGGACCCTCAGTCAAGATTGAACTGTTTGGCCTCAGTTCTAGGTATCACATCTGGAGAAAACCAGGAATGCTCATAACCTGTGCAATACAATTCCAACGGTTGGTGAAGCATCATGGTGGTAGCATCATGTTGTGGGGTTGTTTTTCAATGGCAGGGACTGGGAGGGTAGGCAGGGTTAAGGGAAAACCTACACAGATATCCTTAATGAATAATCACTCCAGATTACTCTAAACCTTAGACTGGGCTGAAGGTTCACTTCCCAACAGGGCAATGACCCTAAGCACAAAGCAAAGACAACACAAACATGGCTTATGGACAACTCTGGGAACATCCTTGAGTTGCCCACCCAGAGCCTTAGCTTGAACCCAACTGAACATCTCCGTAGAGACCTAAAAATGGCTGACAAATTGATGGGCTCCATCTGACCTGACAGAGTTTGGGAGGATCTGTGGAGAAGAATGACAGAAAATCCACAGGTCAAGGTGTGTGAAATTTGGTGCACCACACCCAAGGAGACTCCCGGCTGGAGTCGTTGTCAAAGGGGCTTCAACCAAGTACTGGGTTTGCATAATGTGGGTCTCTGTCTCAGATGACTGTGTGCAACTTAACAGTATATTAAGCTGAGGAGTCTGAAACGCTGGATGGTGGGGCCAAACAGTTTGTTGCTGGGGTGTGTGTGGTCTTTGTATCTTTATATCTAACGAAGAAGTGATAAGAAATAAGAAAATATCCATCAATAGGACATCTAATGTCTGCACTGCGTTGACGTCTGTAAGTCCTCTGAAGAGCAGATTACCAGCCGCCGAAGCTTTTATCACACCATTATTCTTCATTAGTTGTACGGATATCATAAGCTCGTTATTTAAAAAGCAGTGCCATTCCCATGAGGGTCAGTGAGGTATCTGAGAAGCGTGATATTTTTATGTAGCCTCCCGGGCATTTATCAAGTCACGCTGCCTCAACTTAATCCAGTTTTGAATGGAGTAGGGTCCTGTCGTCAAAGGCATGCGTTAAATGGAAAAACTCCATTGAATAAATGAGCTGTGACAAGACTCAATTAGCAAAGATTACACTCTTAATTCTAAGATCCAAGTAGTAAAATAACGATCATTTGAAATGTGTGCAAGTTAAATAATTAAATAGACATTGAGCACACATTTTATTTAAGCCCCTTTTCTCCACTACAGCAGTAATCAGCATTTCTTAATTTATGCATTTGGCACAAGTTTTGTCTTATTGCAAAGAATCAATGTTTTTTCATTTTTCTAAAACGGACAAGAGAAAAAGTAGAATGGAAAACTCCGCTGCCTTTGGCTATCTCAATCTGTTATTTCATTTAAAGTTAAATTAAATCTATTTAATGTCCGTGAAGGGCTCATTCGTTGAATTTTCAAAGAGTTTCAGCATGATCCAGGCTGGTGCTTTTACATTTCAGAGAGAACCAACACTATGACTTCTCCCAGTACAAGGCCTTATGGGTAGACAGTGCCTTCAAAATAGATTCTGACCCCTTCAGTTTTTTCAGACTTTATTATTTTACAGCCTTGCTCTAAAATCATTGAAGTTCATTTTTTCCCCATCAAACAACACTCAATACCCAAGAATTACAAAAGTGAAAACAGGATTTTCTTTTTCAAATTTATAAAAATGTATTAAAATAAAAAAATTAAATCTCTCATTAACAAAAGTATTCAGTTCCTTTGCTATGGCACTTGAAATGTGGCTCAGGTGCATTCCATAATCATCATTGAGATGTTTCTATGCCTTGTTTGGGGTCCACCTTGGTCAAGTCAATTGATTGCATGTGATTGGGAAAGGCACACGTCTATAGAAGCTGGTCAGAAATCGAGCCAAGGGGTTGAAAGAATTGCCTGCAGATCTTTGAGCCAGTGAAGCGCTGATTTGTGAAGTTTCCCAAGTGCTCAGAGGTCTCCATAATTCTTAAATGTAGTAAATGTAGAACAACCATGACTCTTGTTAGAGCCGCCTGCCTGGCCAAACTGAGCAGTCAAGGAAGAGAGCACTGATAAGAGAGGTGACCAGAAACCCAATGGACCCTCTGGCTGACTTGCAGCGAACCTGTGAGAAAATGAGAGAAACTTCCAAGAGGACAATATTAACCACTGCAACACTCCATTAATCGGGGCTTTATGGCAGAGTGGCCAGATGACATATGGAAGCCCACTTGGAGTTTGCAAAAGGGCAAATAAAGGCCTCTCAGTCTAAGAGAAACAAGATTCTCTAGTCTGATGAAACTGAGATTGAACTCCGTTCTGTGCATCACATCTGGAAAAAACCAGGCACACTTATCACCAGTGCAATACCATTCCAACGGTTGGTGAAGCGTCACGGTGGTAGCATCATGTTGTGGGGTTGTTTTTCAATGGCAATGACTGGAAGAGTAGGCCAGGTCAAGGAAAAACCTACAGACATATCCTTAATGAACACTCGCTCCAGATCACTCTAAACCTTAGAATGGGCTGAAGGTTCACTTCCCAACAGCGCAAAGCAAAGACAACACAAACATGGCTTATGGACAGTTCTGGGATTGTCCTTGAGTTGCCCACCCAGAGCCCTAGCTTGAACTCAACTGAACATCTCTGGAGAGACCTTAAAATGGCTGTCAAATGATGGACTCCATCCAACCTGACAGTTTGAGACGATCTGCAGTAGTATGGTGTTGTTCCGTGTTAGCCATTATGGTTGCAATGACAAGTCAAGCAAAATGACACCTTTTATTGGCTAACTAAAATAGATTACAATCTGCAAGCTTTCTAGGGAACTCAGGCCCCTACAAACTGCCTGAAGAAGAGGCCTGAGTTGCCTCGAAAGCTTGCAGATTGTAATCTCTTTTAGTTAGCCGATAAAAAGAGGATCTGCAGAGAAGAATGCCATAAAATCCAATGCTCAAGGTGTGTGACACTTGGTGCGTCACACCCAAGGAGACTCCAGGCTGGAATCGTTGTCAAAGGGACTTCAACTAAATACTGAGCAGAGGGTGTGAATACAATGGGATATTTCAGTTTTTTTATTGTTAATACATTTGCCAAAATTCCTTGGGTATTGAATTTACATAATTTTAGCACAAGACTAAAACATAACAAAATGTATAAAAAGTGAAGGGGTCTGAATACTTTCTGAAGGCACTTAGGATTAAGGGTAACACCCAAATTTTATATAGTGCATCTTCTTAGCGTGAATTTCTATGTGCTATGTGCTGTTGTAAGGCCTATTGTATATACTGTACAATCAGTGCCAAATTCATATGGCCTGCCATCCAATCAGCTGGCTGCAACGCTGCAGAGATGGGCGATGGGGTTACTGTTATCCCGCTATATATTAGAATGGCCAAGATGTGTAGTCTAGCTACAGTTGGTGGCAGATGTCATAGAAAAGGCATCCGTCCTGATATTTTCATGCCCTTCAGTCTCAAGAGTTAACAGAGAGTGGGGCAATAAACCAAGAAGATGGAAAAAGTATTGAAATTCAACACAGGAGTAACATAAGAAACAACATGACAAAAATGAGGTGACCATTCAGTCCATGCAGCCCATTTGTTTAGCTAATAACTAAGCTGTCCACGTTACTGCCTAAGGAGATCATTCACATCACCCTGGATGGTGTTTATTAACTCAGCAACAGAAATCATTCACTCCGTTACCAACACTCTTTTGATGAATCTTTCTGTCCCTACAATGCCAGTGACTTAAACCAGGGAAACCGTTGAAGGAACAAACGTCTATCATCATATTCCACTTGTGGAAACAACAAGCCGGGCCTGCTCTATTCAAATGTCAATGCCTTCAAATGTCAGGTCTGACCATATCTTCCTGCCACCTACAAGCCTGTTTAATTAATTAATCTATCTATCTATCTATCTATCTATCTATCTATCTATCTATCTATC
>JANRMT010028174.1:41265278-41276822 GCA_026402145.1 Polypterus bichir lapradei | reverse complement strand
TCTTTTAAGGAGAAAACAACAGGAGAAACATCACATCACATAATATACTTACAAGGATGAGGGAGTTCATAATTAAAGGTCAATTGCAATAAACCACTAGCTCAGAGAAAATCTGAAACATTTTAAAAAGTAGCCACACTTCTTGCAAACCAGCCTTGCTAGGATTTGAAAAAAGAAAAAAAAAATCAAATTAAAATGGAAGAAGAGGAACTAGCTGTGGGCAATGTGGAATTAAATGCTGTATTTTCATAATGAAAATGCTTGGCTGTTAACAATGACCTACAGGAGCAGCACGTCTTTAACACTCTCACTTTTTATTTCGTTTTTATTTTTTTTTCTCCCCCATTTCTGTCCACATGAGCCACAGGGAAAACAGTCAATTTAAATGTCTGTCCAATCTGCTCACCGTAATGCAATTTGCAATTTGTCAGCTAAATGAGTTTGGAAGCAGCATTTGACATGCTGGAACTCACAAGCCTTGTAATGAACGCCTGTGGTAATGTAAAAAAATGTATTGCAATTAATTATTTAGTGTAGGAAGTTCAGCTAAGGCAGGGAGGAAATATAGAGGGGGTGGGGGGGACATAATAATTTGCTCAATTGAACAGGCAGAATGGAGCAGAAGGTCCTTCCTCACTTTCCCATCATATGATGCCATTAAAAACAATATTGGGGGAAGGCCGCAGGAGATAGGCACATAATTGTAAAACGGACTGCTTTGAACAAGCAGATGTTCAATGCTTAATAAAAAACAAGAACTAATTTATACATCATACTCAGAAAAGCGTTTTTGATTTTTATTCAATAATTAATGAATTAGCTCATTAACTTATAAACAAGACAGCATGATCCAGTGCTTTGGGGTTGGCTCTCACACTTGGATGTTGTGGCTGTGCTCCAGTTTTGCTTCCACATCCCCTAAATTACTCAGGTTAGACAGACAGCTGAACTTCAGTTGGCCCAGTGTGAGTGTGCAATTGGGCCTTGTGATGGACTTGTGTGCCATCTAGCACTGTCATATTGTGGAACTTGGTCCCCTCAAAGTGGAATGAGGAGATCTGGGAAATGAACAAAGGCATACAGTGGATTCATAAAGTCTGCAGGCCCCATCGCTTTCTTCACACTTTATTGTGTTTTAGATTTAATTTTGCCTGTCAATCTACACTCAATGATCCATAATAACAAACTGAATGCATGCTTTCAGAAAGGTTGGGATATTTTTTAAAAAATCCGAAACTGAAATCTCTCTTTCATGTAAGCGTTGAAACCTGTTACTGGGGCTCTCCAGATTGTGGTCAGATGTATTCTGTTTGCTTTAATTCTCCCTGAGAGGTGTCTAGAACTTGATTGAAGTCTGTCTGTGCAAAACTGAATTGACTGAACATTGTTAGAAAGGCATACACCTTGAATATCAGGTCCCACAATTCACATTGCATGAAGTCCAAGGACCTCTCTGTAGGCCTCCATGATTAATTTGTGATGAGGCATCAGTCAGGGTAAGGGCAAAAAACTGTTTGTAAAGGAGCACAGTGACCTCAATAATTATGAAATGGAAGATATTTTGAGCCACCAGAACTCTTCCTAGAGTTGGTAGAATTGAATAACCAGGTATAAAAAGGGTCAAGAAACCAATGGACCCTCTGACAGAGTTACAGGGGTCCTTTGCTGAGAAAGGAGAACCTCTTTGAAGGACAACCAGATCAGCAGCACTCCATTAGTCAGGTGTTTGTGGTAGAGTGACCCACTCCCACTCTTGGAGTTTGCAAACTGGCATATAAAGGAGTGGAAGGAAAAGATTCTCTAGTCTGATGACACTTGGGATAGAACTCCAAGGAACCAGGCATTACTCTTCACCTACCTAATACCATCCCTACAGTTAGGCAAGCTGGTGGCAGCTTCATGCTATGGAGATGCTTCTCAGCAGCATTGACAGGTAGACTGGTCTGTGTTGAGGGAAGGATGAATGCAGCCAAATCCAGAGAGGTCCTTGAAGGACACCAGAGTGCACCCAACTACAGATTGGGGTGACAGTTCACCCTTCAGCATGACAATAACCTGAAGCATACCACCAAGATAACGCTGGAGTAGCTTTCGGATAAGTCTGTGACAGTGCTTGAGTGGCCCAGCCAAACACCATAGAACATCTAAGAAGACCTGAAGATGTCAGTTTGCAAATTTTTCCCAATTATTATTATTAGGCTATTATTGGCCTAAGCGAGTACATGATACTAGGAAAAGATAGGTTCACTGGGCTAGTGAGGAACCATCATGTTAGCAAAGTATTCTGTCCAGAAAAAAGCCAAGATCATCATAAACATGTACCTGAAGGAGACCTGAAGCATACCACCAAGAAAACGCTGGAGTAGCTTTGGGATAAGTCTGTGACAGTGCTTGAGTGGCCCAGCCAAACCCCATAGAACATCTGAGAAGACCTGAAGATGTCAGTTTGCAAATGTTTCCCAATTATTATTATTAGGCTGTCATTGGCCTAAGCGAATACATGATACTAGGAAAAGATAAGTTCACTGGGCTAGTGAGGGACCATCATGTTAGCAAAGTACTCTATCCTTAAAGAAGCCAAGACCATCATAAAGATGTACCTGAAGGAGACCGTTGCTCAAAAGGTCATGAATCAGTTTATGTTCTGAAGAGCAAACCATTGCATAGACAATTCTTCTGAGGTCTTGACAGACCAGCAGTTGACAAAGAAGCACCCATGGTATGGCTGTGCAGGTCCAGACTATATAGAGAAACTGAAGTGCTACACATGAGTAACAGGAATGTCAATTATACATACAAGATAGGAGACACTGTCCTAAAGGAAGCATCCTCTGAAAAAGACTTGGGGGCTTATGCTGACACAACGTTTTCATTGCTTAAGTAATGTGCAGAAGTAATTTAAAAGGCAAACAACATTTTAGGTTGTATCATAAAAACTGTTGAATATAAATCAAGGGACATAATAATTAGACTACATAATGCACGAGTGAGATTGAATCTGGTGTATTGTGTGCATTTCTGGTCTCCACACTACAAGAAAGACATAGCAGCACTTGAAGCTGTACAGAGGAAAGCAACCAGGGGCACCTCAGGACTTAAGGACATGTCGCATTGTGACAGACTCAAAGAATTAAACCTGATCCATTTCGAGCAAAGAAGACTGCATGGGGACGTAATCCAGGCCTGCACAATTTTCAAAGGCATCAATAAAGTAGATTCAGAAGAATTCTTTTAGCTTAACAGAGAATCACCTACTTGAGGACACCAGTGGAAATTAAGAAGAAGTTCATTTAGGACTAAAGCCAGGAAGCACTTCTTTATGCAAAAAGCCTTGGGCATCTGGAGTAAACTACCAAGACATGGCGTTGAAGAGGAAGTTTAGACAGCCTTTAAGAAGACTGTGAATGAGATCTATTGTCAGGTTAGCTATTAATTAAACAAATTAACCTGATGGACTGAATGGTCTCCACTCATTTGTCAAACTTAAAAATAATAATAATACATTTTATTTATATAAATGTGTTATGTTTCTTTGATTTTTTTATGATTATTGCAGCCCAGGACCAGCAGAAGAACCTCTTGAAGCAGGGAGTCAACAGCAAGTACAGGATGTGCAACAAAGCAGAGGAGCTCTCATAGTCAAGGAAGAAACCAGCCAAGGAATGGATGCCATTTCACTGCAGGACACACTCACTCATATCACAATGCAACAGATCAGTTCAATCCAATTCAGGCCCTGAGCCTGTTATGGCAGGAAACGACAAATGGAGACAGGACCCAGCAATGGGTGAGATGCCAGTTAACCAGAAAGCACGGTTACACTCACATATTACAAAGCAGAACATTCTGAAACCAGCTTAATCCAGTTCAGGACTGAGGAAGGAATCGTGTAAGTTGACAACGGTGACCACAGGCAAGAATCAATACTCACACAAAGTCAAACACTGACTCGTATTATAACATATGTGACATTCTCAGACTTACTTAAACCTATTTCATGGCTTCTGGTGGAAGGAGCCAATCAAGCAGCAGTGGGCCAAACATGAGAACCAATCCTTGACAGGCACACAAAAACAATCACTGTTGTGTGGCCAATTTTTAGTTTGCCAGTCTACCTAATATGCACTTCTTGTGTGGGAGGAAAAGCAGAAAACTAGGAGCAAAACACATGCAGACACGGTAAGAATGTGAAAAATGCACACAGGCAACAACTCGGCAAAGGAATCAAACGTCAAATAATGAGAATAATAACAAAGGACAGAAGAGCAAGGCCTTTAGTGTGACGTGTGACCAATGAAAGGTCTGATGTACTTTCTTATAGACTTAAAGCGGTGGCTCATAAACTTTTCTTTTTTTTCTTACAAACCAATTTTGCCTTATTTGTGTCTTTGAGACCCAGAATCTCTGCTGACCATCATTACGCCCCCTTCGAAATTCGTCACCGACTGATGCAGGTTGTTAAGAAGCAATGCTGTTTGCTTTAACTGCCCACGCAGACCCATTGTAAGACACTCTGCAAACCGCACACGACACTTTCCCATTTCGTATTATTGTGAATCTTGTGTCCGTGCAACCATAGGGTCACGACCCATACTTTACAAACTTATGTCTATAGAAAATTGTATTCTAAAAATTTGGTAATCTCTATGTATTAGAAAAGTATTATAAGCACATAAATAAAGTAGACACTGTATTTTATTAAGTATTAAGATGTAAGAGTTAGGACTATATATTTTATTATCCTGTATAAGCCACAGACCACCATTACCACTCAAAGTTAAAAGTCTGGACGTGAAGGAGAGTTGAGAAGAGATGGGCGCCTTGATAAGGAGGGGAGTGTAAACTCTTGGGTTGTAAATAATAGGTGAGCGCTGGGAACGAAGGAAGGTGCAGGTAGGGGCTGTCAGACAGATTTGATGGACAGCGAAGAGTTTGACACCCACCCAGCCAAGAGATAATGGTAGATTAATTAGGGGCAGGACTAGAGCAAAGGAATGCTAGAAGTCAGATGAGGAAGAATAATGACTCAAATGATAAGAGGCGGAGTGGTGGCTCTGAGGCTAGGGACCTGCATTGGCAATCGGAAGGTTGCCGGTTCGAATCCTATAAATGCCAATAGGGACCCTGCTCTGTTAGGCCCTTAACTTGCAATTGCTGAGCACTTTGAGTGGTGAGAAAAGTGCCATATAAATGCAAAGAATTATTATTATTAAAAAAAATTATTAAGTATTGTAATAAAAGAAAAAGGTGCCTATTTCTGGACGCTCATTGTTCCATCTTAAATGAGTCTGTATGAGTCTAAAGCTGTCAGTTCTGAAGTCTCCAAGTACCTTCTTGGGGGCTGAGGGCATCCCTGCTATGTCAGCCTGCTTCAACATGTCAAAGTCATTTCTTCACAATCAATTTATATATTAATTTGCCATATAAAATTGTGTTCCAGATTTTTATACATTTTAAAAATAACTTGTCTTTTCTTGCAGTTTACAATGGGACTTAAGGGTATCAGGGTCCAAAAATGAAAACTTACCATATATGTATATTTTTCAAGGCAAGATATTAATCTGCATGTTAGGATTACACAAATATTGTAAAACAGTGCATCCACATCTGAATTCGCTTCCCAGGTCCTCCCTGCGTGGAGTTTGCATGTTCTCCCCGTGTCTGTGTGGGTTTCCTCCTGGTGCTCTGGTTTCCTCCCACAGTCCAAAGACATGCAGGTTAGGTGCATTGGCGATCCTAAATTGTCCCTAGTGTGTGCTTGGCGTGTGGGTGTGTATGCCCTGCGGTGGGCTGGTGCCCTGCCCGGGATTTGTTCCTGCCTTGCGCCCTTGGTTGCCTGGGATTGGCTCCAGCAGACCCCCGTGACCCTGTGTTAGGATATAGTGGGTTGAAAAATGACTGACTGAGTGCATCCACCTCACTTTAGAAAGGAATACAAAAAAGTAACCAAACCATATGTGAGATTTAAAAAAAAACTGTCACTAGTCGTCATCTCATCGATTGTCTCTTTCTCCGTGGCACTGTGTGAAAGGCAAGAAACGGGTGCCACCCCAACATAGAAACAACTGACCCACACAGATAGATCCATGCACAATCTCATTCATACCAACTTGGAACGTCCGTTTCAAATGATCTTTATGGCTTTGGACAGGTTTTAGAGAGAACACTCTTGGGTGTCTGGGAGAACACGCGCACTCCATACGGACACAGACCAGCCACATGATTCAAACCCATGATGCTAGATCCGTAAAGTAGCCCCAGGACCAACTTTCCCACCTTGCCGTCCTATAGAAGAGCTGCTCTACAGTATTCAGTCTGCTCGGAAACAACATTTCCATTGTTACTATTCTACAGCTTTACATTTCAGGCCACTTCACTTGCAGCTGCAGTGGAAAGGCTCACCTTAAATATGTTTGGAACGGCTGTTGGCTTCAATGATGGACAATCAGGAACACATTTTCTTTTCCTCTTTTGCTGTAAGTAGTCATCTATGGAGAAATGAGCATTACAAACTTGCAGGGCTGCTTTCAGTAGGTTTTCTATTTGAGTGTTCACATCCATCCTATGCACCACAAGCCACAACTTTAAGGCAGCCGATGAAAACTTTAAAAGCTTTGTTTTTCACGTTTTTGTTTACATCCTGGATATGCACATTTTCAAATCATCTTCTCAAAAGACAAAATTGCTTTATAAAGAGTTTCAAATGTGTTTGGTTTAACGCTGATCAGCTTCTTATTTACATGTAAACTCCGTCCACGATGGCAGCCATGAGTATACAAGCATACAGGAAATGTATTCTTGCTCCCCACAAGCAAACAATTCCAAAAATGTGTGATAAAATAAATATTTCTCGCTTCTTTAGGTTATCACAAGAATTTCGCATAACCACAAAGGCATGTTCTCTTAAATTGGAACCTTTTCTGCTTCAAAGTGGACATAATTCAGTACTTTTTAAGGCTTTTCCATTCACCAATTAATCCTTAAGCTATATTGTACGTTGCAAAGACACGCAAGGTACCTGTAAAATTTGTAAAAAAAAAAAAAAAAAGTGCTTAATTTTAGAATATAATTTAATGTGGCAAATAAATATCATCTTATATAATACGCTACCATGGCTGTCCATTTGTCTGTCCAGGATTTGAAATCACCTGTAGCTCGAAAACCGTTTGACCGATTGACACATATACTACGTGATCTCTACTGTCCGCTTTCGGGGTGATGATTGATCTCCAAGTTTATTCCTCTTTATATTTTATTGTAGAATCAATTCTCGGCAGCGGCCAGCAGGGCGGCGCATGCGTATGGGCACCGTTCTCATCCCTACTACCTTGACCATCGCTTTCTCTACCTCTTCATATCTTAAATCATTCTTAAGACAGATTGAACACTTAAGTGCCAGCTTAAGTGAAAAATTAAGAAAAACCTACTAAGTAATTGCAACACAAACACTGACTTAATCAGTTTTAATGTGAAAAGATGACGACGAAAGAAGAGAAGAAGCGGGCCACTAGGGTGGAGAAAAAAAGAGCTGCTGAGGAAGTGCATCAACATCAACCTCTGAGCAAACGAATGATAAACGTACAGAGAAAGAAAGAGGATGAAAACTAGGAATGCTCAAGTCAAGTGTATTCACTGCAAGTTATTGTGCAGCGCGCAGTTACTGGTATTTAATGATTGTGAAGAAATAACTTTGACTTGAAAAAATACCAACTTTATCCTGTAACTGTTTGTTAGAAACTAAAAAAAAAGGATTTAGCTGACATCATCCCACATGTGCCAAGAGTTAATTTATGTAAAATGTTAATATCTGACAAAAAATTAACTTTGTGAAACTGTTTTTGTGATTTTATTAAGCATATGTTCATAAACATCAAAAATAATTTGCCGTGCAAAGATAAATATTTACACATCTAAACCAGTGGAGAAGGGAAAAATTAAAAAAAAAAAAAAGAACTCAAACCAAATAAGGCCATCTTGGTAATAAATACTGAAGACAGCTGCATTTTGGGCTGCGGCTACTTAATGAGGCAAGAAATGATTTGGTGAATGCTAATTAGGGCTAATCGACTTCAGCGCGTCTTTAAATGAAGCCTGTTGTGGATGGTCGGCCGTCCAGTGGTTAGCGACGTGCCCCAGCAAACGAGTGAAGACATCAGCTTTGAAGGCCTTGTCATTTAAATAATCTTATCTGGTAGTGGGAGACATCCTAGTCATCAGTAGACAGCAACGAATTGTGATATGTCCTCCAGTCGAATGAGGTGGGGCCGTGCAGTGGGCTGGCGCCCTATGCTGTTAGGAGAGACTTCAGCCCCCTTTCACTCTGCACTGAATTAAATAGCTGTAGTTGTAAGAAAGCTGTACAGTATATTATGTATTATTATGTCACACTGTTTTTCCCATTTCCTAACTTTTGTTGGGAATTTCTTTATTGTAAGTAATGAAAAAGTTACAGGTAACAAGCTGCTGAACCGTTTCAGGTGATAACCTGGCCTGATGATTGGGCCTTACAATATTATTATTATTATTATTATTATTATTATTATTAATAATCAATGTATTTATTTATTTATTTATTTATTTAACAGATGCCTTTATCCAAAGCAACTTACAAAGCAAGTTATAGTGCAAGCATCAAAAGCAACAGAGAACAAGATAAAAAACTGAGCAAGAGTGAATAGTAGTACTACTACTACAGTAATGATGTCTGCAGCTGGGCTAAGATCAACACCAGGACCTTGTCAGTACAACAGCAGCCATATTGTAGAAGTGACACCAAGCAGTTCCAAAATATTTCACGAAAGGTGCGTCTTCAAAAGATGTCTAATCGTGAGTAAATTGGGAGCAGTTCAAAGAGACCAAAGGAAGATCATTCCACAGTTTTAGATCAAGAACAGAGAAGCAATGTCCAGTCTTGGGACATCTGGCAGGAAGTGGAATGGTCAGCAGACAGGCAGAGGCAGAACGGAGACTTCTTGGAGGGGCACATGGTGAGATTAAAGACTGGAGAGTTTGAGGAGCAGAACCATTCAGAGAACAGTAGTTTTGAACTCGATTGTTGTAGAAACAGGAAGCAAGTGAAGACACCAAAGCAGAGGAGTAGTAGGAGTGAAACAAGGAACAAGAACAACAGTGGACATCTGTGTTTTGGAGGAGATGGCGAGGTCAGCTAGCAGTTGAAGGAAGCCCCCAAGCAGTAGACAATTGCAATAGTTCAACTGAGAGAGAACCACTGCCTGAACAAGGAGTTGCGTGTCATAATTAGTGAGGAAGGGTCGAATCCTCTGAACGTTCTGAACAAAGAAGCGATATGATTGAGTCACTCAAGAAACATATTCAAGGAATGAAAGTGAGGAGTCCAGGGGCATGCCAAGAGTCCTAACTGTGACTGATGGTGAAAGGGTCTAGAGCAATGCTTAGAGACAGGATATCTTACTTTGTAAGGTTACATTTTAGGTGATGAGCAATCAGCCATGATGGAGAGAAAGAGAGACAGTAGGAAATCTGGGCTGAAATTTGTGTCTACTGTATATAGGGGAGGTAGGAGAAGTCACAAGAACAAGCAACCTTGCCTGATAAATGATAAAACAGACAGGAGCACAAGAGGCCTCTGATGAGGCCACTGTACCCCACACCATAACAATCTATCGTTTTTAGAATGCCTTTCATATCTACCTATTATCAAGTCCCTTTAATGTCTAGACACTATCTATCTATCTATCTATCTATCTATTGTGGCGGACGGCTGGGACCCATGCCCAGCTGGGACGCCCTTTCAGCACTGGATCCGGGGGAGCAGCCTTGGGATGCATGCTATGTCCCCTGAAACACTTGGTGGCAGCCCCCCTGGGTTGCATCGGGGTCTGTATTATAGAACACCGGAGCTCATCTTGGTTAGGCTCCGTGGCCACTGCCAGGGGGAGCTGCAAGGCGTACCAAGCTCATATGGGCAGCAACGCAGCCACACCCGGAAGTGCAGTCTAATTGAGGTTAATTACCACCTGAAGCACTTCCAGGTGGAGTACAAAGGGAGCCTGCAGCCACTACTCAGGGTGCCAGAGTTGGGAAGAGGAGGATGAAGCTGCCCTGGGAGGAGTGGAGGAAAGAAGAGTGAGATCTGGGGTGTGATTTACTTTGAATTTGTGTTTGGGGACTGTGTAGGGCCAGTGGGACATGGAGAAGACATGTGCCACGGCTAAAGAAAATAAATACTTTTTGTTTTTTTTGCCCGTACCTCTGGTGTCAGTCTGTGTTGGGTCGGCACCAATATAGCGCCTTTATGACACTATCTATCTATCTAATATCATATAGGTGATAGGTATATACTGCCTTTCATATCTGTCTCTATGACCAGTCCTATGAAATACAGCCCAAGCACTCTTCACTCACCCATTTGGCATTTCTGCCATTGGAAACAAATAAATAAAATGTAATTTTCCAAGAATGAAAAGCCTACCTTTCCCGAGAAAGAGGTTTCGGCTCTGGACGTATGGCAATCAGAGAAGAGCAAGGCTGTCTTGCAGGTGGAGAAACCGAAAAATTTAAATCCAAGGATCCTGACTTTCTGTGCAGGGGTTCCATTCCCATGGCTCCTTGCATTTCACTTTCGATAGGACAGGAGCCTGCTCGTCCATGACTGGAGACCGACGGCAGTTCGGGAGCCATGGCCCCCTGAATAGTGGACTCTGAGGATGCCTGAGGTGAGGGTTCATGTGTTGGAGAGACTGATGGTGGAGAACGAGACTTCTTTTTAGCAGATGCTCCTGATAACAGCTTCAGAAGAACCCCTTTCTTTTCTTTCTATACACAAAAAAAGTGAAATTAGAAGAATAAATTCAACAGTTCTCAGATGCCACAACCAAACAGCAATACTTTTTGTTTAAATTTGTCGGAACAGCAGGCTGGTAAACACACATACACTTCATATGAAAACAAAAGAGTAGCATTTTATAATATGGTAAACTATTAATAGAGACACCAAGCTGAAAACAAATTTGGAAAGTAATCCCTTTGTTGTCAGCCCTGTCTAATCCAGCTTCAGGATCGCAAATGTCAAAGTATATTACAGCAATAATGAGAGCAGAATGGAAACCAACCATAGCTGAGGTGCTAGTCCATCAAAGGACAAATTTACCAAAATATGTCTTCAAATGACTTGACTCTTTTATTAATTAAAGCACAACTTTTTGAACACGGGTCTTGGCAATTTACATGACTTCCTTAAGGTCATAGAGGTATAAGAAGTTGCAACACACATTCTTAGTCAGAATTTTCCCTTGCTCACATTGCAATATTTCAAATGCAGTTTTATTGAATATATAGATGCAGATATAGATAGATTTGAACAGCACTATATTACGCAGACATAATATGAAAGGCTCTGTATAATAGATAGATAGATAGATAGATAGATAGATAGATAGATAGATAGATAGATAGATAGATAGATATGAAAGGCACTATATGATAGATAGATAGATAGATATGAAAGGCATTATATGATAGATAGATAGATAGATAGATAGATAGATAGATAGATAGATAGAT
>JANRMT010028174.1:41247158-41260192 GCA_026402145.1 Polypterus bichir lapradei | reverse complement strand
AAGAAAGAAAGAAAGAAAGAAAGAAAGAAAGAAAGAAAGAAAGAAAGAAAGAAAGAAAGAAAGAAAGAAAAAGAAAAGGTGAGTAAACCCCTATGGACGTGGATATTCAGAGAAATAAATAAAGTTTGCAAGTTAACAAAGAAATCAATAAATAAATGTGAAAGTGAGCCACTAGGGAACTACGTCAAACACATAGGTGGTCCCTAACCCACTCTGATGCTCACCCGCACTGTCAGTTCTGCTCACATTACTCAGCCCCAAGTTGTCATTCTTTCGTATCTGAATTACGTATAAATCCAACTTTTCAAAAGTGCCATTAAATGTGACGCCATTTGTGAGCTCTTGGTTTCATTTCCTGCAAAACGCTTGATGGGGAGGCCGTGGGCCATTTGGCAGAGTTGAAACATTTTCAAACTGAAATCGCTCACTCATTTGGCACCATTTCCTAAGCGTCTCCAGTCTCAGGCCAGTCAGTTCTTGTTGGCAGCAGAGCCTCTTGTGATTCCAAACACATTTGTGGAGAAGGTCAAGCTTCTCTGTTAATCAATGATGCCATTTGTCCCAGACCATGTGCCTGATGCACTGCTTGGCTCCTGAGCTGGTAAGGCCTATCAGAAACATGTCTGTTTAATAAAACTTTTAGTAGGTCCTGACACGGAGGTGGTCTCACATACATTTGGCCTTCTGACACCCAGCCCTTAATATTTGTTTGGACTTGTCTGACTGTAGCTAATTTTGTGGTGCCACCTGTGCGTCTATAGAACACGTCGTTGGCTCATTTACGGCAAATGAGTAAGTCATCAGAGCAGATGCAAAATAAATCAAGAGGCAGGTAATAAATCATAACATATGTGCAACCAAAGTAAAAAATGAAAAGGCGCTCAGAGGGGCATGGGACCCCCTAACTAATCCTTTGAGCTTAAAATTGTGAGGAGTTCCTAAATTACCTTAACTCAGTATCCATTACTGGTGTTCTAGCAGCTGGCAGACAACTCCTTATTGACTGGACAGGCACTAGGCGCTTGAGTGGCAGCAGCCCATCTGGCAGGGCAATGTTGGGGGGGGGTCCTTAAACAAGCCTCAAGAGGATTCAAGAGACACTATTATAGAAAACCTTCCTATTAGTTCCTGCCTTTGTCTCAGTGGTACTGAAGAGTGAGATGGTGGATAAGGAGAAACTGATAAAGCGTGCTGCTTTACCCTCACACTTCACCACTATTGGGCACCATGATTAATGAATATAACTGATCAGGACGATTGGCACCTGAAAGTTAGAATTCCACTGTATTATAGACATGTGACAATAATGACACCATAAAAATTATTAACCAATAAGCTGTCAGGTTTCTAACCTCTGTGTTCTTTGAATAGCTTGAGTTGTAGCATTTGCTAATAGCAGGGTGGCTGACTGGTTCAAGTCATGGAATTATCTCAATTCGCAATATGAAATAACCATTTTAGCATTTTACACAAAGCATCTAAGTGTATGTGTCTCGTGAAAAGTGACTGTGATGCGGGTCAGAGGTACAAGGTGGTATGGCTTTTGTTTGCAGATTGCGTATGTGTGTGATCCTCCATAGCCGTTCTGTTCTATACTCCATAGTACCAGCTTTCAATGTTCATCTAACCCTGGACACCCTAATTACCACGGGGGATTTTTATATGCTGTGTGCATCAATCAGAGTCATCATGTGAGGAACGGCGATGTGCCAAGCGTCAGTTCTAACTGCCAGTCAATTCCTCGGTTCATTTGCTTTATTGCATGTTGTTCTGATATGATGCCAGGAGTTTTCTAAGATGTCACGAGTTCTTTCCAGCATACCACTACTTGACACTAATTGATTATTTTACTGGCCATGTGGCATTTCCTGGATATATTTGTCTAATTGGTTCAGGTAAGAAAGCAAATATTTATGTGTATTTATTTATTTTATTTATTTATAAAGCACTTTATAAACAACGTCAAGGCTGACCAAAGCGCTGTACAATAAAAACCCAACATATCAGACACACAAAACCAAAGGGTAAATGAAACAGAAACACATAAACACATAAGAACTGAAGAGATTCTTAATAAAAAGTATACAGATAGCCAATATATCATACTGTGTTAAAAGCCAGAGAGTAAAAATGTGTTTTTAAATAGGATTTAAAGGCAGCTAGCGAAGGAGCCTGCCTAACGTGCCACGGCAAATCGTTCCAGAGTTTTGGGGCTGCAACTGAAAAAGTGTTTTGTTAAATGCCAACCCTTTTGTCATTGCCGGCTGAAATCTGAGTGTCCCATCTGTCATCTAACAATCTGTCTGCTCTCAGGTCAGTCAGGTCAGGTTGGGGAGCATGCACTGGTACAGTGTGTTGCCACACCCACCACACGACAAAACAGCTTGGGATCCTGGTTGGCAACCCCCCCCCAGGCAGACCCTCTGGAAGTGAGCCTCTATCTGCCGCAGCCTGGTGTTACATGGGCGTCTGTGGTGTATCGGGTCCACAGCTCACGTCAAAAAGGCCACTTTTTAAATAAATAATCACCGCACTCGCGGCTTAGCGAGGGGGCATGGTGGTGTGTGGCTGAAGTGTTTCCTGGGGTGATTTGTGATGCGGGCGGCCCTTGCTTAAGTGCACAGGTGAGGAGTCATCCGCAACTGTAATTGTTCCCGGGTGCTGCTGATTGCCAGAGCTGATCCACGTGCCCGTAATAAATAGAAGCGCGAGGTGGCTAGCAGAGGTAGTTAAGAAAAAAGAAAAGAGAGAACGGGAGGTTGCAGGAGAAGGCAGGAAGCAGGAGGAGAAAGCCGGTGCAGAAGAGCGAGCGAGCGAGGGCAGGCTCGCGTACAGCTCAGCAGGGAGCTTGGGTGTTTGGCCGGCATTCGAAGAGCAGTCGTAGTGGTCGCTCCCGCTGAGCATTTAGTGAAGAGCGGGAGTGACCGGAAGGCGGATGACTCACCACGTAAGGCAGTGGGAGTCGGGACTTGGGATGTGAAAACCCCAGCGTGAGCACCCTGGTCGTTGGGGAGCCCAAGTCGCTGTTTGGTGGAGCCTACCGGAGCCAGGGGTCGGTGAGGCGAACCGATCAGCAGAATTAGGCAGAGCAGGTCAGCTGCAGCAAGGGTGACCCCCTGGCGTATTGCCTGGACGGGAGAAACAGGGGAGTCGCCAAGCACTAGCAGTAAGAAGGCTCCGGGCTTTGTTTTTAAGGACAGCTTCCAGACGTTGTTAAAAACCTCGTTTTTAAAGGGATTGTTTTTTTTTCTATTGGATTTTAACCTCCACTATTTCACTTATTTATTTATTTGAAGGTTTGCATGCACTGCACTTTAATTTGGACACTTTGTTTTGTTTGTTGGTTTTTAATAAAAACACTTGGCACTTTTGCACCATCCCCTTGTTCCATTTGTTGTGCCTCACTGCCTAGCTCATCGGTGACATTACCGACGGTGTTGGGTTCAAGAGCTCCCAGAAGCTGAATGGGAGCATGAAGCGAACCCGCATCGTCACAGCATCCCCTTGGTCTGGTCCAGCCACTCGGGTGCCCAGCAATGAGGATCCTGCAAGCTGGATCACCCTCTGGGAATTGTGCCACATGGCCGTAGTGCCATAACTGACACTCCCTCACAATGTAGGTAATGTGCCTCATTCGGGACTCCATGAGCAACTGTTCATTAAACACAAAGTCAAACCAGCGGTACCCAAGGATTCTCTGAAGAGACACAGTAAAAAAGGAGTCCAGTCTTTGTCTCAGGTCACTGGATAGCATTCATGTCTCATAATCATATAGCAAAACATGAAGCACCAGGACTGTAAAGACTTGGCATTTTGTCCTTTTGCATATTGGAAATACCACACACCCCTTTTCAGTGACCTCATGACCCCCCAAGCTCTCCGAATCTGTCTACTGACTTCATAGGAAGAGTCACCAGAGATACGAATGGCAAGATTATTGTAAAAAAAAACAAAAACAAAAAAACAGTCGTGCAAGGCCACCTCCAGAACATGGTACATACAGTATGTGTTTCATAATCAAGTGTTAAGTACTGGGCTTATTGATCATCAAACTTTATTACATTTAAATAAAGGATGGCAAAGTGACCTGTGGCCATGTATTTATGTCAAAGTGATTCAAAAACCAAGTGATAACCAACATGACAGAAAGAAAAGGAAAAGTAGTGCCATCTGCTAACTGCCAAGCACACTGCAGAAGGCAATTAAGTAATGAAGAACAAGAAAGAATAAGAAGACAAGATAATGAAGCACATATGCAAACAAGATACAGAATGCAAGAATGAAATAGAGACAATGGCAAAAGTAAAAGAAGAGCATCAAGCACATAGCAGAAGGCCATTAAGTAGCGCAATCGGGCAGCAGGCAAACATGATGTGGCTCATCGGCATGCAGGACAAAGTCCGGGATACACAAAGCATGAACGGGAAAAGGGACAGAAATGCACAGCGACAATCCAGAAGATCATCAAATAGTCAAAACCATATAAATCATCGCTTTTAAATCCTTAGATGACCACAAATAATAAAATACATTATAACTGCTAGAGATATTGAAAGAAGCAACTATTTAGAAGGAATGAGAAGTATCAACAGCTCCTTATCTTTAACATTTGGCTTTTATTTGGATTTTATTTTAGGACTAAATATGTTAGAATGTTTCACTAGTGAACAAATAAAACTAGATACAAACCAATATTAAACATTACATACATCTGAATTAGAAGAAGAAACAATAAACAGGAATAAAAACACAAAATGCGTGAAGACCATGTGGAAGAAAGACAGGGTGGACTGAAGGAGATGTCAGTATGTCAATCGAAGTTGAACGGCTTTCTTTTAAGATGCCTTTTAATAAGCATGAATTGAGAGAGCTCATCAAGCAAAGAGCTGAAGCCCCTGGCACTCACAGAGCACTGGTTAGTTAGGGGCACAGCAAGACTGCCAACATTAGAGTGGGTGAACAGGACTGTAGTGCTGCAGGAAGACAAAGATGTCATCCGCTGCAAAGCCATTTACAGGTTAGTCATAGAATTTTACATTCAATCCTATAAGACACAGGGGGTGAGTGAAGGTGCAGCAGAGCCGCCACTGCTCTGGGTCTGATTGAGGACTTGGGCAGCAGAGGTTTGAGCTGCAGTAATAGATTGGAGGGGACATCCACCAACAGAGAGTCACAGATGTCACTGTGGGATCTAAATAAAGAGGTGAATGAGTGAACATGGCATGTGGAAGTTGAAACTTTCAAGCTTTTGGGATTAGATTTAGCACCCTGTGATGAGGTCAATGGTGGATAGATGGGTGGATGCAATTGTTATTCTTAAGGCCTCTCTGTGGTACCTTGAACCTGAACATTGGTGCTGTTGTGCAACTCCAAACTGGCACCTAAAAGGGTACCCCTTGCTTTTTTTCTATTCTGCTTCCATTTTCTCTCCTCCTCATTCCATTTCAGGACCACATTTTGCATATCTATGGCACCCCCTGTGGAAGTAAATGCCAAGGGATCTATTTGAAAAACAGAGCACATTGGAGTAAATTGAAATGAATGGCGCTACTGATGCATGTTGACAGACGTAATAAAATCATTTAGTTTTCCAAACACTGCTTGAGCGCAGCCGTTGACGTCCACAGCTTCCATCAGCAGCAGCCCTCCCCGGCCTTGCTTCATTAAACAGATCGGAGCCTTTTGAAATGAAAATTAGCAAAAAGACAAACGCAAACTGATAGATGAGTTTGTCACATTTGTATTTGAGTAGGAAGGAGTGATTATCTTGTCACGGGCATGATGGAAGCGGCCAAGTGTAGCTTATTTGATTTTACTGTTTCCACACCCTGCTGCACTCACAGTAGACGCCCATCGGGCCGCTTCATTTGTCTGCTGTTGATCTCAGACAGAAAGTAAAAGTTTTCAATTTCTGAAAGATTAAGAGAGAGACATTGGTAGGTGTGGACACAGGTGATCTGGCACATGTGACAATGAGATGCCAGGGTGCTTAACTCATCCTTTGGCTGACCGAGTGACAGAACTGTTATTAAACTCTGATGCTCTTTAATGAGTGGACTGTCATAAAGGGTAATCCAAAAGCACTACTGGCATGGTGTGGTAATCAACACTATAATCTGTTGTCAGACACACACAGGTACCTTCAAGGCTCTTACAGTGTATGTAATTCACCTCCAGAGCATGGGGTGGCGCTGTCACTAACATCTTCTCCCTTTCTACCCATGCAGCAAGAAAGCGGCTAATGTCTGTGACGGTGTGGGTCCACCCCCTGCTATCGGGTCCCACCAGGAGCCTCTTCAACCCGCCACAGGCTGAGAGCCATGACTGGGATGAGCTGAACTGATGAGGACAAACACATCAAGTAAGGGGATGGGGAAAAGTGCCCAGTGCTTGTATTAAAACAACTCACAAAACAAGGTGTCCAAAAAGTGCAGTGCAAAGTTTCTAAATAAATAATCCATAAAAACCAGGCCAGATGTAAAGGTTAATATAATCAAATAAATAAAGATTCCATAAAAATGAGGTTAAAACAACTGGCAGGAAACTGTCTTTAAAAACCATGAGCCCGGGTGCAGTCCTTAAAAACGGACATCCCCTTGATTAAACCCAACACGGTCTCTTCACGGGATCTGCAGATCAGCCCACCTTCAATGCTATTTCTAGACTTGGGGCCCCTTGTAGGCCTCTCTGGCTCCGCACAGGGCACCCCATTGAGCCTCCGACTCCCGCTACCAGGCTTGTGTCCTTATAGTCCGTGGCGCCACCCGCAGAACGCCTCTCTCAGCTTCACTCCTCTACAGCCGCACTGCCTCTCTTCAGCGATTTGCTACAACTGAGCAGCGCTTCGGCCACTCCAGCTCCCAGGTCACTCCGCTGGAGTAGCCATCAGCCCCTGAGCGCTGTCCACATGCTCTCAAGGGTCTTTCTCCTTCTCCGCTTTTCATCCGCTCACTTGCACCAGATCTCTCCCTCGCTCCTGCTCTTTTTCTCTCTCTCTTTCTATTTCTTACTCTCCTTTCTTTTCTTCTGATTGGTCGTATTCCTTTTTTTGATTCTCTTCCTTTCTCTCGCTCTCTTACTGCGGGATGTGGCATAGCTGCACAATCAGCAGCTCCCGGTGCCAATTAGGGGTACTGTGCACTAAGTGCAGGGTTGTCTGCTCCTGCATTGCACACGGGAACTGCTCCTGCTACGCTACTACGCCCCCACCTTAAGGCGCGAGTCTGGCGAGTATTTATTTAAAACGATGCCAACCAGGCACGGACCTCACTTTACCACAATGTCACTTCCTCCAAGGTCTCTTCCACCCCAGACCATATATAAGAACATAAGTGACATGAACATGGAGGTACTGTACCTTAGCATAGAGCCCAGAAAAAGCCCCCAACAAATGTAAGGATCAATAAGCCTCAAAGAAATTTTGTCATATTGTGGGAGTAGCAATGTGCTGTCAGCTCATGCTCCCAACCAATTAGTAGTTCAAGGCATTGTGGGTAATAACACTTGGGTTTTGTCATTACTAACCAACACCAGAAATAATACACCCTGTACGCACCCTAGTAGGGGTTTCTGTTACAGCAGCTTGATTTATACAGTGAAATAAATGTGTGGCTTGATTAGTTTGACTTAATGGCCCTCGTCATCAATAAAAAAAAAAAAAACACATTTTATTTAGATATTTTTAAACCAAGGCATTCACAATATAAGTGGCTCGCTCAGAGACACACAGTGAGTGAGTGAAGCAATGTACTTGTGCTATAAAGCCCAATTCCTTCTTCCCACCTGGCCATACTGTCTTTCAAGTCACAATGGATCTCAGACTACAGCGAGACTGCTCTATGCACCACTTAGCATCAGTGTGTCAGGTTACACTGAAACCAGATTAGGTGGACTTCAATGGACGGATAGATGTGTCATGGCTGAGGAATCGGCATCCAGGAAAAACTCATTTAAGGCTTTTCAAAGCGTTAAAGTTGAAGAATGCAGATAAATGTCATCAACTCAGAGAGGGAGAGGCAAGTTCATTGTACCACGTGAATGTGACTGAGAGAATAAAACTAAATAAAAAAAAAACAAACTATTACAAGTAGCATAAAATTACAATGGGTGTTACAGATTCAAATCAAATGTATGTCTGTATTATATAATAGTAATAATAATACCAGCTCACTACTCAAAAGGTGTGGAGGATCCAGGATGAAACCGCAACCTCTTGACTTAACAGCAGCTGCTCTTACCTCTAAACCAGCTGTGCGATTGATAAAAGTGCTTCGGTTTTTACATATTGACAGCAATGTGTAAATTGAATAATTTCGTTTTTTTCTTCTATTATATTCTTGAATAAAGGCACCTTTTGTGAAAGTGATTATTTGGATTTCAGTCTTCACACATTATACACTTCACGTCATTATTACTATAACATGGAAAAAGTTTCTGTTCTAGTTATGTGTTCAACATTTCTTGCCTCGATTTTTCCTGTCATCCAACATTTACATGGATTGTTGTAGACCCAGAACACACATGAAATGTATGTATTCCAAATAACAATATATTATTTACGCTGTACAACTCCAGATACCTCACACTCAGATAAAAAGACTTGAGCTGGGAGAACTTTAGCTGCGTCAGTGGAGGACATGGAATAGCAGGCTGCCTGCTGCCGGTGCTGATCGACACATTTGCAAAACAAAGATGCTGATGAAAAGGTGCAAATGAATTTATGGTGGCCCGGGATTACAACTTTTTTCATAGGCTAATACTCAGACTCCTCAGCTATTTCTTTTTCCCTTAATTAGCAGCCAAAATAGAATGGGAAAGTAAACAAGCCAACAGATGAGCAGCTAACCTGTCTCTATCATACAATATCTGAAAATGAAGAAAGATGGAGGTCTGAGTAATGCTGATCTGCTCAGGGCCACAAACTACTTTGAAAGAAGAGCAGAAACAGTTTTGGAAATGTCTGCTGTGGTAGAATGAGAGCACCAACATGATATGGAATTAAGTAACCAATTTAAATAACAAGATTCGGCTTCTAATTAAGAAACTGGTTGGAGTGAAATTGTGTGGAGTTTAAAGCCCTGACTTAGTTAGTTATCTATTAGCTGACTTCACATCTCATTTCTGCTTGGTTGGCGTTTAAGGAAAAAAGAATCAATTTAAAGGACTTAGTCTTAAAAACCAAGCTATTAACATGAAGGGAAAAAAAGTTAATTAGTAGCAAAAACTGGTCACTAATAAGGTTATATTATACTACACTATAATAGGGTAATACTAAGAGTAGGGTTAGAATGAAAACCGGCAGGCATAGTAGTGCTGGAGACCCCCTGACTTCTAGGATTACTAAATCTTTTTTTCATAACATCTCTAAACCCAGACAAATGCCAAGATAATAAACATGCCAAGCTAATGTTTATGGGAAAGAAGTAAAAAGTACTAAATAAACAGAAGGGAACTCAAACTTCACAGATCTCTGGGCCTCTCTAAACTGTTAGTTTC
This sequence comes from Polypterus bichir lapradei, assembly GCA_026402145.1. Lineage (NCBI taxonomy): Eukaryota > Metazoa > Chordata > Cladistia > Polypteriformes > Polypteridae > Polypterus > Polypterus bichir. The sequence goes on along the minus strand of JANRMT010028174.1, from coordinate 41,250,697 downwards.
CTCATTTACAAGGCTGAGGTGGGCCCAGTTTTGCGCCTCCGCTAAATTCACTTTTTTTAGCCATCATCTTTCTTTATACTCTGGCTCTTGTAGAGTTTGTGACAACACTTAACTGACTGCCATTTGTGAATTTAAACTAACCCCAATTGTAGCTATGAGAATGGGGTCACTGTCGGCTAACAGGGGCCACGTTTGGTAGCTGAGACCAGTCCTTAAAAGGCTTTGTCACGAGTAACCCACTCTGTGGGTTAGAGCTAGTGTACCAAAATTTTTTTGTGGCCCCATGAGCCACCCTCCCAGCACTTCCATGTTGGCCTCCTTTTCCATCTTGTTAGGAGACTGAAAGTCAGGCATTCTACACTGAAATGCCTGCCCCCGGTGGTGAGATGGGGTATTGATTATTAAAAGTGACTGCCAGGAAAGGAGAGAATGATGTCCACTGACGATCTCCGCTCATACATGCACTTCTTTATGTACCAACTGCACAGTTTTTTTCCAACTAATTTCAGTTGTAAAGGTACTACCAAAAATTATTAATGGCTACTGAAATTTAAAATGTCCATGTGTCCTAACTGCTTAACTGGAGCTTCATTTTCATACTGATCATTAAACTCCATACATACTTGTGTACAATATACTATAAGTGTTATGCCTGCTCTCCCTGTGTTGGTGTTGTTTTTCACCAAAGTTTAGAGATGTGCTGTTGAACATACTGGCATTTCACCACCTGTTAGGTGTGCCATGCACTGCCCTGGGATCTTGTTCAGGCTGGTTCCTGACCATCACCTGATGTTACTCGGTTAATCCCTAAACAAGACTTAAACAGGACAAGCTTTTTAAATTAAATTCATGATCAGTTCTGCCAAAGGAGAAGTGGACATAAGTATATGTGCATGACTATGTTTGTGTAGGCCCTGTGATGGACTGGTGCCATCACAAACCAGACAGGACCTGGACAGGACAGGTTGATTTACAAAAAATGAATGGAGCTCCGCAATGTACTAAGTGAAATAAATAAAGAAATGATTGCTAGAAGAGTGTGTGGGAATTGTGATGGACTGGTGACCAACACTCAGGTTACAACTCCTAAATGGAACTGGTGTGTTAAGAAAATGAATGGAGGGTTGCATGATGTAGTATAGCTCCTGTTTCGCAAAAGCAGGGGACATTATGTGCCACCTGTTGGAATGCCAGCAGAGGTGTGCACATCAATAAAGCTAATACCACCTCTAAAATCATATATTCTGTTATGCAAATCTTTGATCAGACCTTCAGTAGACGTTCTGCACCCCATGTGGGAATGCTAGAGATTGTAAAGTCAAGGAACTGGCTTCTGCACTTGCTAAGGCTGTCATGATTAGTCTTAGGTCTACTACTATTTTTCATATATTATCTGTGGATTTTCACTGTTACTAATTTTTAATATATGGATGCCACCATTTTGTATTATTTTTCTATGGATACAGCCATGTTGCCCTCGTGGTTGCCGTCACACAATCTCTATAGGGCTGCTTGTGTCACAACCTTAGATGCTATTTAAGATAGTGGCATACAGCCCCTGGTATTCTAGCTCTGGGATAATTTCAAAACTACAACAGTTTGCCTCACAATTATTTTTCAAAAATTTTGTGTTTTTGAACTTCTGACTTTGAAATGTTTGCCTTTGATTTTGCTTAGCGTTTTGTTTTTTTGGTCACATGTTTCAGCATTACTGACCTCAAATTTTGCCCTGTTTTCATGACTGTTAATTTTTGGTTTTGTGTCTAACAACGTCTTCTCTCCTGCTCTATAAATGATTTTGTCCATTAGGCACACTTTTTCCCTTCTGCCACTAACAATGGCAGCTTAACCATTTGTATAATGGGTAGTGAGGAGGTACTCAGCAGAGTTTCGTTTCACATGCAGTTTTATGAAATTGCCTCTAAAATGACTTTTGTATCTGATTTTGTAATTGAGAAATGCAAAAACCAATAAAGTGATGTTGTTAAAGTTGTTTGGGGTGGAAAGCCAGGGACATGCTGACACCACTTCTTTAATATTCCACGCAGTGTCACACACTCTTGTCGTCCCCATGCTTTGCCTGTCTGCACATTTACGCCACTCTTCTACATCTCACTGCTTGGGTTGGAGCTGCCATAGGTAACGTCGGCTCTGTGAACTGATCTGGACCAGATGCACCCAGACCGGTGGATTATAGTAAAGAAGAAGGACTTCTGAAGTGTTGGGAGGTAACTGTTCTCTATCTGCATTGGTCACTGGTTATGGAATACAATTTATTTTGCAAGTATTTTTTTTTTGCAAAGCAAAACCCCAAGGTTTTCTGCAAATTCAATATCACTTGAATCCTTTCACTCATCTCTACCAATGGGTGATTCTCATTGACAATGCAGAAACACATTGCCTGCTTCCCCACCACCCACAACATACCCACTACCATCTGCTCTGTGGAAGTGCAATCGAGGTGCAGAACTACAAAAAGACGGACCGTTAGAAAGAGCTTGCTGTTTGTTCTTTTGGCCACTAGATGGCCTCAAAGCACAGCATGTAAGCACTTGTGACATTCTGCCTTGCATTCCTCACGTATTCCTCTGTGACCACAGCATCATGTCTGCTTTTCTGCTGAAGTTCAGAAGTAGTACTCAAGACACACATCATATAATTTTTATGCCTAATAAATTTGTTACTGAAAGCTTAATAATACAATTAAATGATGCTTATGTGGGCGTGCTAATAGTGCTTTGAAGTGAAAATGACTAATTTTGAGCATAGATTTCTTAGACTGACTTGGAAGTGGCATTCTTGATATTCCTCCTCTGCCACTTACACATCTGCCATTTCACTTTCCTACAGGGCTTCCTTTAATTTGGAAACTTCCTGATATAGTATGTGTTGTTTCCTAGTAGATTTGACATGCTTGTGAAATCTTTATTCAAGATTCACATAAATCCCTCAACACAGGAAAAAAAAAACACAGGGCCCTGGCAGGAAACAAATGTGAATCTTAAGAGGACTCGTTCTTGAATGTAAGCTAGACACTGCAGATAACTGTGTTCTGTAACATGTTCTTATATTAACGAGGAACTGTCCTGTCTCCTTCTCTCTGAACTCCTCCGACTATAGCTCATGTCACTTGCAGAAATCATCTGATAATTTTGCACTTATGGGGTGTATTGATAAGGGGGATGAGACAAGGAAAGGAGTCAGGGGGAGAAAGAATTGACTTCAACTTAACATCAGCGAAACCATGGAACTGGTTATTGACTTCCTTCTTACCAAAGAGCCTCTATGTCCAGACACTATTGAGGGTGTGGATGTAGAGGTGGTCCACTCCTATACGAGCACTTGGGGTCCACGTTAATCACAGGAGGACTGGTCTCATAACACAGAGGAACTATAAAAGAAAGGGTAGAGCAGGCTCTTTTTCCTTAGGGGACTGTGTTCTTTTAAAGTAGGTAGATAGATGCTGTACTATCTATCTATCTATCTATCTATCTATCTATCTATCTATCTATCTATCTATCTATCTATCTATCTATCTA
>JANRMT010028174.1:41231670-41244970 GCA_026402145.1 Polypterus bichir lapradei | reverse complement strand
TTTTCTTTGGTATGCGCTGTCATTTTCTTTGTTATAAGTAGAGTAAATACATAATAATTTCATTTAATTAAAATACAATAAAATGTACGGGTACACACCAATGATGAAGGATATTGATGCTGAAGATGAAGTAGCTGTGCAGTACGATGCAGAGGATTTAAAACTCCTCGGGTGGCGCCTCTTCTTCAGGCGCTTCAGGAGGAGTCGTATCTTTGGATGGGTCTTCTTCTGGTGGGGTTTCGTGCTGGTGTGCTTTTGGAACATGTACTGGATTCCGATTACGCACCTTGTCCCCTTTTTGAAAAATAGGAATCCGTGAACCATGTCTGGTATCTATATAGTTTTTCATTTTCTGTTGAAGGGAAGAAACTCTCTTACCAACAGTGCCATCATCGGCCTTGTAGGCAGTAGGATGAGGAAGAACATTGAGGCGTGTTCGCATTTTCTGGCCATGAAGCAATTCAAAAGGAGAAACTCCAATAGTAGCATGTGGTGTTGCACGATATACCTGAAGGAATTCTGAGATGGCAGGTTTCCAGGGTTTCGCTTGTAATATAGCAGATTGGATGCAGCCTTTGAGAACACAATGAAATCTTTCAATGGCACCATTTGCAGCTGGATGGTATACTGAAGTGCGTATGTGTTGTATATTTCTTTCTTTCAGAAATGCTGCAGTCTGTTGATGTGAATTGACATCCATTATCTGATACTATGGAATGTGGATTTCCAAATCTGCTAAAGACTGAAGTGAGGAAATCTATAAGATTCTGAGCAGTGACAGAAACAGTGAAGGCAACTTCTGGCCACTTGCTATGATAATCGATGAGGGTTAGAGCATAACAACAATTCCAGACAGCTGTTTCAAATGGACCCATTATATCTATGGCCAACTTTTGCCAGGGTTCTAATGGAAATGGAACAGGTTGTAAAGGTGCAGGAGAAGGATTAGCTATCTTGTCAGATGACTGGCACAGTTGACAATTTTTAACTTGAGCTGCGACCATATCATCTACGAGGTGTGGCAGAAAAGTAATGAGACTGGCAACACTGCAAGCGATCTGGCAACGCTGCGCTGTTGTCCTTGATAGAGCACGTGTATCAGTACCCTCCCATAGCTCAGTGTGAGTTTCAACTCCTTCCGTTAACTACGTGATTTTTGTGACTGCTATTAGCGAAGTTGTGTTTTTGGTTGTGCGTCACGCAAAATGGAACAGCGGAATTTGGAGCAACGTTGTGCCATTAAATTTTGTGTTAAGCTTGGAGAATCGGCAAGTGTGATGTTTGAAAAGTTAAAACAGGCCTATGGGGAACATTCTTTATCCCGAGCTCAAGTTTTTCAGGGAGGCCTTCAACTTCGAAAACCAATGAAAACATCGAACGTGTGAACACTCTTGTGAGATCAGATCGTCGTTTAACATTAAGATTGTTGAGTGAACAATTAAATTTGAACAGATTTACCGTTCATCAAATTTTGACTGAACATTTGCACATGCGAAAGGTCTGTGCCAAAATGGTGCCGAAAAACCTCACAATTGAGCAGAAGGACAATCGAAAAAACGCATTCCTGTGGTTCCCCAGCCCCCTTATTCACCTGACCTCAGTCCGTGTGACTTTTTCCTTTTTCCTAAACTGAAAAATGTCCTCAAAGGACGTCATTTCTGGACTTTAGAAAACATCCAAAAGAGTGTAACGGACATGCTGAAGACCATACCGGCTGAAGACTTCCAGCGCTGCTACCAACAGTGGGAACAACGTCTCCATCGGTGTGTAGCTGCCCAAGGGAACTACTTTGAAGGGGATAACATTGATGTTTGAAAAAAATAAAAACTTTGTTAAATAAAAAATCAGTCTCATTACTTTTCTGCCACACCTCGTATACCTGGCCACCAGTATAGCTCACGCAGACGCTATTTAGTTCTCACAATGCCTTGGTGACCTTCATGAGCAAGCGCTACCAAGGTATGGCGCAGAGAAACAGGAGCAATGAGACAGGCACCACGGAACACAAACTCATTTTGTAAACTAAATTCATCTTGTAATCTGAAATATGGACACATAATTGTGTCAACTGCATTAAGAGAAGAAGGCCAACCACAGGTAATCTGATTTCGCAGAGCAGACAACTCACTGCAAGAGGCAGAGGCAGAAGCAAACTCACCAGGTGAGAGGGCAGTCAGAGCAGGAGACAACATTGCCACAAACTCAGGTTCAGTTGCAGAAATGTCCTCAGCAGCAGCAGGCAAAGGCAAGCGAGAGAGACAATCAGCAATGTAATTCTGTGACCCAGGATGGTAAGCAACAGTATAGTTGAAACACAACAGTCATGCTGCCCAGCGTGCAATCTGCATGCCTACACGATCAGACCCTTTTGAGGAGAGTAGAGTGGTTAACGCTTAATGATCAGTACGGACGATAAATTTCCGACCCCACAAGTAAGTCCTCCATTTTTCAACAGCCCACACACATCCAAAAGCTTCTTTTTCAACTGTAGAATATTTCCTTTCAGCAGCAGTAAGAGTACTAGAAGCAAAGGCAACAGTTTGTTCTGTACGGTCAGGCTGGAATTGAGCTAGGACAGCTCCGAGCCGATAATCAGACGAGTCAGTGGAAACTATAGTAGGCAAATCAGGGTCAAATAAGACCAAAGCTGGACTGTCAATTAGCAACTGTTTCACTGACAGAAAGCGGTGCTGAGCTTCCTCAGACCAGGAAAACTGTGTATCTTGGCGGAGGCAGGAGCGTAAGGGTTCTACAACGGTGGCAAAATATGGGATAAACTTATTATAATAAGATGCAAATCCAAGGAATGAACATAACATCAGTTGGAGTTGGAGCATGCAGAAGAGCAGCAAGATGCTCCTGATCAGGTTTTATTCCTTTTGCTATAACAGTATGACCCAGAAAAACACAGACTGGCCTGATTAACTCTTTCAGGGCTGATGTCGACTTCTGTCAAAAGGAGGAGTTGACAATGGTAATCAACTGTAAACTGTAAAAAAAACCAACCGTTACGTTTTAGTTGGACTCTCGTTGCTAGAAGGAAAGTTAGATTTATTGGTTTGACCGAGATTTCCTGTGCTCGCGTGAGTTTCAAGGTGCAAACAATGGCAAAAATGGGACTGACATCTGGCGAGAGATCAAAGCGAATGTGTAAAGCAAAATACTCCGCAGACGACATTTTGCCCATTATCTCTGAACTGGACTATGACTTGTCAGACTCCGATTTTGATACAAGTGATCGAAAACTAATGTGAGGTTCCAGCTTCAGCTGATTGGTCCCCAGCTGGTCGTGGTACTGACAATGTTCGCCAGGTTGGACTGCCACTTAACAATGATAAGAAGTAGAAACCATTTTGCAATGCAGTGCGACCATGATCGCTGCTGCCCCAGCCACGTGAAGACAGCCTGGCAGCAAGCCTGCTGCACATTCTTGGCAAACTGGCAGCCACAGCATGCAGCAACAGACGTTTTATGTTGATTTCTGTGGGCAACCATTGCTTTTCAGAAACTGTTTTTTGGAAAAAATATTCAGCCCTCAAAGAGTTAAAATGACATTTTGACTCGTTTAACTGCAATCCTGCATCTTTTATGCTTTTAAGAACTGCTTGAAGTGTCCGATCATGGTCGTCTTGTGTTCGTCCCCACAAAATTATATCATCTAAGTAGTTTGCAACATTTGGCAACCCCTGCAAGATTGTAGCAAGCATCTTTTGAAAAGCAGATGGAGCAGATGTTAACCCATATGGGACCCAGCAGAACCCGAACAGTCCTTCATGAGTAATAAAGGCAGTCAGATCACGGCTGTCTTCGTGAAGCAAAAGCTGAAAGTATGCCCTTTCTAAATCAATAGTGGAGAACATTGTTGCTCCTCTAGTAGTAGTAGTAACACTGCCAAAAGATAATTGTGATGAGACAGTTTCTGGATTTATTGTGAGTGACGAAGGACCATAAGAAAATAACTAGAACAGGTAAGGGTCAAAGTAAAACAAACAAATAAAAAAAAGGATCAAAAAATATTATGGGCAACCAAAGCACCAGGGTAAACCAGAAAATTAAAGTCAAAGCCCAAAAATTAATTGAAATTGAAATGAACATTGCACTTGGATTACTTAGAATTGAAGCTGTTGTTTATTTTGATCCAACTAAAGGATTACATGAACTTACACCATGGCTGCATTTATTATGGAGGTTCTGGGGATGCTACAATGTGACAAATGTCACAGTCATATACATATAAAATCCAACGTCTTTACTTTCTGTATATCTGCCCACTTTTCACGAGCAAACTATTTAACAGATTTAGATTGGGTTTTTTCTATAATTTGCTTGAACATTCCGGTTGATTTTGCGACTTCTCTCATCATGCTAAGTATCTTAGTTCGCTTGCGGTACCAATTTATTTTCGCAAATTCGAGAGACACGCAGTGGGCCAAGGGGCAGGGGGTAGGGCCCTCCTTACTCACACTCCAGTCTCGGTGCGCTTCTTACCTCCACTTAGCTAGTGAACGAGAGAACTACTTAACGGATTTAGATCGGGTTTTTTTCTATAATTTGCTTGAATATTCCGGTTGATTTTGCGACTTTTCTCATCACGCTAAGAATCATAGTTCACTTGCAGGAGCGATATATTCACGCAATATTCCGAGACTGAGGCTGCGGGCCGAGGGGAGGGGAAAGTGTGATGTCAGGAGTGGGGAGCTGGGCAGGGCCCTCCTCACTGTCTTGTTTCACTAATATGTGGGCAGGGGACGGCTAGTAATAAATAAATGGGAAAAATAAAAAAAAAATTCAAAATAATAAACAATAAAACTTGTGCTTATAAATGTGTATTACAACATTAATATTTAAAAACATGAAACACAGGGTGTATGCAATCAATAAGTAAAGGAATTTGACTTGGTGAAGCTCATACAAATAAAACATCAATGTAACTTAACTGCAAGTTTTCGACTCCCCACGTGTGGTCCTTTGAGATTTCTCTTCAACCAAAAGGTTTTATGGTTTTGCTTTCTTTGAAAGACACATTTTGATATTTTGGGGCGTTAAAGTTACTTTTAGAGGCTTCACGATTTTTTGACCTGAGTGGGATGAAGTGGGCCAGTAGAACTGGGGTTAGCCCACTGGGGTGAGGCCTTTCTGAGGTCTCACATTCCCTTCTCAGTCTGGTTCTGATTCAAATTCAGAACAACAGTTATGTCTATGATGATGTGGTAAATAAACATGTGAATGACCGAATGATTTGACGGAGATGCGACAGATTATGTGCATTATGGAAAAAAAAATATTCTGGTAAGCAACGTGAAAACGAGGCCTTATTTCTTGATTTCCACCTCAAAAACCTTTTTTTACAGAGTTTCACCTGTAAAACAAATGTTAGTGTCAGTTTTCAAAGCTTTATGCGAATCAAAATTTGCCTGTTTTGCTCATCACTGGTGGCTACCGTGAAAAATATACAAACAAAAATGGCACTGTGACAAATTCAACAAATTGAACAGTACTAGTAAAAATAACAGTAAACCAAAAATAAGCAATACAGAAATAATCTGTAATATCAAAATCATGATTTACAATGATGACATTAAAGAAGAAAGGTAAAACCGTATTAAAATACAAGTGCAGTTTAAGCACAGTAGTGTTATTTGCAGACACCACATGATACTGAACCAATCACACTCCTACCTTTTCAGTTTTCTTCTCTTCTCCTTTTGGCAAGGTGGGAGAATTGTTGGCTGGAGCGAGAGAAAGTAAGCATTGGTGCAGCGGTCCATTGATGGTCTCTCCATTCAGATTTGCTGCACTCACATTGGGTGGGGTGATAGCGGCAGCAGCCGAGGTCAGTGGAATAATGGGACGGGCACAAAGGGTCCCTGACGTACTAGGGATTGGCGGCTGGTGCACATGCTGAGGAGATAGCATTGTGTGTGGTCGAACCACAGTCACTGGGGAGCGAGATGGTGAGCTCTGCGTTCGCAGTGGTGGGACGGTGGCCGTGGGCCGCTCTGGTGTCTGGGCTTGAGGGTGCACTGGAACTGGAAGAAAAAAGAAAAAGAAAACAGACTCTCATTAGATCACATGTGATCTCCTAGAAGACAAAAGTAACAGGCAACGTGTCATTTTCTGACCCAGAACAGGGCAAAAGGCAGGAACAACATCCAGACAGGACACCAGGGTGAACACACACACATACACACTAGGGTCTATTTAGCATCGCTAATTCACCTAGCCTGCATGTCTTTGGAAACAGGGTGGAAACCAGACCACCTACTGGAAACTCACGCAGACATGAGGAGGACATGTAGACTCCATGCAGGATGTCCACCCTGGACTTCTTACTGCGAGGCAGCAGCACTAACATGGCACTAACCCTGGCAAGACGTGTTCAGTGAAAATATTTGAATTATTCTGAGTCATCACCCGATGGTTAATGTTGCTGCCGCCCCGTGGATTCCCCTTCCTAGTTTTAAATCCCATGCCTGGTCATCGTCTGAATGGAGTTTACACACAATTTTCCTTTGAAGACCCCATTTTTCCCTTCACTTATCCAACCATGAGCAGATAATGTTCACCCCTTTCGCCTCTGGATTTTTATAAGAAAAATTATTTTGTGAGATATTCTACCTTTGGGGTGTCCATGAAGCTCAAAAATGAAAAAACAAAAAAAAATATCACTAGTATTATACAATAGCTGCCAATTACTTCAATACTACTTGTTTCACTTCCGTGTTTTGCGGAATGTATGCCAGTCTCTCCAGTCAGCGCTAAAAGTAGCACGCCCGGTTCCAATGGCTACAAACATACCTGTGCTTTACAAAAATGGCTGCATATTTATGTACTAGTAATAGGATGTCAGGGCTGAAAGGGTTATTAAGTGAATCTAAGCTCTCTATAATGGTACATGTATGTGCCCTATGGTGCACTGAGTTACCTTATGACACAAGTTACAAAGTAAGTCTTCAGTCCCCCACAACCCTGACCTGGACTAAGCTGGTATGTGTTTCACCTTTAATACAGCTCAGTTTCTTTGCTAATTTCTACTTTGCTCTTCTGATGTCAGAATGCTGCAGATTGTGCCAACATGAGTAGGCTTTTTGGCCCACAGAAGCAACGTCTGACAAGGTTTGCCTTGCTTTCCCTATCTTTCAAATGGCACGCTGCATAAATCAATGAATCAACCCAGCCACCTCTTCACATCTTTCAGAATGTCTGCCTCCACAACAGGGCACGGTGTTCAATTAACAGGCCAGAAGAATGAGTAACTAATCCATCATTGTGCTGAGCCTAAGAACATAGTCATCAGTTTAGGAAAGCGCGCTGTCAGCAGAACTTTAACTTCCAGAGAAAATAATAGTAGAAATCATAATAGGTGTTCTGGCATCCAGTCCAGGGATCGTTCTCGGTGCCGTAACAGGCTGCAGCTCTCATGTCAATGCTGTCAGAATGGGAACCTGACCCTCTTTTTAAGGTTATTAAAGAGAGTGCAGGCAGGGTGGAATGTGTGGAGAAGAGTGTCAGGAGTATTTTGTGACAGATGGGTATCAGGAAGAGTGAAAGGGAAGGTCTACAGGACGTTAGTGAGACCTTCTATGTTATATGGGTTGGAGACGGTGGCACTGACCAGAAAGCAGGAGACGGAGCTGGAGGTGGCAGAGTTAAAGATGCTAAGATTTGCACTGGGTGTGACAAGGATGGATAGGACTAGAAATGAGTACATTAGAGGGTCAGCTCAAGTTGGACGGTTGGGAGACAAAGTCAGAGAGGCAAGATTGCGTTGGTTTGGACATGTGCAGAGGAGAGATGCTGGGTATATTGGGAGAAGGATGCTAAGGATAGACCTGCCAGGGAAGAGGAAAAGAGGAAGGCCTAAGCAAAGGTTTATGGATGTGGTGAGAGAGGACATGCAGGTGATGGGTGTAGCAGAACAAGATGACGAGGACAGGAAGATATGGAAGAAGATGATCCACTATGGCGACCCCTAACGGGAGCAGCCAGAAGAAGAAGAAGACTGTCACATGTACAGAATACTGTGAAATGCTAACCTGTGCGGCCTTTTGTGATCACTGAACTGCATCAAGCAGGTCTGCAAAGGTTATACCATATATGCAAAGTTGGTACTCAGTCTAAGGTTGCCCTCTTAACAAGGCTTTGACCTTTATGACCATGAATTGGATTAAAGAAAATGTGAAAATATTATATCAGAGTTAGTCTGGCTTCCAGTCCAGGTCCTTGTACCCAATGTTGCTATAATAGGCTTCACCCTACATGATGAATTGGATTAATCCCTTTTTTAAACATCATCCATATTTTCTTATGTATAGTGATTCTAATGCCCAGTCAAGGGTGGGTACCTATTTTGTTCCCAAATTCTTCAATAATAATAATAATAATTATACTCATAATCATATAATAATAAAGGTGACAAAGAACACACACTGCCTCCTCATGGTACTGGCAGAGCAACACCAGTTACCATTCTCAAAAGCAGTTTAACACCATGGTAGTTCAGCTTGTTTGAAGGAAAGAAGTACCTGGTGGCCAACTTAGCACAGGGCAATAAAGCAAAGATGATAAAAACAAAGTCAAAAAAATACATGCCACATTACTTGTCACGTGGATAACAAAGGAGTGAACGCAGTACATGCTGGGATGGAAAAATTGTCAATGGGTTTGGCCAGTTCTCCATAGTCTATAGTCTGAGTCCAATACTCAAGTTGGCTAACTTGAAACTGCACCAACATGGTAAGCAGAGTCTAGAAGATAAGAAAATAGCTCAAAAACAAAAAGCCCATGGGCAAAGGAACAACACAAGGAAATGGTATGGTCTACTATGCCAAGGAGAATAACACAGATGACCAAGGGAACATTTATAATCTGGCATGGTTGGTAACATCTCCACAAGCATACAGTAAGTGTGAATACTCTCACAAACACTTGTAGATAGATTGTTAACAACAAGAGGTTCACCAACACTAAACTTGACCAGATCTTACAGAATGTTCAGATCCAGAACAGCACTCTGACAATAACATCAGAGCCCCCCAGACCAACTGCCAAGTTAGTCTCTGTATCTGAGGAGAAGTCACTTCACTGATTGAGGAGAACATGTCATCGCTAGATGTTCAATGCTGGCTACTACTGAATACAAAACCAGCAGAACAAGATCGAAAGATATCTACATTGGTCGATCTGTGGTGCACTAGTGGAAAAATGCCTGAGAAATTGTACCAGGACATGCTGGTGGCTGTTGTCAACACCAACATCATTTACATTTACATGTACTTATTTGGCAGTACGAAGCCTTTATCCAAGATAACTTACAACATTTATAATACAAGTGGTTACATTTATTTTGGTTTTCCAGTTGGACCACAGGCAGGTCAAGTGACTTGCTTATGGTCACATAGTGTCCGTAGCAGGATTTGAACCCACAACCTCAGTGCAAACCAATCATGCCATACTAATGTAGTGGTCCATCACAACTAGGCCAAGCAATGCCTGCTGGTTGACACAGCAGTCCCAAATGAAAACAACATCTTACTCAAAGAAGCATAGCAAATATAAAGATCTGGAGATCGAGATCAGCAGGATGTGGGGCACCAAGACTAAAGTGGTGCCCGTGGTGGCAAGGGCTCTTGGTAACATCAAAAAAAGAATTCAAAAAGAACCTGCAGGACCTGCCAGGACACCAAACAGACAAAGAGGTACAGAATATTGCACTCATGGAAATCGCTCACATTCTCCATAAAGTGCTGGGCTAAACCTTAGGTCCCTGGTCGGGACAAGTAAATTGCAGCAGTTATTAACTAATAGCTGTGATATACAAATGAAATAATAATAATAATACATTGTATTTATATAGTACCTTTCCATAGCCATTTCTGGCTCCTATGAACCTGCATGCGAATAAGCAGGTTTAAGAATGTAATGTTTTATTTATTAGTCCATCCATTATCCAACCCGCTATATCCTAACTACAGGGTCACGGGGGTCTGCCAGAGCCAATCCCAGCCAACACAGGGCGCAAGGCAGGAAACAAACCCCGGGCAGGGCGCCAGCCCACCGCAAGGCGCACACACACACACACACCAAGCACACACTAGGGTCAATTTAGGATCACCAATACACCTAACTTGCATGTCTTTGGACTGTGGGAGGAAACCGGAGCACCCGGAGGAGTACATGCAAACACGGGGAGAACATGCAAACTCCACCCGGGTCTCCTAACTGCGAGGCAGCAGCGCAACCCACTGCGCCACCATGCTGCCCCTTTACTTATTAGTTTTTATTTAAATTAATTTTTATTCTACTATCCAGTCTAGAGCTGACTTCTGCCTTGTGCCCATTATTATCATAATGGCTTCTGTCCCCCAGGACCCTGAACTGGATTAACATGTGTATGTTTTATTAAAGCTTATCTTTTATTTCCTGCCTCACCTCCAGCCAAGCCTAAGCAGGCTCTGGACCTTGTGATCCCTGAATGGGACTACAGTGATATAACAGTTACTGTGTTATCAGTGTCACAAACAAACTGTGACGCTGATAAGGGTCAGCAGATAACCAAGAAAGCCCCGGCTTTAAAAAATGAACACAACAGCACTCTCTAGTGGTTAAACAACTGACTTTTCACTCCTTGAGTGCCACACCTTTAACTTTTCCTTCCCTGCTCTGAGATCTTTCATTAATCTTTTGTCATGCATGGGCGCCTCAGGATCACCTTCCAGGCTGGAACAAGGTATGCAATAACCTGCTGGGACAGGAGGGGGCATCAGAGCTAACCATATCTTTTCTTTTCTCCTCCCTAGGTGTGAGAAACCGCCCATGAAGCTCAACTCAGCCACGCCCCCATTTGAGTAAGCCACGCCCCTCAAGGCTGGGATGGTATAAAGCTGGGGGTTTGCTCCGCACATATGAGCTTCACGATGCATACCCAGTCGAGTGAAAGTTTAGAGTTTAGAAAACCGTTCGAGGCTAAAAGAGCTTACATCAAGCCTGTTTTTCAGTTGCACCACTGCTCACTTCTATCCATTCTATTTTTTGGACAATTGCACTAAAACTATTAACTATGCTCGGTTGGCACACCAAATTTTCTTTGATTCTCCTAGTTCTTACTTACCCACTCCACCCTCCACACTGTATACTTGAATCTGCCCTTTGGAGGACTGGCACCTCATTCAGTGCCCATTGCTGCAAGAACACGCTTTGGATCTCACACCCACCTTGCTGCTCTTGCCTTCTCTCCTCCAATTAAGGCAGTGAAAATCATAGACCTCATTACACTCAGTTGAGTACACCCCACCGACCAGCAAGGCGAATGCAAATCCCCCCTTCAGCAAAAGAGTGCGAGCCGAACTCAGAGAGCGGGGATTTGCATTGCTAATGGCTGAGCTTAAGTGTGCAGAGTGCAGATTTCAAATCAGAGTTGAGAAAAAGCATCAAACAGCTCCAGCATTAAGGCAAAAGTAAATCTTCAGGAAAGCAGGCAGAAAGCAGGATGCAGCCACCAGCAATCACGTACAACTAGCGTCAAACAGAGGTGGAAAAAATGATGAGCAGAAAAATTTAAGGATAAGCTAAATTAGCAACATTTAATTCCCGTCTTTTACTTAGTGAATGATGAGGTTTGGTTTCCTAGTAAAACTGTACAGTACTAGAGATGTGGATTCAACTCCCACCCATTATCGCATGGAGAATCTCCATGTCCAGGTGGGGTTCATCCAGCACCCCAAACACAAGAAGATGAGGTCGAGTTGAAAGTCTAAACTGACCTGTTGTGAGCAAGACTGACTATGTGTGGGAGTGGGAGTACAATACAATACAATACAATACAATTTATTTTTTTATATAGCCCAAAATCACACAAGCAGTGCCGCAGTGGGCTTTAACAGGCCCTGCCTTTTGACTTCCCCCCAGCCTTGACTCTCTAAGAAGACAAGAAATAAACCCTTTACGGAAAAAAAATGAAAGAAACCTTGGAAAAGGCAGTGCCTGTCCAGGTAGATTGGGTGTGCAGTGGGTGTCAAAAAAAGGGGGTAATTACAATAGAATTGACAGAACAAAACACAAGTCATCCTCAATATAATATAATCATGCAATAGAAATATTACAAGTTCAGAGCAGAATTCAACAGTAGATGATATCACAGAATATGATTTGGATTTGTTCAGAGTCCTGGAAACCTCGGCCATCAGGATCTGTCCGGTTATCAACAGCATCCAGTATGGGATTAGTACCTGCCTTGTGTCCAGTTCTGCCAGGATGAGACCATCTACTCAATGAACCTAAAGTGGAAGAAGTCGGTTTAGGAAATGAATGAAAGAACCATCCATCCATTTTCTTAACCTGCAGGGCATGGTTACAGGGAAAATGTAGCCTACCTTGGCAAACACTGAGTGCAATGCAGGATCAACATCTGGACAGGGCAGCAGTCCATCGCATTATGAGAACACACCTTCAGACCCCTTCAGATTTTTCATATTTTGCTATGTTGCAGTCTTGTGCTATAATCATTTGAATTTATTTTTTTCTGCACACCAAGCAACACTCAGTATCCAAGAATGGCAAACCAGAAAATGGATTTTGGATATTTTTGCTGATTTATTAGAACACATCAAGATGCAGAGGACAGGAAGATATGGAAAAAGATGATCCGCTGTGCAACCCCTAATGAGAGCAGCCGAAAGAAGAAGAAGATTAGAAATAAAAATCTGAATGATCTCATTGGCACAAGTATTCAGAACTATCTATCTATCTTTACCTCCAGGGGGCATCACCAAGCCCCAAACTCTAGACATAACTACACAAACAACAGTCCTGGGTGCAAATAAAAAGTTTTTATTTACAAAAAATACCTCTAACAGATTGCTTCCTTTTAATGCAGCCCAATACAGCACATCAAAACAAACCTTTTTTTCTTCTTTCTCCTCGACTCCTCTCAGGTAAGTGCTGTCCAGCTCCTCTCCTGACTCTGACTCGCCTGGCTGAGATCGAGCAGCTTCTTTTATCTATGACTCTGTGCTAGGGCATGGCCCATTGGAAGCACTTCCGCGTCAAATGTAGGGACTATGAATCCCAACAGCTGCCCCTGGAGTCCTTAACAGGGTGGCCCCACACGACTACAGATCCCAGCAGGCCCTGTGGGTGTCTGTGTGGGAATCCCAACTCTGAGAAACTGCCATCTTGAGTAATGGCGAAGAAAATATTCAGCAGTGTTCATCTCCCCCAGTCCTTCCATTGTACTGGCTTTAAAGCCATCTATCTATCTATCTATCTATCTATCTATCTATCTATCTATCTATCTATCTAT
>JANRMT010028174.1:41207723-41231660 GCA_026402145.1 Polypterus bichir lapradei | reverse complement strand
TATCTATCTATCTATCTATCTATCTATCTATCTATCTATCTATCTATGCATTACAATATGCAAGCTTTCGAGGCAACTCAGGCCCCTTCCCTGAAGAAGGGGCCTCAGTTGCCTCAAAAGCTTGCATATTGTAATCTTTTTAGTTAGCCAATAAAAAGTGTCATTTTGCTTGACTTCCCACTACATTCATAATGGCTAACATAGTACAACACCTTAGTACTACATTAACCGACATTAAATTTCATCTGCCACAAATCTTCCCAAACCTGTATGCTGTCCTAATCCCTCTGTAATGATTTAACGGATATCAGATTATCTGCTAATCAACCTATCTTGGTATCATCTGCAAACTTAACCAGCTTGTTACTTATATTCCTATCCAAATCATTTATATATATTAAAAATAGCAGCGGCCCTAGCACTGACCCCTGCTGGTCACCACTCTTAACATCAGCCAGTTCTGATGAGGTTCCTCACACCATCACCCGCTCCTTCCTGTGTCTGAGCCAATTCTGCACCCATCTACACACCACACCCTGAACTCCCACTTCTTTTAGTTTGATGCCCAACCTCTCATGTGGCACCTCATCAAATGCTTTCTGAAAGTCCAGATAAATAATATCATAAGCTCCACTTTGATCGTATGCTTTTGTTGCCTCCTCATAGAATTCCAACATGTTAGTAAAGCACGACCTCCCTCTTCTGAACCCATGCTGACTGGTCAGAATAACTCCTGTCCTTGCCATGTGTTGCTCAATCTTATCTTTAATAATTCCTTCCATTAATTTTCCTGTGATGCATGTTAAGCTTACTGGCCTATAGTTGCTTGGATCTGCCCTGTCACCCTTTTTATATAATGGGGTGATACTTGCCATTCTCTAGTCCACAATAACTTCCTAAAAATACGTGTCAAGGGTTTATATCTGTACTCACAAGCCTCCTTAAGAACTCGAGGGTAAATATTATCTGGTCCTGGGGCCTCATGTATAAACGGTGCGTACGCACAGAAATGTTGCATAAGAACGTTTCCATGTTCAAATTGCAATGTATAAAACCTAAACTTGGCGTAAAGCCAAGCACATTTCCATAGTACCTCATATCTTGTCATATGCAAGTTCTCCGCTCGGTTTTGCAGACTGGTGGCACCCAGCGTCAAAGCAGTGCTACTGTTCCTGTGTGGTTATCCTTTCTTTCTTAGACGTACATTCCTGACGCGGCTTTATAAATACACTGAAACTAACTGCATATTGTTTATTAGTGTAATGCATCTGATTGTAATTAACCTGTAACAATATAATGGCCCAGGGAATAGCCATAGTATTACAAATACCATAACTGCTTTAGCGTTGTTACTCTCACTACACCTTTATTATTCTTTCAGCTGCTCCCGTTAGGGGTTGCCACAGCGGATCATCTTTTTCCATATTACACTCACTGCACCACTCGGAGTATTTATATCACTGTATCTGAGTGGTGAATCATAGCAGCAGCTGATCGGAAAGAGAATTATCAGGATACAGCATCAAACACATGCTGCCTCAGCCATGGCAAAACGCTTCAAAGTCTTTCCTGTACGGACCTCGCGGTTCAGAAAAAGTTTCATCCCAAGAACTTTAAACGCAATCAATCAGTCCATCAAGTGCTCCTTGTAGAACTGTTTGTACTTATACTGTACTGTATGTATAATCACCTCACTGTAAACTTGCACTTCAGTTATAATATTGCACAACCTGCGCCACTTTATAAAGCATGTATTTACATATGATGACGATATCATTTTTAAGATGAAATGCAGCAAAATATGTTGATTATATTATACAGATAAAACTAACTTCATTTAAATAATCTATATTGTTAATAATTAAACATGTGAGGACACGGTGCCGCAGCGCCAGCTAGTTCACGGATTGATCCTGATTGATTGCTGTATCATGCAAGGATAGATGGATAGGAAAATTAAACATGTACTACGAAGATTTTTAATTATTCAGACAGCTGTAATATCACAAATGTAATGGATTCTGTGTCCTGTCGGAGGAAGAGAAAGCCTGTTTAAGAAACACATAGTGATTCATACACATAGAGCACATAGAAGATCAAATACAAAACAAAGCATTTAACATGTTACTTTAGTTACAATGGGATTTGAGAAACTAGTAAATTAATCGATTTTAAGATGAAGTTTATGATGTTCTACTTTAATGACAAAATAAACCACATGATTAAAGTGGAAATTTCGAGATTAAAGTTGACATTTCCTGCTTTTTTCCTCCACTGTGTGCCTATTTTTTTCTCTGTACCCTAATAAGCTTTCATACGACACTCAGAAGTTGGGGTACGACTCGACTTTTTTTAAAGCGACTTGGATATGTGACAACTTCTTTTTTATTTCGGGTACTGTGTGACTTTGTGGACTTGAGCTTTCGATTTTCTCCGACACTCTGTCACTCAATCAACTTCCTTTTCTTGTTTATTCCACTGTTTAAACCAACAAATAGTAAGTTTTTCTTTGCTGAAATTCTTCTGTTTTCCCCTGTGCTTTTCCCATTGTCTTTTCACAGAAGGCCAAGCTTAAGGGCTATTTATATTGATTTGCATATTCATAGAGGCGTAATTCTGGGAGGAGTTGGGGTGGGACAGGAGGTGCGTGCACAAGCGTTACTTTTCACGCTGATTGGGATTTATGTAGCGGAAGAACGTGGAAGTTGGAGTACGCACAGATTCCTGCATCTAGATTTTTCTGTGCGTAAGCACATTTTGGCTTTTGTGCTTACGTTATATATGTTATAGTGTGAATTCTACGCACGCCGTTATGCATGAGGCCCCTGGTGATTTGTTAGTTGTTGTTGTTGTTGTTATTGTTTTAAGAGAGAGAAGTACTGGGAGAAAGAAGGAAAGGCCGATTCTGATTCTGGTTTTATTCTTGGTTTTAGATTTATTTATTGGAGTTATTTTAACTTCCTCACAATGATACAGCTTTTACAGATTATTTTGCACCGCACATTTGTTTTGGGCACTTTGGATTGTTTGAATAAAAGAAACTTTGCACGTTTTTTCCACCATTCCTTGCTGTTTGAGTCCTCATTGTCCTAGTAATCTCGGTTCCTGACTCTTGTTTGAGGAAGCACACAGAGCTGCAGGCACCAGGAAAATTAAACACCCTCATTAGATAAACCGCTTCTCAAAACTCTTTGGTGTGACGTGGCTTATATTTCAAGCAGGCGCCACTGGTAGGCTTATTTATGTTGGTTTTGACTTCACATTAACCCTGACTTTCAAATTAAATTTTGTCTTTTTGATTCCTGGTTGCCTAGTTTGGCTTGATCTTACAGTTTCAAATCTTTGTTTTTTGATCATCTCCTGGCATTTTAAAGTACTCACAATAATCCTTCAGCACATCATTGTGTTCTTAACAGATTTATTTAATTGCACCTATTTAAGATGGTGGCTCTGAACAGTGTGTTTATCAGCAGTTGGAATCTCTTAAAAAAACAGAGAAAACTTTGTAGTGCCAGTTAAGGAAAAAAACAACAATTGTTTACAGGATTTTTGCAACATTTTTCAACTTTGTTTCTTGACATTTTAGTTTGGGATTTTTCTGGTTAATAATAATAATAATAATAATAATAATAATAATAATACATTTTATTTAGTGAAAAGCCAGCTATTCCTTTGCTCAGATTCAGTTTGATCAACAATTCTTTTCTCCATTTCCCAGTACTTTCTGGTTCAAATTATATTCTGTGCACCCGCCTTGCCTCACATGGTCTTCACCACACTAGCACTCAAAAATTATTTTATTGTCTTTGTTCATTTGTCCTTCACTATCTATCTCACTCTCTGTTTCAAATATCTTAATAGCCATCCAAATAAAATTTGATGTGCCAGCACTCTGCCCTCAGATCAAAAAAAAAAAAAAAATAAATAACAATAATTTCTTATAGCTTGCCATCAATCACCAAACTCTGAACTGTTGGGAGATTGAATACACAGATATTATTAAATCATCCAAGGTCACCTCTCCATTTGCAGCAACAATGAATAGTAAACCAACACATAAAAGCAGCTAGGCAGATGACACCAGCCTGTACTAAGAGAAACATAACAGGACATTAATACAGCATATGCTGTGGGTACTGGGAGGCACAATGCTGCAGAGGCTGGCACTGCTGCCCCACAGATTCAGCATCCAAGTTTCATCCTCACCACTGTCTCTATGGAGTCTGCATGTGCCCCCCATGTCTGTCTTTCAGGTACCCTTGTTATATCTTAAGCTGAAGTCATTCATTTTTCAAGGTGACTTGACCATCAGGCCCTGAAGGAGGGAAACGTTTCCACGGCATTACAGGGTGACTCAAAATTATGTTAACATTTGAATGGTGGAAACAATTTATTCACAAATCATACTTCAAATGTGCAAGATGATTTATAGGAATGTCTCAACCTGTCCGCCATCACGCTCAACACACAAAAACCAACAAGCCACAGTACCATTTAAAGCCCAGACACACATTTCACGGGGAACAGATGATACCACAGTCCGTATTCTGTTCTTCAGATCATTGAGATCACAAACTTTCCTGCTACACACGTGTTCCTTCACCATACCTCATAACCAGAAATCACAGGGTGTCAAATCAGGGGAGTGTGGCGGCCATGACAATGGTCCACCATGACCTATCCATCGATCTGGAAAGGTGTGATTGAGATAAAAATAATCCATTAGTGTTAACATAATTTTGACTCACCCTGTATTATTATTATTATTATTATTATTATTATTATTATTATCACCACCCACCTGTCAGAGCACTAACGCACGCCTGTGCATTTACTAATGGTCAACCAGACCTCTCAAACTCAGCTTGTTGTTCAACTGAGGACTCGTTAAAGAATGCGAGTTGTGCCAAGGATTGCGATTTCTTTAATGCTGACTCTACACAGGAGTTTGTCCATCTGTTCTTGGAACCCAGTCTTGATGGTTCCCAGTGCATCTACGACTACTGGAGCCATTCTTGCCCTCGTGTGCCACTTGGTCTGACTTCAACCTCAGTGTCTTTATACTTGATGATCTTCTCCGTCTCCTTGCTTAGGATGTTGTTGTCATCCGGGAATGACACAACAATGAAGACGAATGACTAGCTCTTCCTGTCATGGAACACGATGTTCAGCCTATTAGTGGTGATGGTACAGCCTGTGGGAATGGTCTTGTCCCATATGATGACACAGTCTCCAGTGTCAACAACTGTGTCTGGCTCGTACCACTTGTCCATTGTTGGCATAGTATTGGCATAGTGTCCAATGCAGGTATATACTGACCTGGGTCAAGATACTCCTTCTGGGCCAGTATGGCATCTGGACACTATGTGGCTGATGGTCTCCACAGCTTCAATACACAGATAGAATTTGATGATGACTGATTGTTATTATTATTATTATTTATTTAGGAGACACCTTTATTTAAGACAACTTGCAAAACAAATTATACACAAGAGTGAATAGAAGGAGCAAACATCAAAAGGGACAGAGAACAAGTAAAAAAAAAATAGGCAAGAGGGAATAGTATTACTACTAACAAGTTATACCTGCAACTAGACTAAATCACAGAACTGAAGGAGGGTGGATTTTCTTCTTTCCATGACTGTATGTAGGTACTGTAGTAAGCTGTGACTATTTCCTGGATAAGAGGGTAAGGAAGATGGATGAATGGATGGATGGGTGGATGGATACTACAGTAGATCTATTTCTCTGGCAGTATAGGGTTTGGCATCAGCATTCATGTTGTCTCCCAATGGAGTCTCTCTTCCCTTTT
Organism: Polypterus bichir lapradei; assembly: GCA_026402145.1. NCBI lineage: Eukaryota > Metazoa > Chordata > Cladistia > Polypteriformes > Polypteridae > Polypterus > Polypterus bichir. Next base: position 41,225,848 of record JANRMT010028174.1, on the reverse strand, counting down.
GTAAGAGAACTCATTTGTAGAAATTCTCCTTTAATAATGACAATACCATCTGATCCCTTAAAGCATCCCTGACTGACCTAAAAAAAACTTCCTAGAATGAGTCCCCAAGGAATATCTGCATCCTTTCATGTCTTGTTAAACAACTTCCAAATAGTTTTGCAGCTGTTGCATTTTGAAGTATTATGAAGTGACTGGGAAGAGGGTAAGTGGGAAACACGAATGTGATGACATTTATGGCCTTCCTTCACAGAGCTCTTTGCGGTGGGAGTTCATCTCGGAATATGCTGAGGTTTGTTTAGTCTCTGGCACCGAAAGCTCCAGATGCATCATAGCTTCTCTGAAGGAGGACAACATTTCATTAACAGGCTCTCTTTCATGAGAACAGAAGCTGATCGCTCCTGATGAGTCTACACGAGAACAGACGCTTGCCGAAGTCGTAGGCGGTCTTGGAATCATTTTCTAGGATGAGTTGCGTATCACTTTCACAAATCTGACATCCTCTGAGGTTCTTATGTTAGATATTAAAAAATAAGACACAAAAATCTAAATATAGAGATGGCTTTGGTGCACTAAATTGTGGGAAATAATATTTTAGACCATTTGTAAGAAGATACCAATGCCCATAGTAAAATATTAGACTGTGGGAGGTAAAGCAGGGGAGGTATTGTGGGTAACTGCAAGTACAGAATAAATCAAGTAAGGCAGGACAGGATTTGTGTCGCAAGATCCCTTGCTGTGATTATAGAAGAGATATCAGGGGGTGACTGTCGTAAGGTGAGATCCACGGCTCATTGCCTTTTAAAATAAATAATTGCCGTACTCGCGGCTTAAGGAGGGGGTGTGGTAGTGCGGCTGGAGCGATGCGGTGTGGGCGTTTTCTCACTTAAGTGCACACGTGGGGAACTGTCCAAGTTCATAATTGATACCTGGAGCAGCTAATCGCCACACCTGTGCCACGTCTCCACATATAAGAAAAAAAAAGAGGAAAAGAAAGAGAAAGAAAAGGGAACAGAGGTAGACAGACGACTGAAGAGTAGTCTCGGGAGGATGATCTGACCACCTAGAAGAGAAAGGCAGGACAAACTGGGGCCCCGTGAAGAAGCGTAGGCTGTGATGCTGTCGGGGCTGGTTCACTCCACTGAACAACAGCGTGGAGTGGGGCATGCATGGCAGATGACCTCCCTAGGGATCTGAGGTACGATTGTTGGGGCGTGAAGGAAGACGGGAGGAGAGCTGACCTTGGAAGGTGTGGCTGTGATGTGCGGAGGCAGCCAAGACAGGGTTCAGGTGGATGAAGTTTGTGGCTGTTGAGTCTCCGCAGACTGCGTGAGGGATGGGTGAGCCGGGGAGACAAAGAAGGAGGTGGGCTGGGATCTAAAAGAACTGGCGACTGCATTTTTAACTTCTGCTTTTAATGGATTTATTCATTGTGTCTTTATCCCCCACTAAGCATTTGTTTTTTACGGATTATTTATTACGGACGTTTATGAACTCAGCACTGTGGTCACTTTTTGGTTTGTTTTGATTATGTTTTTAATAAAAGCGCAGAACACTTTTTTTCACCATCCCCATGCTCCATGTATGATTTGTCCCCATCTGTCAGCTCAGTCGCTCAAAACTATCAACGGTGTTGGGTTCGAGAGGCTTCAAAATGGGAAGAGGGAACATGGAGCAGAACCTGCACAATCACAGTGATACACCCTAATATAAAATTAGGGTACAGGTGGTGGGGAAACTAAGTGGCATCCTAGAAAGGACATGTGGCAGCTGAGAGGCCCAACAGTGTCTACTGTACATGAACTCCTGCTACCCTCCATAATGGACAAGTCACTTGGGGTAGGCCTGTCACTTTAAGAGCTGGTTAGGGGGACTCCAAACAGGGCTGCCTGGCAAGTTTCTTAACACACCCAGCACCCCAAAAGTCATTCCTAGCAAGGGCTTTAAGAGATAATTATAAAGATATGTGAACATTTTAAATTGGTAACTCTTCTCTGCATTTTAGATAAAGTTGAAATGGGGTTTTGAAGAACAGGGAATTCAACTTTACTGGTGTTTTCCCTACAATTCTAGTTGGAACTTTACATATTTTTTTTTCTTCATCATTATCATCATCATCATCATCATCATCAGGAAGTCTCCCAATGCCATTTTTTTTTTGTTTTTGTGGTTGCTGGCATTTTGCGGCTCCATTGCAATGATATAACAATCATTTTTCTTTGTAGATCTTTTAGTGTTTTTCTATCTGAGAATGATTTTATCTTATGATCGGTGCTGTTGGTTTATTTATGTTGAATGGCTTATGACTAGGGATGTGAATAAAAACCATTTACACATTTAGCCAAGTGGGGGATGAAATTATGAAATTAAAACAAAAACAGCACCTAAACCCCATCTCCTCCTAGCCCCTGCTCCTAAATACAATGCACTTGAAAGACAGAGTGTCACACACGCATGCCTAGGGTACACCCTCAGGGCACCATTGTGGTAAGTAATACCACCCCGAGACAAAAGGTGGCGCTAAGGCTAACAGTTTCTCCTTCTTCACCTACAGGTCTGAGGCCCATGTGGCAGTGGGTGCCTAACCTGCCTGGCTACCAAACTAAGTTCTGCTCCTTCTGGGACTGAATATACATAACCAGGAAGACAGTCGTCATTTGGACCTGTCTGCAAGGCGAGACTAAGCCCAGCACTCTCCAAAAGCGCAAATGAAGTGACGTCTTTGGCAAGAAACGCCATTCCTTTGGAATTCTGCCTACAACCATTTCTTTTCTTTCACAATATCAACTAAACGGGGATCACCAGGGTGCTATCCCAGTCTTTTGTTGTGTTCATTTGGCTGTCACAAGAATAAATAAGATTTTAAATTTGCCTCCTTCACAAATTTCTATCCATCAGGTTTACACAACTGGTGATCTTTGTTTGGGGCTCTCATCACACCTTATTCTAGGAAACAATACAAATCAATCGACACGTGACTTTTCTGCAAGGGACTCAACACCAAACCATTTAAGCTTAAAGAAATTCACCTTCGCGGTAGCACATGGGCTCTTCAATTTGAATGACAAAAATGGAGCTAACAGTTTACAGCAACTCCAGTTACATTTGAAATAACTGGAAGCCAAAAGGAAAGACCAAAACTGACCAAACCACCTTGCTACATTGTGCTTTAGCACATTGGCTGCTGGACCATTTATTAACAGGGTGTTGCAGTATAGGTCTATCCTCTTCTTCTTTGTCTTTCGGGCACTCTCATTAGGCCACCGTCCCTCAGCATCTGCAGGATGACCCTTGGAGCACATGATCACTCCTGCTCTTCAGTTAAGCAGGAGTGATCTGTCCCTTGAGTGCTGTTACCTTCGCTCCACTGCGGGGCATCTAAGCTGCTTTGACTTCCACTGGCTCGCCTGTCTAATTCTGCTCCCTTCCCAATTTTCTTCCTCATCTTTATCTTTATATCCCTTTCATTTCCTCCTGTTCTGGCCTATTCAGACCTTTTTGTAGTCTTTGTGTGTGCAGGTGCATTAAAACCTCTGCAGAGCCTAAGTAAGCAATGGCTGAACTGATCTTTCTTCTGCACATGTATGTATAATCAGTCTATTAACCCAGCGTTTCTCAACCTTTAAGTATTTGCGACCCGAGTTTTCATAACAGTTTTAATCGCGCCCCCCCAACATTTTTTTGAAATGTAGATGCATATTTTATTATACCTACTTAACTTTTATCGACATTTATCTAACTCTGCATTTATTGTTCTAGTATCAGAATGTAGTTTAAGTTAGTTTGTTTTGGTTTCAACAGATGTTTTTTTCATATTTTTGATTCTTGTTTTCTTTTTTTCACATCTTCATGCCCCCCTTTTTGCTACTTCACGTCCCCCTGGGGGGCCCGCCCCACAGGTTGAGGACCACTGTATTAACCTATTAAGCCCTCTGCGGCAACACAAACACTCACAATGTCTGAGCCGCACTGTCTTTAAAACTATCTGCCCCTGCTGCCGTCCGTCGTGGACCCCAAAAATGTCTCAACACAGGAGGATAACAGATATTGCGGTACTCATTGTATCTATAGTTTAAAGAAGTGGTGAGGCAGCCTTCTTCTTTTATGGATTTAAAATCTGGAATAGCTTACCGTTAGAAATTCGCCAGGCTAATACGGTGGAGCACTTTAAAAAACTGCTAAAAACACATTACTTTAACATGGCTTTCTCAAAGCTTCATTTTAGTGTAACCCTGATATTCTGTATATGCATTGATTTATCATGGCTCCACAATCCGTACTAACCCCTACTTCCTCTGCTGTTCATCTTCTGGTTTTCTGTGATGGTGATCTGCGCCACCACCACCTGATCAGGGCACCATGCAGTCCCTACACTGATGGATTGAAGGCCAGAGGTCTACATGATCATCATCATCAAATCCTTTCACTAATTGAGATCATTTATGGGAGGTAGAATGCCCAGTAGGGAGGGCTGGCCAGGTGGTCCTGTGGCCTCAGAGCCTCTGCAATTTTTTTTTTTTTTCCAGCCCTCTAGAGTTTTTTTTTTCTTTTTCTGTCATACTAGCCATCAGATCTTACTTTGTTCGTTGTTATTTAGTATTGCCTAATCTTATTTTTATATTTCTATTTTTTATAAACTTTTCTTTCCTCATCTTGCAAAGCACTTTGAACTGCACCATTTGTATGAAAATTGGCTATATAGATAAATGTTGCTGTTGTTGTTGTAGTGTCAATTCTGTTACACCATCAATGCGGCGATTGTAGTCATGTAATCTTCAGAAAGGCATCAAATGAATAAAGAAAATTAGGACATTATTAACTTAAGCTTTGCAATCGTAATTCCAAACCTAAACTTCTTTTTCTTCTCTCGGCTGCTCCCGTTAGGGGTTCGCCACAGCGGATCATCTTCTTCCATTTCTTTCTGTCCTCGTCACCTTGCTCTGTGACACCCATCACCTGCATGTCCTCTCTTACCACATCCATAAGCCTTCTTTTAGGCCTTCCTCGTTTCCCCTTGCCTGGCAGTTCTATCCTTAGTACCCTTCTCCCAATATTCTCAGCATCTCTCCTTTGCTTTTTAAAGAGTTAGGGTTTTATATTAGGCTTAGACGATAGGTGTTCTTATCTTCTGGTTTCGACTTTTGCTTTGGTTATGGAAAATGATGGAACATAAAGAAATTAGGTTTTATCTACCAATCCTTTCTTTTGCCCACGTAGCACAACATAATTTGCCTTCATAACAGAAAATGCATTAATCTTCACCACTAATGGTTCAAAAAGCTTGCCAGAAAAGGAAAGAAGGAGGATCTGCTGATTTGCAGTGAGAGGCTAGAACCATCTGCAGACAAAGTAACCTCCAAATTGCAAGGGATCATCTAATAGAAGTAGACTTGAGAATGAAAAGGCATGATAGGTCAGCATTTCACATATTGCAGCCAAAAGAGGGCTTGTACAAAAAATATGCACAGGACATCTGTGAATGTACGCTAATTACCATATTAAACTCTCAACTAATAGGAAAGTGCAGAAGACCAGTCCTCAGTGTACCTGGGTCAAGTCGTGACAATTTAATAAAATACATCTCACATTCTGTTATGGAGCAGCTAAATAGAAATGTGCTACCAAAAAAAAAAAAAAAACAACACAGTATGAAAAATGAATTAAACAGAGTAGCCCAGAACTTCTAACATTTTTCATCTAAGCCCACGGAAATGCCAGCTTACATGATTATGACAAATAATAGAGAAGATAAATCTTTACTTGACTCTGAAATGAGGTGCTTAATTACTGCAGTCCCTGAATATGTTCCTTGCATTAAGTTGACAGTGAAAAAGCACCAACTAATGTAATGTAATTTAGTGTCTTCTCTATATGAAGGTTCATAATAAATGCAGAGTGTTCTTTTTTCAGTGTAAATGACTTTCTTTTATTCATTATGCATCTCTCTTGAGTATTTGCCTAAAACCTAAAGATGACCCGCCTTCACAAATGTTCACGGATATTGAGTAGGGAAACAACCTGCCAAATTCTTCAAAACTCAGGTAGCAGTGTGTTTCATGATGAGATGTTATCTGCAGGGCACAATACGGTTTATAGGGAAGCATATCGGTGTGGCATCAGGACAAGAACTGCAAATGGAAAAGGGTAGCAAGTAGAGGACAGAGAGAGCAACTTACAAGGTCCGTATTTAAAGGAAATGGAAGCCTTGAGACAGACCAAACTTGCTGGCTGAAAAAGTTTTGTAATGTGACATGGCCTTAAGAATAACTTGGTGAGATGTGTCGTTTGTTTTCACTGAAAAACGCAGATCAATCACCCCAGTCTCAGTACACGTTGTGGTATAAGAGCTGTCTGACTCACCTGTCTGTGTGACCATGCGGGCCTGGTTTACAGTCTGCTGCCCAGACATCCGTGGGCAGGTCTTGGGTTGAGCAGAAGCTTGTTGCATCTGTGGGGAAGTAGGTGGAGCAGCCATGGGACCCACTGGACGTGTCACCGCATTCATGAGAATGGGACTGGAGGAGCCTGTGGGCTGGGGGGAGTTGGTAACCCCCTTCATTGTCTGTGCAGATCCAGGCAGGGTAGAGCGGCTTGATCCCATTGCAAATGGTGCCCTAGAGGTAGAGAGAAGCCAGAAAACCCAACAATTAATTCATATAAAGAAGCTGTAAAGGTTTGCGACAATCAATCATTTACAAAGACAAGGACAATGCAGCATCCTCTTAAATTCGGTCAACGTTTTGATAAAATTGGATAATACAGGGTGAGCCATAATGAAGTACCACGTTTCTCAATTGTGCAAGGTAGATGTAGCCGAGTGGGCTAGGTCAGTCCCTTGAGTCAGGTTCCTTGATAGGCGATCCCCTGTAGTTTTCAGTCAGCAACACGCCTTGGTCCGGTGCGCACTGTGCCTTCGCTGTCGAAACGTTCTTCAAAAACAACAAATCCATCATCACTATGCAATGCGCCTTCCGAACATACTTCAGCATTCCTCCTAACGATGACGTCCCAAATCAAAAAACAATTCTTCAGTCGGTGGCTAAATTTAGACGGACGGGTACAACACTAAAGAGAAAATCTCCAGGCTGTCCTTAAACTGTATGAACACCTGAAAACATCCAAGCTGTAAGAGCATCAATTTTGCAGTCTCCTAGACGTTCAGCGCGCAAACATGCTTCTGCCTTAGGCATTTCCAACACATCTTTGAGGAGAATTTAGCATGAGGACCTTAATTTCCATCATTACAAAATGATGGTAGTGCAGGAACTCACTGAGAGAGACTGGGAGAGCCATAGAGAGTTGTGTGTGAACATTCTGCAAACCATTCATCGAGAGGTCTTCGCCATGTGCAGCCACGAGGCACATTTCCATTTGAATGGTTGCGTAAATAAGCAAAACTATTGCTACTGGGCTGAAATCAACCCTTGTGAACTTCATCAGGGAATCCTGCACAGTGAGTGTGTTACATTTTGGTGTACCGTTGCAGAATTTGGCTTTGTAGGCCCTCACTATTTTGAGGAGGGGGGAGCAACAGTCACCATCACTTCAGAATGTTACATTGAAATGCTAGAGAACTTTTTGTGTTCTCCCAACTGGAAGAAATGGATGTGGTGGATGCCTGGTTTCAACAGGATGGAGCAACCACTCATACAGTGTGGAGATCCATGCAAGTTTTGCGGGAGATGTTTCCAGGGCTGCTGATCTCCCTTTACGACGATGTCGGGTGGCCTTCACGTTCATCTGATCTTGCTCTGTGCGATTTCTTCTTCTGGGGCTATCTCAGGTCGAAGGCATACACACACCGACCTCAAAACCTTGAAACCCTCAAGGACACTGTTTGCCACTAAGTCGCCACTATACCCCTTGAAATGGCCGAACGAGTCATGCGAGTGTTCAGAAATCTTGAAGAGTGCATCACTAATGATGACCACCATCTTGAAGACATCATTTTTAAAACAATGTGAACAAAATCTATTTTGAATACCATTTCTTGTGTCATAATGACATTTATTTTATCTTGTAGCATTTTTGTAGAATAAACATTTGAAATGTGGTACTTCTTTTTGGCTCCCCGTGTATAACATAAATTTTTTCTTGTCTCGATGTAAACAATATTTGCAACTCATGGCCAAGTCTGGAGGGTCCATCTCTGAACCCTGAATATATCTCTTATACATATTTCTCTTCTGCTTCGTCCTGCTTCCTCTTCAAAACCACCCCCCCCTCCCCCCCCACACACAGCCCACACGGCATTTCTCAAATCCTATTGGTTCATCCTGCTTCCTCTTCAAAACTGGTCCCCCCCACACAGCAGCCCACACGGCATTTCTCGATTCCTATTCCTCCTCTTCCAAACCCTTCCCCACGCTGCCTGCATCCTCCCATACACCCCCATACCGCTTTCTCGATTCCTATTCCTCCTTCGGACTACCGCGTTCCCCGCTCCTCTCTCATGACCCCATTGGTGTCACGTCAGCCCTATATGTAACCTGACCGTGTGACCTTTCACTTCGACCATGTGTGAGCCTGGGAGTCTTTTCCGTAGCCTGCTACAGGAAGGTACTCTCTCGACCATTGGCATTGTTTTCGCTCCTTGCTATTGGTTTCGCTCCTTGCTATTTTCGTTATACTGCGATGGTTGTTTCCTAAGCCTTTGTTATAAAATGAATGACAGTATCTTCTCTGTCGACGGGTTTTTGTACAACGTCATCTCTATTCCGGGATCCGCCAACTGCCTGTTCCTATCAGTGGGTTATTTCTTGACACAAATGGTTGATGAAGGCAATGCACTCTCACTACGACACAGGGCAGTAGATTTCATTGCATCACATTGGGACAGATTTGGAGACGTTCTTCGTGTTGTTCTTTCCAACGCAAGTCGAGTTATCAAAACAAGTCAGGAGTTCTATCAATAGTGGCAACATCTGGAGTTTATGGTGGCGAAGCTGAAATTCAAGCTCTTTCCGAGATTCTCCATGCTACCATTGTCCTTTACTTCAAACACAACCCCAACATCCCGCCTTGCATCATGTTTGCAAAGATTTGCATTAATCTACAACAACCACTCTTCAGCCACGGTCAGTTGTACATGGCATTTTCTAGGGTTAGATCTTTCAACTCATTATCTGTCATGTCCAACAAAACATCTATTCACAACTGTGTCTTTCAAGAAGTATTTCTTTTTTCTTGATTTCTGAATTCCTTTCTCACCCTTTTCCATTCCTATTCTTACACCGCCGTATACGGCGGGCATCAGCTAATCATTTAAATAATGTACACTCTAAAAGGTAGCAGGTTGGCAGAACATGTTGAAAAGAGGTTGACATCACTTCCACCTTTGTCTCATTGATTCAGTTCTGTTTTGGACTCGAACTTGTATACATCTGTACAACATTTTCTATCCATTAGCAGCAGGAACAATATACGAGTGGCTACCCCAAATCTTTTTGTGGCTCTTTTGATTTGTCTTTGACAATTGGCATAGTCGGAAGGACGGTGGGCTCTCTCAGAGGAACCAGGAGCAGGACCTGACATTTATCCATCATTGAGCGTGGAGACTGTCAAGAGGATCAAATTCCTTGGTGTTCACCTGGCGGAGAACCTCACCTGGTCCATCAAAACCAGCTCCAGAGCCAAGAAAGTCCAGCAGCGTCATTACTTCCTGCTACACTCTGCTACTTTTTTTTGTACCTTTAGATATCATAAACGTGTAGGCCTACTGGTCAGCGCTGCATTGTCTTCGTTTGTACCACTGTCTGGCTTTGCAGTGTCCTGCAATGTTTGCACATGCTTGCATACATGCACTTTACGTTGTAATGTGTAGCTTTTTCTGTAGTTCAGTATTCGATGTTGCACCATGGTCATGAAGGAACGTTGTTTCATTTCACTGCGTACTGTGCTAACTGATTATGGATGAAATGACAACAACAGCTACTTGACTCGAAGAAAAACAAAAAAAGAACATAAGATATTTGACAAATACAGGAGACCATTAAGTCCATCAAGCCCATTTGTTTAGCTAATAGCTAAGCTGTCCCAATATCTCATCCAGATTCTTCTTAAAGTTTGTCAAGCTTTCTGCTTCAGCTCCATGTCTTGGTAGTGTGTTCCACAGTCCCATAAAGACGTGCATCCTGGCTGCAGTTCTAAGCCCTTCAAGTGGGGGTCTAGTGAGCCAGTTAAGCCCTCCCTCACTCATCCCCACCACATTTCTGTGCAGCACTACAACTACAATTTCCAATATTATATTGTATGAATATTTTCAGCCCGGTAATAGAACTGAAAGTTGGGTAGTGCCATACCACCTTCTGCTTTAACTCCCTCTAGAATGAACTTCATAATGTAAGGTTGTTCTGAGGTCTAATACTGAGACTAGTTCCGTGTAAAGAAGGATTTCTTTATGTGTATAGGGATACTGTCAAAGAAATATAGGAGGTTTGGGGCAAAATTCAGACTCTTCCAGCTCAAGTAAGATTGTTGCAGGATCATCTATTAAAGTCTTGTTAAATATATTCCTTCATATTATGAAAATGATGGTTTACGAGACCTTAACGTTTTCTTAGTCTAATTAGTTAATTAATCAGTAACAAAATGAGTTGGCATTCCATCATGACAATGAGTGGCTTCAGCATCAGCAGCAGGGGAGCCAATAAAAATGCTAAGCTTGCCAAAGTTACATATGAATTCCATCTATTGTGGCAACAGCAGGCTGTCTTTTCAAGGATAGAAAGCTACCTAAAAGAATGATGTATAGAGCAAAGAATCCACTGGCACTTCACACCGTTGCTACAATACCATTAGCATTAAGAGATATTTTCTGTTCAAGGTAATCCATTAAAATGCCTTTTATATCAGGCTGTCAAGGATGGATAGCTAGGGTTTCAATAGAAATTACAAAAAAGCATTGGTGATAACAGACAGCCTTGTCTGGCTCCATGTTCTAAACCGAAAAAATCTGAATTTATATTATTTATACAGACAGTTATGTAACAATCTCTGGACTTTCTATAGACGGATAAGAGTGCACACAAGGCCTCATTTAAACACTAGATGGTAAATCAAGGCTCTCCTAATCACTCCAAACAAGTTTTGCTAAGAACTACTAGACAAAAATATAGAAAAATACCATAACAGATTATATGCTTACAATAAAAATATACAAAAACTCCCTATTATACACATACTAGCCGTCCCCCGCAGTTCCACCCGCGTAGTAGTGAAACTGGACAAACACTAAAAATCAATAAACAAACAGGTATCGCTAGCTAAGCGGAGGCAAGGTACACTCCAAAATGTTGCCAGAGGTAGACCGACTCGAACAGAGGCTGGCACATGAGTGAGGAGGGCCTCGCCCCCCTCCCCTTGAAATGCAGACTATCTCTCGGATTCATGCAAATAAATTGGTACTGCACCCAAACTATGATACTTAGCGCAATGAGAGAAGTCGCAAAATCAACAAGAAAGTTTAAGCAAAGTATAGAAAAAAACCCAATCTAAATCCGTTAAGTAGTTCTCTCGTGAAAAGCGAACAGACAGACAGACGTTGGATTGTATATATATATATAGAGAGAGAGAGGCACAAAATGAAACACCACAACAAATAACAACTTAACCATCTGCCACGGTAAAACAAATGATCAAGACCGTTAGTTGGTTTGCGTGACATGGCAGAGCTATCCTATTTAAGGAATTTAAAAAGACATTTTTACCACCTTGTCGGGCTTATGTTATATTTCAACCAGAATTCCCCCCCAGCTGGGGTTCAAATTCGTGCCCACAATGACAATGACACAGTCTCTGTGGCTGGACGTTGTGTTGTGTTTGTGGTAACATTGCATATGCATGCCATTTGTCTTTTTTAATTCCCAAGACGGTCAATCCCCAGGAAAAGAGAGAGGACTTTCTTGTTGGCCTAAAGACAAGTGCGCTCCTTTCTTCTCCCCTCCTCTCGATTGAGCAAATCTCCTGCCTTTTTAGATCTTCATCCTCAACATGAATTGAACTATGCAGGTGTTTTAAGATTAAATAGGATGGATACAAATACTGTATATTATGATGTTTCCCAAAAGAACTTTCCTTATGTGCAACACCTTAATCATTATTAGATTTATATACTCAAAGATCACAATGGGATGGATAATACTTATGCTTTGATAAAAAAGCAAATAACAATTTCAAACTCACTTAGTTGAATTCAGGGTTGTTGGAGAGCTGGGGCCTAACCCAGCAGCATCTGCTCCAAAGCAAGAACCAGCTGTGGATGGGGGTGCCAATTCAAATACCTGCACTCACAAGGGTTCAGTTAAGTTGGCACACATTTACGGGGATGTTGCAGAAATACTGCAGTACCAGGCAAAAAAACCCACATATACAAAAAAAGAACGTGGAAACAACCAGATACTGGATTCATGAGGCAGCAGAACTTACTACTGTAGTGAGAGAATAATATAAATAGCCGACGCCCACCGTAGCATATGGCGGTGTAAGAATAGGAACGGAAAATGGTGACAAAGGAATTCAGAAATCAAGAAGAAAGAAATACTTCTTGAAAGACGCAGTTGTGAATAGGTGTTTTGCTGGAGATGACAGATAATGAGTCGAAAGATCTAACCCTAGAAAAAGCTGCTTACAACTGACCGTGGCTGAAGACTGGTTGTTGTAGATTAATGCAAATCTGTGCAAACGTAATGCAAGGCGGGATGTTGGGGTCGTGTTTGAAGTAAATGACAATGGTAGCATGGAGAATCTTGGAAAGAGCTTGAATTTCAGCTTCACCACCATAAACTCCAGATGTTGCCATGTATTGATAGTATTCATGACTTGTTGTGATAACTCGACTTGCATTTCAAAGAACAACAGGAAGAACGTCTCCAAATCTGTCCCAATGTGATGCAACGAAATTTACTGCCCTATGTCATAGTGAGAGCGCATTGTCTTTGTCAACCGTTTGTGTCAAGAAATAACCCACTGATAGGAAATGGCAGTTGGCGGATCCTGGAATAGAGATGACGTTGTACAAAAACCCGTCGACAGAGAAGATACTGTCATTCATTTTATAACAAAGGCTTAGGAAACAACCGTCGCAGTATAACGAAAATAGCAAGAAGCGAAACCAGTGCCAATAGTTGAAAGAGTACCTTCCTGTAGCAGGCTACAGAAAAGACTCCCAGGAGCACACATGGCTGAAGTGAAAGGTAATGCGTTCAGGCTAGATATAGGGTGGTGACGTAACACCAATGGGGTCATGAGCAGGGAACGCGGTAGTCCGAAGGAGGAATAGGAATCGAGAAAAGTGGCGTGGGGGTGTATGGGAGGCTGCAGGCAGCGTGGGGAAGGGTTTGGAAAAAGAGGAATAGGATTCGAGAAATGCCGTGTGGGCTGTGTGTGGGGGGGGACTGGTTTTGAAGAGGAAGCAGGACGAACCAATAGGATTCGAGAAATGTCGCGTGGGCTGCATGTGTGGTGGGGGGTTGGGGGGGGGGGGGGGGGCGGTTTTGACGGGAAAGCAGGACGAACCAGAAGAGAAATATATATAAGAGATATTTATGGGTAACATATTTGTGACATGAAGAGAATGCAGAAATGGTTAATTAAACAAACAGAATGTTCCAGGAGATGGTTCAAGAAATTGTCTAATGTCATGTTCTTTCACGTACCCACTAAGACTTGACAGTTGTCACGTACACACGTCCCATAGAAGGGTAAGAGCTGAACTTAAGACATATGGGTAGGACAAAAATGTAGTGGAATAAGACTTTTATTTTGGGTGTGTAAGCTGGCTCTGCTCTATGCTGAAAACATCTTGTGTCTTTTAAGCAATCAGAGTAAATGTCAGGATTAATTCAGCATTGTTATGTAAATTCAGTTGTCTATAATTTGAGTCTCTGTCCTTATTCCATGACCATTTGCTGACACCTCTACTGAGAGAATGTCCCCTTAGTAAAGTGCTGTAATAGGGTGCTCCCTCTGCAGGAAGAGAAATTAAAGAGGCATTGAGCAAGTTTCCTCCTGACTGGTTCCTGACTCAAAGACGTTCTAGTCGAGGACAGGATTTCTTCCACATGTGCCACCTCAATAAAAAAAAATATGTAATGCTGCTACTGAAACGTAATAGCAGATGGACACCACACCACGATAAGCATCTCTCTAATTCTCCCACCATCAAGTTTCACAGATTCCACACAACAGTCACTAACTAGCTAGACTGGTCTCAAGAAATTCTGTACAAGTTATACAGGAAAGAGCTGAGCAGACTCTTATTCTTTTCTCAGGAGACTGCGCTGCTTTAATGTGGGTAGCGGCAAGTGTTGTGTACGAACTACTTCAATAGAGTGCGTTCATTGAACAAGTTCATTTTTTAAAGAACGGTGAATTTAATGTAACATATTTGCAAGTGAAGAACTTGAACTGAAAGTGAGCTAGTTCAGTTTTATGTGACATTCTGGATCTGGTTTAGGCCCAGATTGAATGTTTTGCCTTACCCTGTAATGTAGGGGTGGAGCCGAAATTCAAATATGGTATTCAGATAAGCACAAATAGTGGATTTTTACAAATATTTATTTTGTACAAATTTTTTACCATTTATTTGTATTCGGAAAAAATAACGTAAAATCAAATAGGCACTGCCTGTGTCTGCCTGCTTATCCCCCGCTGGCACAAGCATGCGGTGAAGATCCACTTTCGCTTTTAGGAAAACATTGTACTTCGCGAGTCCACTTTATATTTTTTCCCACTGGATATGCAATATGTGATGCGAATTATGACCTGCAGCATAATAGGTTAGTTCACCTATATGCTGGTTTACCGTTGGTGTCACACGGTTGGAAACAGAGTGGTAATTTATATGTATACTTGCATCAATTTAATTTCTTTTTTAACCGGGAGGATATTATATGTGTTTGTTGCTGGGTATAACTCAATAAAGTGTATTTAAATAAAAAAGTCTTCATAATTATTGTATTTTATTCAAGAACACTTTAACAGCCTAATATAATGCATGCAAAATGTATTTATTCTCACTCCTTAAAAAATACAAAATGAACTGAACAGGAACTAGTTCAAAACTGAAATGGTGAACTATGAATGTCAATTTGTTCATTTTAATCTGTGTGAACTAAACTTTGAGCTAGTTCTTGTGAGGTGTGAGCTTGCACAACACTGGTAGAGACACCCTTCACATCTTCTACAACTCTGTCATGGTTAGTGCCATTTTCTGCACTGTCGTGTGCCGGGCTGGTAACATAACTCCAAGAGTCACCGAATCAACAAGCTAATTAAAAGAGCAAACTCTGTTATTGGATGCACTCTGGACCCCCAGGAGGTAGCAGTGGAGGGAAGAATGAAGATAAAACTGAGGGCCATCATGAACAATGCTGCACATCCTCTCTCTGACACATTAACATTAAGGAGCTTAAGTCAATGAATTATTCAGCAGAAGTGTGTAAAGAAACACTGTTGGAGCTCTTTTCTACCAAAACACATTAATATCATCATCTAATTTAGTGCCTTCACATGTGCTTCAATAGCACAATTATTAACAGAAATCTGATTTCTAAAATGCCATGTATTTATGTAGAAGACACATAGGATGGACAAGCACCCCGGCCAGGAGTTCAGAAGATCCCTTACCCCGACGGGAGGCCCTGTGGGAACGTAAAAGCATCCCGGCCAAGAGAGGGAAGGAGATCACACCCGGACTAGGCATAATGGGTGGACAGACATCCTAACCACAATGAATGGTTCCTTACCTGGACGGGACACCCTGAATAAATGGACAGGTGTCCCGACCGAACATGGACTTTATGCCTTTCCTGGCCACAACAGAAAAAGAGGACAGGGAAGGACTGTCCCGGTGGGATGTTTATTCCCCCTAGGTGCTATATGGCAGCAGCCCTCCGTAGCGGCACCCATTCAGGAATCAGCCGGGAATGCTGGGAGTTGTAGTCTAGCAGCGGAGCCCTACTGGGGTCTGTAGGTGCCGTAAGGTGGACTTTCATATGACCCGGAAGTACTTCCATCAGGCTGTAGCCCTAGCACTGGAAGTGCTCCCAGGTCCTCAATAAAAGGGACCACATTCACTCATCCAAGCGAGTCAGAGCTGGGAGGATGTGCAGAAACACTCAAGAGAAGGAAGGCAGTACAGTGGTGAGATGTGCTTGTGGTTAATAAAAAATCATCCTTTATTTGAACCCAGGACTGTGCTGGTGTGTTCGTGTTGGGTTTGTGGCTCACTGACTCCCCTAGTTCCATTGCATTGGATTATAGGCCTCTAAAGGACATGATTACTAGAGGTAGACCTCTCCATGAATAATCCGATAATGTGGCCATGTAAACCTTTAACAGGGTTATTGTTAAGGATTTTGTAGTCTGCGCGTGTCTGTTGCATTCTGTATGCATGAGTAAGGCCAGCAATATAGGTACGGGTCCTGTGTAGGGCTCAATCACACCGTCAAGCAGAAAAGAGTGCAATGTGGTAACAGAAACCTATCCAAAAAGCATCAATTTAACTAAAACTATTTTAAAAAAACACAAGAAAATGATTACAGACGATGTTCTGGTGTGAAAAACTCTTTATATTAAATTTTAATTATTTTGCTCAAACAAATCAGGATGACCTGAATTTATAGGACTTTAACTACAGGCATCCCTTTGTATTGTACTAGTAATTTATGCATCTGTTCCAGTCGGTTTCTTTTTTGATTACTTTATAACCTGAGAATGGCAAATAAGTACAGGTGCCACTTAACCTCTATTACAGTAAGTAATCTATAACCTGCGAATGAATGGATGCAATATGATTAGGAATTATCAAATACGTTTACAGCTTGGGAAAGGAAGGAGTGCGGAGGAACAGAAGCGAGCAAAGACTTTGATGAGAGCAATTCATCATCTGTACAAGACAGCCAATCAAATGTGTGCAATGTCACATGTCCTGAATCCCCACCTGTGCCATGTAACAATAATATGGCTTAATTCAAAGGGCTGAGAGGAAGAAACAAACAATGAGAGAAATGCGATACAGGAAGCGACATCAGAGATCAAGAGGTGCGAGACCCTCTGATTTGGACATCAGAAAATGTCACCTTTGAACAACACTGATTGCTAAACCAAAAGCAACTTTTCTAAAACTGTTTCTATACAAACGTTGCTGTCTTTTTTTCCAGTATTATATTTTGACTATTTAGTATTGTTATATGGTAATAAATACCATGTTGCTTTTAATATTTTCTATACTTTGTCTTTCATCCAGAGTGACTGAAACATTAAAAGAGTACCAAGTGTGAGTTAGATGGCTACTGTCTTGTTCACAGGGTCTGTCAAGGCTACTGAGGGTGTGGTGAATGCAAGACATAGCTTGGTTTAGTTAGAAAGTAACAAATAACCAAAAGAGTTGTACTTTTATGAGTGTTATGACGACAGCTGTGTGTTTTTAGGAGTTGGTGATAGTGAATCCCTATATAGAGAGTCTTACGTAAGATAATGCAGATTGACTGGCAATTGGTACCACTTAAGACTTCATCTGCCCAGGATTGCTTTACGTATATGTGTGTATATCTGTGTGTGTGTTACTCTTCAAGGGCAAAAGTAGACAAACCCAATAAACATTATTGGTAAGTCTCACAAATTACATGATAATACAGATGCCATGTTTAATTTTTTGACTCACAATGGCCAAAGATGATGTTTAATTCTTTTTTGTTTTAATGATGTTGGAGCGTTTTACCAAAAGAGAACTTCAGGAGATTACAAGTGCAAGTAAATGTGGAGTGGTCACGTGCAGGAATGAGAGCTCATGACAATGGAAAAGATTTTGGAACACCAACCCATTTTAATCGCATGAACACGAAAAAACAAAAGAAAAAAAGAATAAAAACAGCACTTGTGGCATGTGTCCCTGCTGCAGGGAATCGTAATTGGGTTTAAAATTGTTGGGTTTTTAGCAGAGCTCCATCTTGTGGATTGCTCTTGCCAAAAATGTTGCCAACTTCCAGGGCACCCAGGATCTTATTGTGGCGGGACCAGAAGGGACAGGGCTAAATTCTGTCACAGCGGGGCTTCTCGGCACTATGGGGAAAGAAAAAGTAGATAGATAGATAGATAGATAGATAGATAGATAGATAGATAGATAG
>JANRMT010028174.1:41129019-41207713 GCA_026402145.1 Polypterus bichir lapradei | reverse complement strand
ATAGATAGATAGATAGATAGATAGATAGATAGATAGATAGATAGATACTTTATTAATCCCAATGGGAAATTCACATACTCCAGCAGCAGCATACTGATAAAGAACAATATTAAATTAAAGAGTGATAACAATGAAGGCATAACAGACAGACAGTAACTTTGTATAATGTTAGCGTTTACCCCCTGGGTGGAATTGAAGAGTCGCTTAGTGTGGGAGAGGAACGATCTCCTCAGTCTGTCAGTGGAGCAGGACGGTGACAGCAGTCTGTCACTGAAGCTGCTCCTCTGTCTGGAGATGATACTTTTCAGTGGATGCAGTGGATTCTCCATGATTGACAGGAGCCTCCTCAGCGCCCATCACTCTGCCACGGATATCAAACTGTCCAGCTCCATGTCTACAATACAGCCTGCCTTCCTCACCAGTTTGTCCAGGCGTGAGGCGTTCCTCTTCTTAATGCTGTCTCCCCAGCACACCACCGCGTAGAAGAGGGCGCTTGCCACAACCGTCTGGTAGAACATCTGCAGCATCTTATTGCAGATGTTGAAGGATGCCAGCCTTCTAAGTAAGTATAGTCGGCTCTGACCTTTCTTACACAGATCATCAGTGTTGGCATTCCAGTCCAATTTATCATCTGCCAATCATGTCGTTTTTAAATTCTTTTTTGTAATTAATGTGTAGGTTTGAGGAGGGTCGTTATTGTTGCTTGTCATAGTATTTCTATACTTCTTTACTATCTATCTATCTATCTATCTATCTATCTATCTATCTATCTATCTATCTTATTGTGCCTTTCACTTCATTATCTATCTATCTATCAAAATGTGAGTCACTGCCTTGCACCCGAAAGACAAGGCTAAGTCTAAGGATTTCAGGAAAATCAGCTTTATTCAACTTGAAACAGGAACGGCAAGGTTATTTATTGCAGCGTCATCTCCCACTCAACTACACACAGACACAGCAAATGGGCAGGGCTGAGGCCAGGTCAGTGGCCAACAGACATGTTGCGCAAGGAGTGGGTGAGTTTGCTGTTGCCTCTATGGTGCTGTGCACCTGTGGTTGCCTTGGCGACGGACAAGCAGCCCCTGACAGACATGACAATTACATTTCGGGGTGTCACACCGTTGGGGAGGGTCTCAAATGAGTTAAAAAATCTCACACTATCTATCTATCTATCTATCTATCTATCTATCTATCTATCTATCTATTCATATAGTGCCTTTCTTATCTATCTAACATAAGGAAAAATTTAGTCAACATACTCAATGAAGACTCATCCGGCATTTTTTATTTTTTCCTTTGTATTATGTTCAGCACAGAACTACCTTTCATCCACTTTTCTCTTTTGAAGGTTCTCACTGACAGATAATTATCTTAATACAAAATGGCTGGTCAATCATACTTCAGTGTGCGTCTAGGGAGACATCAATTCGCTGGCAAAGATGCGAGGGATGCAGCCATTAAGGTTGGCATGCAGCAAAACTGAAGAACATTTGAGCTTTGCTTTGACATCAACATTAGCCCACTAACTTGAAGGGCCATTTGTGAGTTGTCTGTGACGGCTGATATCTGTAACAGTCTCCTCTCTGGCTAATAAGCTCCGTGAATATACAGTGCCTTCGGCCGGTTCATGTGATTCATGGTAAAGGAGTGGACATGTGTGGATGTGCAGCCTTCACCATCCAATGTTTTCCTTTTCTGAAAAAAAATATTCCAGAGCTATGAGTTATGCCAGCTTATTTTGCTTATGTGTGTGATATACGATACTCCAAATCCATACAGGTTTAACACGGGTGAGATTTGAACCATGAACCATGGTGCTATAAGGCATTAGCACTAACCACAATCCTGAAGTGGACTACTGGGTTCAAAGATACAATACAATTTTTTTTTTTGTGTAGCCCAAAATCACACAAGAAGTGCCGCAATGGGCTTTAACAGGCCCTGCCTCTTGACAGCCTCCCAGCCTTGACTCTCTAAGAAGACAAGGAAAAACTCCCCAAAAAAAACCCAGTAGGGAAAAAATGGAAGAAACCTTGGGAAAGGCAGTTCAAAGAGAGACCCCTTTCCAGGTAGGTTGGGTGTGCAGTGGGTGTCAAAAAGAAGGGGGTCAATACAATACAATACACAGAACAGAACAAATCCTCAATACAGTATAAAAATAAAAATTTTACATTTTTGGGTTCAGAATTTAACAGTAGATTATATCACATAATATGACTTGGATATGTTCAGAGTCCTGGAGACCTCAGCCATCAAGCTGACTCCCCCATTTGGCCATTCCACAGCTGAAACAGTGCTGGGCCAGCCAATCTGATGAAAAGACCCCTCTACCCCACGATTCCTGTGATCCTCAATCAAAGATGACTTTACCTTAGGCAGGCAAAAAAACTTGGCAGGTGGGCCGTGGACCGAGTGCCACATTTGAGTACCGAGAAGAGAAATGGAATAGGTGAAGATTAGTAACAAATTATAACTATCATGTTACTTATGTTTTAGTGCTAATGACTAACAACAGAGATGCAATCTGTACAGTTGATCAGCAGCTCTAGCCAGGATATGCTAAACTGAAGTATTGAGTCTTCAGTCGGGATTTAAAAGCTGAGACCGAAGGGGCATCTCTTATAGTAGCAGGCAGACCATTCCCCAGTTTAGAGGCCCTGTAACTAAAAACTTGACCTCCCACTGTTGTTTTATTAATCCTTGGAATCATAAGCATCTTGAGATCTTAATTTGTGCTCTGGTTTGTAAGTCATGGTAAGTTCAGACAAGTAAGCCGGAAATTGGCCATTTAATGATTTGTATGTTAAAAGGAGTATTTTGAAATCTGCCCTAAACTTAACCAGGAGCCAGTGTAAGGGTTTAAGAACTGGAGTTATGAGTTTGTATTTTCTTTTTCTTGTAATAATTCTTGCAGCAGCATTTTGGATTAACTGGAGGCTGTATAAAGAACAGTTTGAACATCCAGTGAACACAGCATTGCAGTAGTCAATTCTTCTAGAAATAAATGCATGAATTAATTTCTCAGAATCCTGCTTATTTAGAAAACACCTTAATTTCCCAACATTTTTAAGATGGAAGAAACATGATTTAGACAACTTTGTAATACGTGCTTTAAATGGCATACTAGAGTCAAAGATAAGATTGTGGGCTGATTCAGTAAAATTAATGGGGATTCTAACTGAGTTAAATGATGACAAAATATTGCTGTGATCAGCGTCATTCCCTCCAACAATTAACATCTCTGTTTTATCTGTGTTTAAAGACAAGAAGTTCTCATCCATCCACTCCTTTAATTCACTAACACAACTAATTAAAGACAACATCGGAGAAACTTCATTTGATTTAAATGAAAGGTATAACTGGGTGTCATCTGCATACGAGTGAAAATTAACACTATGTTTCCTAATGAGAGATCCCAGTGGAAGCATGTAAAGTGAAAACAGTAAAGGTCCCAGTACTGAGCCCTGTGGGACACCATATTGAACTTCTGTGTATAATGATGGAGTACTGTCAGCACATTTCTGATTGTATTGGAATATATTTGATAAATAAGAACTAAACCAAGCGAGCACGGGGCCTGTAAGCCCAACATCGTTTTCTAGCCTGTGCAGTAAAATAGAATGGTCAATGGTGTCAAACGCTGCACTTAAGTCTAACAACATACAGTAATTACAGTGGATGTTCCTTCATCAGAGGATATCAGAATGTCATTTACAACCCGCATTAGTGCCGTTTCTGTACTATGACCAGTGCAGAAACCAGACTGAAATTTCTCAAATAAATTGTAATGCGTAAGGTGTGACTGAAGCTGACTGGCGACTACTTTTTCTAGTATTTTAGAGAGAAAGGGTAAATTTGAAATAGGCCTATAATTATTTAGTATGTGTGGGTCTAGGTCTGACTTTTTGATGGAGAGACTGATGGTGTGACATACTACAGACAGGCTTCCAGTGCATGCCTTACAGCTGGTGTGCCAACTGTTAGAAAAAACACACATAAATGGTTGAGAAGTTGTACTTGGGAGAGTATACATTAAAGTAAGGCACCACGCTGAACACAACATGACAAGCTCAGCTCCCCAGCTTTGACTAATTGTGTGATAGTGAATCACTTATCCACTTCAAGTGTAAAAATAAATGCAACCAAAAGCGTTGCCGCTCTGTACCTGTAAACAGTGAAGGACGAGCTTTAATCATCAGGTTTGACTCATTTTATGATACTGAGTGAGTCACGTATCCTACTCTATTGTAAAAAATACATCCACACAATTGCAAAATAGCCCTGGACTAAGGAACGTGTTCACAAATGAAAGGTGCTACATGAAACACAAAATAACAAGCCCATTTGACTTATCAACTGACACTGAAAGAGTCACATGCAGTCCTGTGGAAAAGTAAGTACACCCCTCCATTTGCCACTACCTCTAGTATCTCAAAATAGATTGAGGGGCACCAGATCAGATACAGACAATCAGAACATCATTAGAGATGACCTTCTCTGAACCTGTCCTCTTATTTAAACTTCAGATATTTAATTTGCTTCTATCTTTCTTGTTGTGGTGTGTGTATCACCATGTTAAGATCAGAGGAGCTCTTTGAGGCCTTCAGAAAGACGTTTGTGGATGCCTATGAGTCTGCAAAAGGATTTTAAAAGATCTCCAAACAATTGGAAATCAAGCATTACATTGTCCAGTAGACAAATGCCATCTTGTCCTAGCCAGGCAGCCCTAGAATGTTCAGCCAAAAAGTAGAATGCAAGATGTCGAAAAAAGTACCCTATTTCGTTATGAGCCCTACTGGTAGCTCTTGTTACTGTTGATGTCAAAGTGCATGAGTCCACACCAAATTAGATCTGCATGGGGGGGTGCAAAACTAAAATTTACTCATCCTAGGCAAAGACTAGGGGCCTCATGTATAAATGGTGCTCACGCACACACATTTCCTTCCTCACTTCAAGATATATAAAAACTAAACTTGGCGTAAATCCACGCACTTTTTCATGGCAGCCTCCCAATCTTACGTACGCACTTTTCTGCTCGGTTTTGGCAACTGGCGGTACCCAGCGTCAAAGCAGTGCTACTGTTTCAGTGGTCTTTTTTAGATTAATATTGATGACATGGGCTTTATCAAATACACCGAAATAAATTGCTTAAAGGCACTTGATTATAATTATTCTGTAACAATATAATGGTGCACAGAATGGCCAAACTATTCCAACTACCACAGCAGCTTTAGTGTTGTTACTCTCAATGCACCACTCAGAGTATTTTAAGTATTGATCAGAAAGCTCTACAGCAAGTTGTGTCGAGAGTACAGAGGATTATTGGGATACAGCTTCCAGCCCTGGAGGACATTTATAGCACACGCTGCCTCAAGAGAGCCACCAGCATCTGCATGAATTCCACTCACCCATGCCACAGTCTATTTGAACTTCTCCAATCCAGCAAACACTTCAGAGCCTTTCCTGCACAAACCTCGAGACTTAGACACAGTTTCATCCAAAGAGCTATAAATACAGTCAATCAGTCCATCAAGTGCTCCTGGTAGAACTGTTTGAACGTATAATTATCTCACTATAAACTTGCACAACAACTGTAACATTGCACAACCTGAGCCACTTTATGAACCATTTGCACTATCTGCACTATATGTACATGTATATTGTACTCATGCTTTCATATTGTATATTTTTCATTGTTTATTAATTGCATTTTTATTATTTTTTTATTATTTTGTAAGAAAATAAGTTTATGGAGGAGTTGCATATTGAATGTCACCGTAGCATACAATGACAATAAAGGAATTCAGTTCAATAGAAGACAGCGCGTATTTACAGATGATTATGAATGAATTCTAAGTCGATTTAGATTTCCAGGAGCTATCCTCTTTGAGGTGTGTGCTGTTAGAATACTAGGATGTATCCTTGAGATCATTTTTATGCATGTACATAAAGCATACTGTATATATTACATTTCATACAAAATTGTTCACTTCATTTAAATAGTGCATACTGTTAATAATTAAACATGTGAATCCATACTGCACTACACTGACAGGAGCACGCAGGCAGTGATCGCCACAAAGAATACATTATATTCATGTGTGACAAAAGCCACAATACCAACGCTCAACCCAGCACAGACAGATGCAGGAGGCACACTGATAAAACAAATAAATGTTTTATTTTTCTTTCTTCCCCTGTGGGCAACACCTTCCCCGTTCCCACAGGCACAACACAGTCCCAAATAAGCACAAGCCCACAAAATTTATTTTCTCCGGCAAGCTTCATCCACTACCACTCGACTCTGGCTCCCGGAGTGGTGGCTGCAGGCTTCTTTTATAGCCCACCCAGAAGTGCTCCAGGTATTTGACAACCTATTTCCAGCTGCACTTCCGGGTATGGTGGAAGAGCCGCACACACGGGCTCAAGAACCAACAGAGTTGTAGAGAACTCCACCTTCCATGGAGCCCTGTGGGAATCCAAGGCACCAGTGCCACCCAGGGGGGCTGCTATCTAGCGTCCCGGGGGAGGCACTGTTCAGTCCCTGCTTGTTCCCCCGGACCATATAAAGAAGAGGCGTCCTGGCTGGGCAAGGGCCCTGGCCATCCACCACACATGGTATTACAGCTCTCTGAACATTTTACAACACTAAGATGTATACTTAATATCATTGTCACGATGAACTGCATTAAAGCATGTATTAAACATGTTGGGGCACTGTGGAGCAGCAGTATTGAATATGAGGACATGGTGATTGGTTACGTGGAGAAAGAAAATGGAAGGACAGTTATTGGGGGTTGGTATGTTTGACAGACACAGTACTGCTTCAATAAAGAAAAAAGAAAGCTCATCCAGAAGAACATCCATTAAATTCCGAGGACACCTTGCCACAATATATCTGAAAAGTGATTTCAAAAGCAGCTGTACGTTCAGTGACTGCCAACACTGTACGTTCAGAGAACATTTTTGGCAGTTGTGACGAGGCTACAAGAGGCTAGATTTACGAATGAGTATCCCACTGGTTTAATTGCAATAATGAATAAATACATAGCACCATGTTTCAGCCAGGGATTATTTTTGGCTTATGTGTATTTTCTTTTTTCTTGTTGATGTTTTAATTAATTTCGAATTGTTACTTTTGTGATTTTTTTTGTTCATTATTTAAAGGGTAGGGTCATCATGACATCACACGTAAGGAATTGCCCGCCTCCTTTACATTCTAGTTGACATTGAGTGTGGTTTGGAGATTATTGAATGTATTGTTTTCTTTTGATTTTCTAGTATACTGAATTGTTGCTTATGTTTTTGGAATTACATTTTCTGGACTATGTATAAGACTTTGTACCTTGTTTTATCAAGCCAGGGGTTTTATGGTCCCCCTCTCTCTCATAAGGTAAGTTTATATATTATGAAGTTTTAAAGTCAGCAGCCCATTTCGGGCCTTGTAGGCCACAGTCTGCTTGTAGTAGTTGGTGACTGGCTTGCTTTTGGTAAGGTCATTTGCAGGCAGGCCAAAGAAGGTCCTTGCCTGTATTTCAGAGTCTTTGCAGCCCTTTTTCCGTATTCATAACCTCTTTATACAACATCAACAAACCCTTCAACACTTATTACAGCTGCAGTATCCTCAATACCCACTTTAAATGAGTTATGATCTCCAATTTTTAGAAAATGTTTGAATAAACTCCTGTGTAGTTCCTATCAATCTACTTATGATTATAAGGCTCTGAGAGTCAAGGAATTTGAATTTGGGGTTTAATTCTGACAGAAGTTCAATATTTAATCACATTGGATTACAACACTGTTTTGTTTCCCATTTGGGCACCACTGTATTAGGATTCTGTCTTTGCCGCCTCCATGGAGATTTTTCCCAGAATTCCCTGGAGTGCACTTGCTTTTGACATCAGTTTTGCAGTAAATCAAAGTTTAGCTCATGCATTTGTTAGATATCTGAGCTAGACGGGTACACCTTGTTTCATAGTATCCATAGATTTTTTATTTAATCATTTCTGGTTTTCGATTTCCTATTATCGTTTTTTAATTTTTTGATCATGTTCTGGCTTTGACAAAATATTTTAATGTCACTTGGTTTGACCCATTTTTGGACTTTCGGTTCTCCTATTCATTTTCATTTCCTTTTCTCTGTCTCTGGTGAGTTAGTATACACTGCTTATGAAGGCATTGTGGTATCATAAGCATCCTCACTACCCACTTTTAGTCCCTATGAGGCTATTGTGGGACCATCAGCAAACTCTTCCCAACCAATGGTGGTATTGCGAAACCTTCAAAGCTCCCTTCCCACGTCTGACACTTTTCCTATTTTGAAATCATCTGCCTCACTGTAATAAGAGGGGCTACCAAATCAGAATAATAACCTGCATATAAATATTCAGTTTCCTTTTCTTAATTCTGCAAGCTTGCTCTGGCTTTTGTACTATCTATCTTGGAGCATCTCAAAACTTTCCTATATTGTTTCATGGTCTCTCTTTAAATTCTCACTATGTCCTTTTTTCTGTTAAATTACTTATTTTATATAATAAAGCATGCTGTGTTTTTTTTTTTTTTTTAAATTAAAGGAGATCCATAATAACTAATTCAATGCTGCTTAACATTTTTGGGATTCAAATTTGACTTTGTCTGCAGTGCCATCCATGTGCAATCTGCACGTTCTCCTTGTCTTCTCCCTCTGCCGAGGTCTAAAGGTTTACTTTAAACTAACTGTAATTTTACATTATTGACAACAGATGCAGAGAGCCATAATAAAACAATTCCCGTTTTCTTAATAGATTCCCGTATCTCTCGGTGAGGCACCAGCAGCACAACACAATCCCTCATAAGAATTCCCGCAGTTTGCCTCTAAAGTTTGGGCGAAGCTCTTTCACAAGACTTCATCGAGCTGTCATCCTCCATATAATTACCTACTTCACGTCTTTGTGCTGCACATTAAGTACCCTGCGTTTGACAGTGCCAGCTTACTGTGACATTCTTGACATGTGGACCGATGCCAGCCTCTTCTCACATAAAGTAGGCACATTGCCAGGTAAACACTTCTCTGCTCAGTGGAATCTCCGAAACTGAAATTTACTTTTTTAATTAAAAAAAATCTAAGCGCATGCAGTTTTTTTTTTTCCTTCTTGCCTATCATGCTTAACCTTGTCTCCATTCAGCAAAAAAACAATGTGTCATGCGAATATTTGTCTAGAAGTGTCACCCGCCTTTTGACGCTCCTCTGCACATTCCCATCCAATCAGTCACATCATTTCATTTGATTCTCTTCTGAGATGCGGTGTTTTCTTACTGTTTTGGGAGGTTAGTCAGAAAACTACAGAGAGCCAGCAGTTGTCATTCAAGTAGCCATATAATCAGGGTAGTCACTACTCTGAATCTGTATCCTTATGTAATTTGTAATTTGAAAGTTGTGTTTTATCTGTGGACTTGTTAGAGTACTCTGAGCCTGTGCTCATTGATGTGCACTAAACAGAAATAAAGTGAATATAGCAAACCCTACAGTGTGGATGGCTTTTCTTTGTTCACATTACATTATTGTGTGTGACTGTAGTTAACTTTCTTGTTTTGCAATCCTTCACCTACACTTACATGCCCTCACGGTACAACAGCCTAATAGTAGTGGACACAGTGTGCATATTCCCATTGACTTACTCACACACACCGGCCACTTTATTAGGTACATCTGTCCAACTGCTTGTTAATGCAAATATCTAATCAGCCAATCATATGGCAGCAACTCAATGCATTTTCGGGATGTAGACTTACTGAAGTTCAAACCGAGCATCAGAATGTGCAAGAAAGATGATTGAAGTGACTTTGAATCCCAGAGGGAACTGGGCGGTCTCATGGTCTGGAATCCCTACAGATTTTATTTTTTTCTCTAGCTGTCTGGAGTTTTTTTTTGTTTTTTCTGTCCCCCCTGGCCATTGGACCTTACTTATTCTATGTTAATTAATGTTGACTTATTTTGTTTTCTTATTGTGTCTTTTATTTTTCTATTCTTTATTATGTAAAGCACTTTGAGCTACTGTTTGTATGAAAATGTGCTATATAAATAAATGTTGTTGTTGTTGTTTGAAGGTAGCATAATTGTTGGTGCCAGACGGACTGGTCTGAGTATTTCAGAAACTGCTGACCTGCTAGGATTTTCACGCACAGCCATTTCTATGGTTTAGAGAGAATGGTCTGAAAAATGGAAAATTTCCAGTGAGCGGTAGTTCTCTGTTTAAAAATGCCTTGTTGATGCCAGAGGTCAGAGGAGAATGTTCAGACTGGTCTGAGCTGATAGAAAGGCAACAGGAACTCAAATAAGCACTCGTTACAACCGAGGTATGCAGAAGAGCATCTCTGAACACACAAGATGTCTAACTCTGAAGGAGATGGGCTACAACAGCAGGAGATCAAACTGAGTGTCATTCCTGTCAACTAACAACAGGCAACTGAAGCTACAATTCACATGAGCTCACCAAAATTGGACAACAGAACATTGGAAAAACATTGCCTGGTCTGATGAGTCTCAATGTCGGCTGTGTCACTCAAATGGTAGCTTCAGAATTTGGCATCAACAACATCCATCCTGCCTTGTATGAATGGTTCAGACTTGTTGTGGTGGTGGTGGTGGTGTAATGATGTGGGGGATATTTTCTTGGCACACTTTGGACCCCTTAATACCAACTAAATGGCACAGCCTACCTGAGTATTGTTGCTGACTACAGTGTCCCCATCTTCTGATAACTACTTCCAGCAGGATGATGTGCCATGTCACGAAGCTCAGATCATCTCCAACTGGTTTCTTGAATACGACAATGACTTCATTGTACTCAAATGGCCTCTACAGTCAACAGATTTTAGTCCAATAGAGCATCTCTGGGATATGGTGGAATGGGAGATTCGCTTTTTGGATGTGCAGCCAACAAATCTGCAGCAACTGCATGGTAGTATCATGCCAATATGGACCAGAATCTCTGAAGAAAGTTTCCAGCACCTTGTTGAATCTATGCCAGGAGGAATTTTGACAGTTCTGAAGGCAAAAGGGGGACCAACCCGATACTAGCAAGGTATACCCAATAAAGTGGCCAATTGAGTGTATATACATCGGCTTATCTCATCAAGGGGCGTGGTCTTTCATAGGAAGAGGTGTGTCCAAATGGAAACATGAAAGCACATCAGTGTTTCCTCACACCTCCATGATCCCACGTCTCCATTCACTGTGCATAATTAATTTATGTTCATGTGGGTGTTCACAAGGTATTTCAAAGTTCTTGTTAGGATTAACCTTCTTCTTCTGACTGTAACGGCATGTTTAACTAAGCCATTCTGTAACATTTGTACCTAGCATGTTACCAAAGGAATGAGCTGTTGTTTGCATGTACGAAATGTTAAGGTCTGTCCGTTTATGGCATGTCTACCTGTGAACTACTAGGGCCAGAACCTTGATCTTGGTCTTAATCAAAAGCATATGACCTGATCTTTTGTGTAATTAAAAAGAAAATTTAGGTAGTGGCAACCTATCACAGGTCACCATTCTGGGACGTGTACCCAACACCCAACTGTCCTCTTGATCCCCTAGTAGTTCATAGCTCAGATGGACCAGTAGCGAGTGAGACATGACACAAAAAGATTCAGATTTTCCAAAACAGGAAATGTCATAAACAGCTAAAATCTATGGATAAGACCTTCAGCAGCCTTTCTAGAAATGCCCCCTTTGTTTCTCCAGTCCACCAATGAAGCAATATACTGAGTCCATATGCGAAGACTACATTACTAGATTCACCATCTTCCCGGCGAACACCACAATTGCTTGCTTCACTTACTCCATCCTAGTGCTGTATCTCTAATAGCTGTGCCGACCGCAGACCCTAACCGGATGAAGGTCACATATCACCACTGCTCTGAACTCGGCCATGCCTCCAGCTCCTTCATTGTCACCTCTAGTGTATCCACAGGGAGCTGTCTTTGTCACCTCCAGTCGGTACTCAGCATGAAACCTTTACTCCTCACAAATATCACACTCACAATTCCTCTTTCGCTAAACTGACCAATCACACCAAAGCTAGAATGATCAATCAGATTGCTCTGAGTGACTGGACACTCAGACCTTAGTGTTTTATTATATAGTAGATTAGTATTTTTATTGCTGTGCCATTTAGTTTATTTTTTGATCATTGCCATTTTGTGAGTGTTGCTTCATGGTCGTCTTCATAGCGCTGGGTCATAACTTGTGATGAATGAATTGATTTACAAGAAATTGAATTTTCAACTCAGTGTATAAATAAATTGTATCTCACTTCCAGTGAAATTCATGCCATTGACACAGAGAGAAAGATGTTTATTTCCTGTCTGGAAGGGTTTATGTGCATTAATTCTGCTTGTCTGAAGACATTCCACCTGCACTTCAGAACTGAAAATCCACCTGAAGCTAAGCATGTTTGAGTCCAGCCAGTACTTGGATGGGAGACCACCTAGGTTGCTGCTGGAAGAGGTGTTGGTGAGGCTAGATGGGGTGCTTACCCTGTGGTCTGTGTGTGGACCCCAATGGTCCAGTGTAGTGATACTGTGCTGTACAATGAGATGTAAAACTGAGGTCATGACTCTGTGGTCATAAAATGATCCTTGGGCATCCTTAGAAAAGAGTAGAATGTATCTTGATGTTCAGGCAAAATTGTCCATCATGGCCTTGTCCATTCTGGCCCCCTAATCATCTTTTGTCTGTAATTGGTATCCCTCTCTCACCACTTCACCACCTAACAGCTAATGTGTGGTGAGTGGACTGGCACCAGAATAGCTGCCGTTGTATTATCCAGGTGGGTGCTACAAATTGCTAGTGGCTTCCTGCTGTCTATGTAAAGTGCTTTGAGCAGTTTAGAAAAGCAATATTAAAATGTTAGGTGATTTTGTTTTTTTAAAATAATTTATAACATTTTTTACTGATGTGTTTGAGCTACTGGACACCTGAATTTCCCTGAGGAGATGAATAAAGTATCTATCTATCTATCTATCTATCTATCTATCTATCTATCTATCTATCTGCACACATAATAAATCAGTGTGATGGACCCTTCAGCATCCGAGATTGTGGATATGCAAGGGGCTTCAGGTACTAAAGAAATTAGCCACTCTTTCTGGTTAGCCTTTTTGTTTTAGCAAAAATTTCAGTGATTTTCTGGTTAATGATTTGTTTCTGGCTTTTGATTTCATCAATTCATCTCCTGCCAAACACCAAACCCAACATTGCTCAAGGCCCTGGCAGTACAGTGACATGAGCTGTGAGATGTATGATGAGGTTGTTCTAGTAGTATGATACCCACTTTGCCAGATATGATGATAATCTTGATGATCGCAATTCTAAAGATGTGATGGTAACTAACGTGATACTGGAAGCTCCACAGCACTTGTAGTGTGGATATCCTAATCCTTATCTTCAGACGTAAAGAAGCAGAAAAGGGTGGCCACTACATGATGGCAAGTGAGGGCACTTTCTGTGTACCAAATTTTCTACTAAGAAAACACAAATGTCCTAAAGCAATAAATGATGTTACCCCATACATTATTTACAGTACTTACATACACCGTGAGGGACATTTTGGAGGAAGTTTATCAAATGCAAACAGAAAACATGATGGTTCAAATATACTCGGCTACATTACCAGTACTTTCAGTATGAACACTTAACCACTGTGGGAATCCCTGGATCAAAACAACGGACTCTGCAGCAGTAGCCCATGCCACTTGATATTTGATTTGATATACTTTCCTAATCCCGGAGGAGAAATTGTCTTTTCGCATGACTTTTGGAGGTCAGAGCACAGGATCAGCCGTTGAAAGGCACCCTGGAACAATTTGCAGTTTAAGGGCCTTGCTCAAGGGCCCAACAGAGTAGGATCCCTTCTGGCAGTAACGGGATTTGAACAGGCAACCTTCCAGGTACCAGCGCGTATCCTTAGCCTCAGAGACATCAATGGCAGCTTAATCGCACCACCCAAGGTAACCAGAGTAGGAACACTTCATCCAGTCCTGCTCGCAAGTCAGGGCAAGTTATACTTCAAGTCAAGTATTTAACACACTTTAGAACATTACAGTAATCTAGACAAGAACAGGCCATTCCACCCAACAAATCTCGCCAGACCCATTCACTTCTTTCCTCCAAAATAACATCAAATTGAGTTTTAAAGGTCTCTAATGTCCTGCAGAGAGAATGAAAACAAATCTGAGTGTCATTATGAGTGAAACTGAGTGCCTCTTTGCCTTATTCATTGGTCAAGAGTTCTGTCTTCAGTTCAAAAGTTTGCTTCCGTGTGAATGTGTTTCCTCATATGGACTGCTCCAATTTTCCTGAAATATTCTTTTAACAATATTCCTCAAAAAATGATGCGTTTTGCCAGTTATGAGCATACATCTGTATGACCTGACATGTGACACATATAACGTGAACATGGAAGTGTTTATATTGTTTGCTGAGGATCGGCGTTGATCTCCAAAGACAGCCATTCTATCAAACACCATAAAAACATTACTTTATTTTTTTTTTCATGGCCTTCACTACAAATTACATATAAAACAATAAAATTTTGGGTAAAATATTCCATTAAGAGGCGAGATGATCAAAGTGTTTACAATTATGAAGGTTTTCTCATACTTTGGCAGCAAGCACAATAAAAACAAATCACATTTGCTCTCTGCAACTTTTTTTACGGACCCCACTGGGAACCCTCATCCTAAGAAAATATGCAGAAATGACAAATAATGGGATTTGATTTCACAAATAATGGATTTTAAATTCAGCAATTAGCCATCTTGAGCCTCATTATGTTCACTCTAGTGGTGACTTGATGGAGTCCAAAGAGTCCTTTTGTGAAATAAAGAACGGCTTAAAAAAAATCACAACGGGACGTCAACCTGACAGCAAATGAAAATAGAGCCGTCTAGTAGCAGCCTGAAAGAGACGGCCCTGTTTGACTCCACTGGCATGAGCAAAAAGAACTGTGTTGGTCTGAAATAATGAATCAACAATCGATTGATCACTTATTTCTAATCAATTGATCAGTAATCCTTTGAACGCCGATACTGATCTAGTCTATCGATCACTGACCTGCAATGTATTGATCACTCATCACTAATCTGTTGAACACAGATCCTTAAAAAGAAAAAGAAAAAGAATAGTTTCAGATCCCTTTAATCTCTCTAATTTCCGGAGGGTGGGACTGGACCGCATGTCTGCCTGGAGGTTTGCCAACCAGGATGCTAAGCTGTTTCATCGTGTGCTGGGTGCAGCAACGTGCTGTACCAGTGCATGCTCCCCAACCTAACCTGACCTGACCTCTAATATGTGTAAATACTTCATTTAGCAAAAAATTTGCACAACCACTTTGTGACTTCTGGTTTGACACAAGAAAACACAGCAAGCCGGGAAACAACAGCTTGCTTATTTAATGGAGGAGTCAAATTAAAAGAAGAAACTGGGCCAGATGAAAGTTGCAGCCAATGGGTTCTGGGATAGGGCTGAACTTGAGAAGCTCTAAACTATTGATGACTGACTTCTAATCTTCTGAATCCATTATTTATTTATTGATAACTGCAATCTACTGATCACTTAACCTATAGAACACTAATCTCTAATTTATTGATCCCCAATTTAGGGATTACAGTACACCTTCAAAATTTGCGGGGGTTATGTTCCTAGAGCACCTGTGAATTGTAAAAAACCACGAATTATGGATGTGGTTAAAAAAATGCCTATTTTTATAGTTTAAAAACTTTCATTTCATTTCAACCTCAGCTTAATACATTACCTAAAAATAAAGAATGTAAAGGTAAACCTGTATACTGTACTGCTATGTCCCCGCAGTGCTGGAATCTAAAATACTGATGTTACCGCTATATGTACTGTAATTCATGCAAGCGCGTTTTCATTGCCAGAAGGTGCAGGGCGTTTCGATGGCATCTTGGGGCTTTAGCTCTTAAACTCTTTAACTCTTAAACTGCCACATACTTGGGGGTTAATGCATCCCT
Organism: Polypterus bichir lapradei; assembly: GCA_026402145.1. NCBI lineage: Eukaryota > Metazoa > Chordata > Cladistia > Polypteriformes > Polypteridae > Polypterus > Polypterus bichir. The sequence continues at coordinate 41,191,699 of JANRMT010028174.1, read as the reverse complement.
GGATGCCAAATATTTTTTTGCTGAACATTTTAAGTAAATGTCACAATTCACAAAGAAAAAGTGAAATTTTAATGGAACAAATTTTTTTTCATGCAAAGAGCATTACAATTACTGCAACACTGATCATTTTACACACTGCTAATGAACTGTAAAAACTATTTAAAAAACTACTGGAACAATATGTACAAGGTGCAACTGACGCCATGGATGAAATTCAGGAAATCACTGAGCCAACTGCGCTTGAACTGGCAGCACTCAAACACACAGAGGTAAGCACTGACGCTGGCAGGCTAGTCTAGTGCAGCAGCTCAATCCCAGAGACAGTGAGGCTGCAGTGCTGCAGGGCCCGGCAGTGGTCATGAGCTGGCTGCTCAACGAATGTACGGCACCGACAGATCAACTCCGGCGTAAATTGCACTGGGAACTGACAATAGCCGGTTGTGGTGTTCAATGACTGTATGTCGCGAAATATACTTGACTCCTACCTGCTGGCAAATGGCACTGGGAAACAACTATAGCTGGTTGTGGCAGTTTAAAGGTTAAGAAGAACAAAACGGAAAACATGAGAACACTCAGCTGGAGATGCGTCACAGGGCAGCAGTCAATTGGCAGCAAGGAGAAATGAATAACGCTGTAGCAGTTCGGTGCCAGTAAGATTTACACCGTCGAGAAGATTTATTTATTTTTATAGTGGAGATTCCAGGGACGCACCCAGCCTTGACCAGACCTGCGCGCACTCACAGAGACAAAAACAAAGCAAACCGGTAATCAAACAGCAAATAAAGAATGTAATGAAAACAAATGAAATAAGAAAACAATAATACCGCCCCTGTTCTCCTTACAGCGATTAGCACAAACAAAACACACACAGTAAATCATGAAAAAGTTAATGAAAAACGGCAACAGATGAAATGTAATGATGAAGATACATAGTCCAGAGATCCGCACATTGAATGGGAATGTAAAGATAGAGTCCTACTGGTAGTTCCTGAAATGGTGAAGACGGGTGGATGGATTCAGGAGCCTTCCTTTCTTCGCAGGATGGCAATGAATCCACTTACAGTCCTCACGTACACAGGCAGACGGCAGACAATCCAGATCCCACCAACGAAACGATCCAGGACAAAATGAGTTACAGGTAACCCAACGGAAGGCAGGCAGACAGACAGGAACTTGAAACACAAATTACAAAAACTTTTATTTTTCTTTTGGTCACCGGCCCCCTTTTAAAAAGTCGCGCTGACTTCCTTTGACCCCAACAATCCCTGAACCCTCAGCAGAAGACCAATCGGAGCCACCGCAGGGACTGCTGGGAGTTACAGTTTCAAATTCTAGTAGAGTATGGTCTCGGATTGGCTACTTTCACCATCCCAAGCTGCGTTTTCCTCTACGGTTGCTTCCTGTTCTCTCTACAGTGCAGTATTGCCACAAAAAAAGCCATAAAAAATTGCGGAGGATATTTGCGGTTTCCGCTAACAATTATTAGTTAGGTTCTAAGGAAAAATCCGCGAACGACTGAGGCCGCGAACCCTGAACCGCATCTTCACAGGGGTCTACCATACTGATCTCCAGTAGTGTCTCTGCATTTAAGGCTAATGAGGCGCTGCCTCCCCCATCTCCCACCAGATGGTGCTGTTCTGCAAATATTAAATGATGCTGCATTCAGGTGTCATCAGAGTTTTTGGAGCCCCGACTTGTGTTGCTTTGTTTTCCCACTTCAGTGCGTTCATGTGGATTACCATTTGGATTTTTCAGAGAAACATGTGGTCATTGTTAGTTTCTTACTTCATTAACAAAAAATAAAAATAAATTAAAGATAAATAGCATTTGCTTTGAGAAAATAAACAGGAAACTAAACATATTAACATTGCAACACTTCACCCCAAATATGATTTGAGCACAGATATTGCCTTTCAGGCTTACCAGGATATATATTTTATTTTACACAGTTAACATCATGGACAATTTGGTAAACTTTGTTTTTTCTTAATTGTCCAATTTGTAGCACTGAGATTGTCAAATTTTTGACTTGGAAACTCGTATTTGCTGTTTCTCCAATAGTACATGAATGCAGCATAAACAGTAATTTTACCTCAGAAATGTGAAGCATTGTTAAATTGTTTATAGCAACCTCAATTTTTACATCATAATCAAAAATTTCCCGTTTTTTTTTTGTGTTATGCTAATAAATACAATTAAAAATACAAAAAAAATCATTTTAGAGCATGTGAAATTGTTCTTTATGCCTGAGACTTCCAGTCTGTTTTTATGTAGTTTGGTCAGGCCCTTTGATTTGCCGTGTTCTCGCTGTACCCTCGCTCAGGAGTGAGCATGTGCAGTCTGAATTTTGGAGTTTCATCTTTGGGATTGAAAGTTAGAGCCCTTTAAAGTGACCGATCTTTGATGTTTTGTGTCACAATTTAAAGGGTGTCTGAACTCATGGGGTCCAACAACTGTGGGGCATCTGTTGGTGAAGAAAGACTCACTGATCTTGACTTTGCCAACAATGCTGTTGTCTTCACGGTGTCAATGGAGGCTCTGGTCAGGGCTCTTGAGAGATTGAGTGAGGAGTCTGAGTGTCTGGGTGTCTGGGCTTGTGAGTGTCCTGATAAAAAAAAAAAAGATCCAGGCCTTTAATGACCTCTTGGGCACAGCCATCGGCAGTGTGTCTGTTATCAGAGAGAGTGTCGACCATGTTGAGAGGTTTACTTACCTCGCCAGCGACATTTGTGTCTCTGGTGACTCTTCCTATGAAGTCAGTAGACATGAGGTCGCTGGAAAGGGATATGTGGTGTTCCCAAATCTTTAAAGTCCTGGTACATCCTGTTTTGCTATATGAGTGTGAGACATTGATGGTAATCAATGACCCGAGATGAAGACTGGACTCCTTTGGTACTGTGTCTCTTCAGATAATCCTTGGGTACTGCTGGTTTAACTTTGTGTCAAATGAGTGGTTGCTCATGGAGTCCAGAATGAGGCACAATACCTGCATTGTGAGGGAGCATCAGTTATGGCACTACAGCCATGTGGCGCGATTAACAGGGTGATCTGGTTCGTAGGATCCTCATTGTTAAGGACCTGAGTGCCTGGACCAGGCCAAGGGAACGTCTGTGTAATACCTGGCTGCGGCAGATAGAGGGTCATTTCCAGGGGGATTGGACTGTCAGTCTGGGGGGTTGCCAACCAGGATCCCGAGCTGTTTCGTTATGTGGTGGGTGCAGCAACATGCTGTACCAGTGCATGCTCTCTGATCTGACCTGAGCTGACTTTGCAGAGATCTGTTTTCATGTCCAATAAATGCATTGCAATTCAGTATAATAATAAAATGCACTGTACTCAAATCTGAACTAATCTGATTCAAATAAATTCTGCCAGTGAGGAGAGCAAGGTAGGGCATAGCCCTGAAGAGGGTGCCAGTCCATTGCAGCGCCTACTCATTCCCACACCCTCACATGCAGTTGTGAAATCAGAAATGGACTTAAACTTTGGATGTAGGAGGAGAAGTAGAGAATCCTGGTAGGTCGGGGAAGAACATTCAGACTTCAAACAGATAACAAGCATGTGTAGGATTCAAACCGGGGCATGAGATCTTTGAAGATGCAGCAGTCACAACAGGCACCCTGCACTGCCATATCTATTTTCTACAGAATCACTAATTTATTACGACTGATCTTTGATCAACCCAATCACTGATCTGTAATCTGTTGATCACTAATCTTCTGCAGACTGGCCTCCTAATCAATTGAGTCCCCTCTCTATTGATCACTAATTTCTAACCTAATGATTTCTGATGTATTGAATCACTTATCTCTTAATCGCTGATCTCCTCCTCCAGCCTATTCTTTAATCCCGTCATGTGAAGTGCTTAGAAATTGTTCTATGACAGCGCTCGCCATGACAGGCTCAAATGAAAGCCTGATCCTCTGTAATACTGACAGCTGCTCTTCCTTTTTAAAGTGCGCTGCCTCATGGCTCTTCTCTTTTGCAGCTGCCTCAGCTTAACAGGTCTCAAAGGAAACAGAAAAACCTTGTCAGTAGAGCCAATTAGTCGCCATTTATTGAGCCAAGCGGGCCAGCATGCCAAAAATGTCATAATGGTGAGTCAGATACATCGGGGCATCCTGTGAAAGTGTGGGAAGCTGCCTTCACCCATGAAAAGCGACGTTTGGAATGAAAGTGAATTCAGATATGTGCTCCAAACACCCACTGAAGCACGCAGCCACTTTTATATACGTAGCATCGTACATGGTGAACATCTAAAGTAGGCACTGCTATAGACAGTTTGTAAAGTATCACAGTTAGTCAGTGTTGGGTTGAAACCTGTGGCCAGGGACGGGGCTGTAGTGGTGCCAAAAACATAGTCTGATAAACCTGTGCGACCCCCATTTAAATCCCGGGCTGGTCACTGTGACTGAGAACTTGAGGACTGCAGCTGTCCCAGCTATGTTTGGAGGTCCTTTTGTTTCTACTGACCCATCCCATGTCATGAATGTTAGGCTGACTGGAAAGTTGTCCTTGTGGACATCTGTGCCCTCTGACTGACTGGTGGCCTGTCCAAGGTGGCTTCCTGTTTTGTACCTGATGCTTGCAAGACACACTGGGGCTCCTTGAGACCTAAGAATGGGAGAATTCGAGTTCAAAGAACGAATGAAAGAATAATGCAAAGTGCTGGTGGTTTGAGAATGTATTTTTATTGAATGATAATTTAAACTGCAGTACATTTGTAAGTTAAATGTCCATTCTCCATAGGAAAGAGCATAAGTGCATGTCTGTTTTTTGTCCCATGAAGGTGCAGTGGCAGGAAAGAGCCCAGACACATGTAGATTTTTAGTTGAGCTGTGAGATGTATGATGAGGTTGTTCTAGTAGTATGACACCCACTTTGCCAGTTATTATGTGACGGTAACTAACGTGATACTGGAAGCTCCACAGCACTTGTAGTGTGGATATCCTAATCCTCATCTTCAGATATAAAGAAGCAGAAAAGGGTGGCCACTAAATAATGGCAAGCAAAGGCACTCACGAAGCTTTTCTCATTGGCCCACCCTGTTTTGTAGATCCTCTTTTTAAATTTTATTAACCGACTAGCCATAGCAGCTGTTGAAGACAGGTTATAGAATAATTTAAGAATATTTGTTATAACTTGCCCTACATGTACTTTCAGTGCCTTTCCTTGTGATCACATGTGTCTGAGCCAGGGATCCCTCTCTCAAGCGTGTGCCCATAAAGCCTGCTTCTCAGAATCTGACATTGTTTTCAAGATGTCTATCTCACCTTCTGTCTGAAATTATACTTTCCGTCTTTGAAGGTGACACTCTCAGCGTGAACCTCTGGCGTAGCAATGGATTGTGCAGATTGTGCAAAGCACAAGGGCCTACAACCTTGGGGGGCAGTTTTCACAGTTTCACAATCTCGATGCAGTGGCTTCAACGTTCAATGTCTTGTTACCATCAACTCTGACCTCGATGGCTGATGACGTTTGTATGCTGCTGCAGATCTTCTTGTTGAACGCTATAGCACCGACATTTCGCTGGCGTCTTCCGCTCAATTGTTGTCATTTCGTGCAGGTTTTCAATCCATCCTGTCTGTCATCTGTTTAATTGTGTACCTTAGTATGGCTTACTGTGCATTAGTGTCACTACCATGAAGATTTGTGAGCATGACCACTTTATGATGTCTGTTTTCTCAGAACTTGTGTAAAACAGGTCGATTGTGTAGTAGTATCTTGTCAGCCAGTGTTATCATTTGAATTATTTACAAATTGAAATAACTTCATTGTATAGCACAGAACAGTTTCTACTTTCTAGCTTAAGTTAAATTTTAATCATCTTCTTTCACAAAGTTGTCTTGTAAAATTAACAAGTCCACATTTTACATAGATGTATGTACTACCCACACCTCCCACATTCCATTCCCATAATTTAGTTTATTTTTGCTAAGTTACAGTGGCTTTAATAAAGTGATTTAAAAAGTGTGTGATCTGATAGTGACACGGTCGCAGATGCCACTGCCCAGCCGGTCCCTACGAATAAAGTATTAAGAGTTATGTTAGACAGGAGGGGCTCACCTCAGGGCGCTGCACAGGGGCCTTCAGCAAGCTGGCTACGCCACTGGCGTGAACCTTTACTCCTCATGCGTGTCGCACTTCCACTTTCATTGAATCACCAAAACCAATCAGAGCAAGCCAAACTGACCAATCAGATTGCTCTGAGTGACTGGGCACACCGACTTTAGTGTTTTATTATATGGTAATTACTGCATGCATGCATTTTAATGTATGTCTCACTTCACTTGAATATCAATTTAATATAATCCTACACAGCAAAATTTTCAGTGTTACGTAACTATTAAAAAGTATTGGGAAAGCACATATGGATAGCAATTTTACTCCATAGGTTTAGAAAATAAGACTGACTTTAAATTTTACACAATCTCAACCTCTGAAAACATCTGATGTTAACAGGAGGCTATCAGCTAGAAACCTGCTGAATTTACTAGTCACGTAGGTAGAAGGACACGGCAAGATAAGCGTGAACAACGCCACAACAAATAACAGCCGTTTTAGGTTTTATTATCAAAAGGAAACTGTACATGTATACTGCCAACCACAATTCCAAAAGAGTTGGGACATTATGGGAAATGCTAATAAGAACATAAAATGAGCCATTTCGAAATTCACCAAGAACATTATGTGGGAGAAACTGGACAAACACTCCACCAAAGAATGAATTTACACAGGTTCCACATTAGAACATTAGAACAATGTAGACGGGAACAGGCCATTCAGCCCACCAAAGCTCACCAGTCCTATCCACTTATTTCTTCCAAAAAAACATCAAGTCGAGTTTTGAAAATCTCTAAAGTCTTACTGTCTACCACACTACTTGGTAGCTTATTCCAAGATTTTATTGTTCTTTGTGTAAAGAAAAGCTTCCAAATATTTGTTCGAAATTTACCCTTAACAAGTTTCCAACGGTGCCCCCGTGTTCTTGATGAACTCATTTTAAAATAACAGTCTTGATCCACTGTACTAATTCCCTTCATAATTTTAAACACTCCAATCATGTCACCTCTTAATCTTCTTTTGTTTAAACTGTAAAGGCTCAGTTCTTTAAATTTTTCCAATAACTCAACCCCTGTAGCCCTGGAATCAGCCTAGTCGCTCTTCTCTGGACCTTCTCTAGTGCTGCTATGTCCTTTTTGTAGCCTGGAGACCCAAACTGCACCCAGTACTCCAGATGAGGCCTCACCAGTGTGTTATAAAGGTTGAGCAGAACCTCCTGTGACTTGTAGTCCACTCATCAGGATGCTATATAACCTGACATCCTGAACACTGTCTGGATGTCGACAGCTTAGAGTCCACTATGACTCCTAAATCATTCTCATAAGGTGTATTCTCAATTTTCAGGCCACCCTTTGTGTATTCAAACCCAACATTTTTACTTCCTATAAGTAATACTTTACATTTACGGACATTAAACCTCATCTGCTACAAATCTGCCTAAGCCAGTATGCTGTCCAAGTCCCTCAATGGATTCATGTTTAATCTGCCAGTCCTCCCAGCTTAGTATCATCTGCAAACTTCACCCGCTTGTTACTGATATTCCTATCCAAATCATTTATATGTATTAAAAATAGCAGCAGCCCCAGCACTGACCCCTGCTGGACACCACACTTAACATCGGCCAATTCTGAAGAGGTTCCTCGCACCAGTATAAGACTGTATAAGAGGTATTGCATGTTTTACCTAATTACCTGTATTGTTTTTTTGAAGATACACATTTATTCAGAAATTGATGCCTGCAACCCCTTTAAAAAAGCTGGTACAGAGATAGCTTGGGACTAAAAACAGAAATGAGAAGTTCACAAACAGGTGAAGCAATCATGATCAAGTTTAAGCGCCTTGAGCATGGGAAGGGTACTATATAAATAAAATTTATTTATTAATTATTATTATTATTATTATTATTATTAGTAGTAGTAGTAGTAGTAGTATATTTAAGAAGAATATAAGAACCTTCCATAAAAGGCCTAGTCCTTAAAGAGCAAGGATAGCAAGGACAGGTCAAGGCTCACCAATCTGCCAATAGATGCGTCAATGAATAAACCAGCACTTTGACAACAATGTTCCCTGAAGACAAATCAATAGGACTTTTACCGTTTCACGATATAATTTAATGATTCAAGGAATCCTGTGAGATCTCAATGCATAAAGGGCAAGGCCAAAAACTATTTCTGAGTGTGATTGCTGATCTCTCAGACATCCCTGTCTTAAAAACCGTCATGTACTGTATCTGGAATGGAGGTCAGGACATGGGCTCAGGAATACTTCTGTAAACCTTTGCTATTCACCATTGAATCCAGAGATGCAAGTTAAGGCTTCACTCTGCAAAACAGAAGCCATACACCAACACTGTTCAAAAGTGCCATTGACTTCTCTGGGCTCGGTCTCATCTGACATGGAAAGTTGTACAGTGGAAGCATTTTTTGTGGTCCGATGAGTTGACATTTCAGATAATTTTTGGAAAAATTAACTGTTGTGTTCTCCAGGTGAAAGAGGAAAAGGACCATCAGTGTCAGGTCCAAAAGCCAGCATCTGTCATGGAGTGTCAGTACCCATTGGTATCTGATATAGAATGGCATGCACAAACTTTGGAGCAGGAAATGCTGCCATCCACATGCCATCTTTTCCAGAGACATTAATGTATTTTCCAGCAGGACAACAACAAATGACATTTTATCCAGAATACAAATTGTAATGGGCAGCCGGGATGCTTACCCAGCCGGGACACCTCCACAAGGGAAGGACCGAGGGTAGGAGCTTGCCCGGGGCAATACTTATCCCGGGACAGCAGAGGTCAGTCCTCCTGGTTTGCTACACTGCCTCAGAGCAGGGAAGCTCAGTCCTGCTGTGGCTCATGGACACCGCCAGGGGGCGTGTGGAGAACGGCTGAGCCCTCCTGTGCAGTGCTGCCGTCTCACCCAGAAGGTGATCACAGAACAGCTGGAGCACTTCCGAGTCCTCTATAAAAGGAGACAGCTGCCACAACTCAGCAAGATGGAGTCGGTTGGGAGGAAGACTGAGCTTGCTGGGAGAAGAAGTGGAGCCAAATAGTGAAAAGGAAAAAGGGACTGAGAACTGTGGTGATTGGTGCACTCTATACTGCTGCAGAAAAGAAATTAAAGGTGTGTTTGTGTGACAAAGGCGTGAATGTCTGTCTTTGGTCTGGGCTGGTCTTTTACAAAGTGCATGGCTGCATACGCAGAGAGCGCAGCACTAGACTGGCCCGTCTGCAGTCAGAACCTACCTTTGACTGAGAATGGGAGACACACTGTGAAGTGCAAATGAAGACGATGAAGACTGCGCAACTGTGCAGCTGACAAACTGCAAAATAGTTGGATGACAAAAAGTTCTGCTTGTTCAACTTAGCCAACTTCTGCTTTCAGTGTCCAAATGCTTAACATATGTCATTGAAAAAAATGGTGATGTGATGCAGTCATAAACACTTGAATGACCAGACCTTTCTGTAGAGTGTTACAGTTATCTGATTTGACATGAGTGCAAGGTAAAGGTAAAACATCAAATAATGTGTTTCTGAAGTGTTTTCAGCTTAGTGCAGGGTGAATAAAATTTATAAATCATTCAGTTTTTTTATTAGCAATTTCTATACTGTTTCAATTTTTTTCAAATTAGAGCTGCATGTGTTTATGTATAGATATACTGTATGATAGGCTTATAAATGGATGGATGGATCTTTTAATTTATTGTGACTGCCACTAGAAGAAACCCTGACAGCCCTCTGATGCTAAGTAATAGAGCTGACCTACTATGACAATATGCAATTTCACTTTCACTTGTCCCAGTCTGAATTTTATTTTCAGATGCGCTGATGGGCTGATGGCCCCTGGGGTCAACCGTGATACTATTCCTTTAGTACTTCCTTAATTTTCAAGCGCTGCGGTACTGTGTGCTTCATATCATCTGCAGTTAATTTTAGTTTAAAATAAATGAGGCTTATTCCAGTAATTTGCCAAGCAGATTGTCTGAGTAATTACTTTAAATGATTTTAATTATCAATTAAATCAGTATAATGAACTAATGAGTGGGTGATAGTGAAACATTGTGAAGGTTATTTATGGGATCTTTTAATATTCACTCAGCAGCACAAAGCAGTGGTTAAATGACAAGCCATTTGTGTTGTGGGGCACAGCAGGGTAGAAATATAACCCACAGTCAGTGGGCACTTTATTAGGCCCCCCTATATAGTGAACAATATACATACAATATATATAATTATATATAGTAATATATAATATATAAAAGCAGGGTTGGGCAAAATTAGGTTTACAGTTATTCATATGCAGGTCAGGTTATGATTATTATAAAAGCTTAATTAACTCAACAGCTTTATTAACTCGAGTGAATAGCACAATAGCACAGTGCACTTAGGCACAATCTCATAAGTGCTGAAACTGCCAGCTTTCTTTATTTACACATTATTGTAATCTACTTGCTAATAACAAGAAGAAGAAGAAGAAGAAGAAGAAGGAGACAAATAAGAAGACAAATGAATAATAAAAAATTAACAAATTAATAATAACAGAAGAATAAACTCTGTGTTTCATGTTCTCATGAATGTAAACCTAATTTTGCTCACCCCTGTATATATACTTTATATAGTTATGTATATTGTCCACTCTGTAGATAAAGATGTAGATATACTAGGGGACTTTGCCCCCTACTCACTTTGCTTGCCAATCCCTGGGCGGGTGATATGCTTTTGCCACTTCGCAGCTCTGCCGCTCGCGTATGGGGAAGCGGATGTATAAGTTAAACAGATTGTTATTTTCATGGGAATTGTTACATGTTATAGAACTAACTATTTTACATTACAGTGAGTAATTAACTATAGTAAAAATAGTAAAATGTAATAAATTAAAAGAAAATTATGTTTCATGTTGCATTAGAGGGATTCATTGCGTTATGTGTTTTTGTTCTGTTTGGCTTTGAAATTAACACACAAATACTTTTTAAACTTACACTTTTACTGTAAAACATCTGTAAAAACAATATTTGGAATTAACTTTTTTTCAATATTGTACTGAATTTTGATTCCGTGTTTGGACTTATATCATGACAACGCAATGTATAACTGCCGTGAGTGAATATCATTTCTTTCTCTCTAATAAATAAACCGACTTTTTCAAATGTTTGTCCCTGTAATTTATTAATTGTCATAGCAAAAGCTATTCTAACGGGAAACTGTAAACGTTTTAATACGAACGGCATATCAAGAGGTCCTTTGGTGTCTAATGTTATCTGTGGAAGATGTACTACATTACCTTTCTTGTTATCTGTTAAGATTTTACATGTCAGAATTGGTCGACCAATTTTGAATACAAATAATCTTGTCCTATTGCACAGCCCATCACTCAGACATAAATTACGCAATAACATTACAATACATCCTTCTGTCAACAATAATTCGGCAGGTGGAAAACCAGACACTGTTAACATTTGTAGATATTCTATTGGATATTGTAAGTTGATTTCATCTTCTTTAATTCGTTTGACTTCATCGTTTCTTGGTGCTAGGATTGCCTGTGTACTTCTGTTGATAACCCTTCGGGATGAAATTCTTCAGTAAGATTTGGACATAATAAGTCTTCTTTTATTGGGAAGTTAAAGTGAGGGAAATGTAAAAATTTATAAGAGCTGAGAGCAGAGGAACTGTGTCTGACAAAAGCATTCACACGAATGAGAGGTGAGAGGACCGTGGGTGTCGGCCGTTAACCGGAAATGGTTGAGAGGATGGCGGGACTTGAAAAAATCTCTTGGCAATAGTCTTGTCTCATCTCAAGATTTTCTTTTATAATAAAGAGATTTATATCTACAGTGAATTCAGAAAGTATTCGGACTCTTTCACCATAAATACATTTTATTGTTGTGGTAGATTTAATTTCGAATGGATACATTTGCCATTTTTGCTCATCAGTCTACACTCATTAACTTATACTGAAAAAGTGAAAACATGTTTTCAGAAATGTATGCAGATTTATTAAAATCAAGAACCAAAACCTTTCATTTCTAAAGGTATTCAGACCCTTTGCTGGGACACGCCAAACTGTGCTCAAGTGCATCCCATTGGCTTTAATTTTCCATGTGTTGAGAATTTGCTTGGAGTAGAAATTTGGCAAACTGAGTTGGTTGATCATTGTTTTAAAAGGCACACACCTGTGTTAAGAAGGTTCACAATTCACATGGCATGTCAGGACAAAGACTGGGGCATGAAGTCCATTGAACTCTCTGTAGACTTTCATGATCAAACTATGGTGAGGCCTCGATCAGGGCAAGTGGATAAAAACATTTTTAAAGCTTTGATTGTTCCCAGGTAAGAAGAAGTTTGGAACCACTGGGACTCTTACTGAGAAAGGAGGACCTTGGTCAGGGAGGTGGTTATTCTGTTAGATGTTTCAGAAGTCCTCTGCTGAGAAATGAGAACCTGTCAGAAGGATGACCATTTCAGGAGCAATCAGGCATTTGTGGTAGAGTGGCTAGATAGACACCTCTCTTCAATTAAAGGCATATGACAGTTTAATGGACTCTGAGAACACGAGGAAAAAGTCCTTTGGTCTGATGAGACAAATAATTGAACTCTTTGGGCAGAACTCCAAGCAGCATCCATAGAGAAGATCAGAAACTACTTATTACCTGCCTTATGCCATCCCTTTGGTGAAGCATGGTGGTGGCAGCATTATGCTATAGGGGTGCAGGGTCCGGAAGACTGGTCAGAATTGAGGAACTGATGAATGTTGCTAAATACAGAGAGGTCCTTGAAGAGAACCTCTTTCAGATTACACAGGGCCTCCAACTGGGGTGACGGTTAAACTTTCAGCACAGCAATACAACCAAAAGAAAGCTGGAGTGGCTTCAGTGACAGGTGTCTGACTGTCCTTGAGTGTCCCTGTCACAGCCCGGAATTAAACCCATTTGAACATCTGTGAAGACCTGAAGATGGAAGTTTAGAGGCTCTTCTAATCCAATCGAATGGAGGATCTGCCAGGAAACAGAGGATAAACAGCCCAAATCCAGGTATGTGAAGCTTGTGGAGGCTTACCCAAGAAGTCGCAAAGCTGTACTTGCTGACAAGGGGGCTTTTACAAAAAAATTGAATCAAAAGAATACTTCATTTGAAAAATGATATAACTTTTTAAAAGGTTGCTCCATGTACTTTACAGTTGTGTCCAATAAAAAAAATATTTTCATGTATAAAGGAGGTTAAGAGAGAATTTAAGGCAATAGTGACCAGTGCTGTACAGTGGCAAATAACTTGAAAAACTATCTATGCAAATAGAGAAAAAAAAAAAAAATCTCACGTTACTGACTGGCAAGTCAGAACATTTCTTTCTTTGTAAATTTTATTTCTTTTTAGCATTCTGGTGTGTCTCCAGACCATAGTGTGTTACGGAACTTTTCAATGACACTCTGACAGGCTTCTTTTGCATCATTCTGTTGCTGATGTAACTCATCACCATTGTATCATCAGCACCATAACCGTTTTGTGCCAACACACTGCACTTGCCTAACAAAAAGCTTTAGTGTATCAGCCTGCCATGATGGAGCACCAACTCTCCATACGGACGGCCCCAGCAGGCACTACTAATGCAATCCATTTCGGCCTGTCAGATTGTTACACTAAACAGCAAATGCCCTGCTTCACCTTTACTGCTTAGTGTCCCCCAGGGTAAAGAATCGAGAAAGCAATACCTACTGGAGAGCTAAAAAAAACAAAAGTATTAACTTGCTCATTAATAAACTTTTTACCTTCAATTATTGATAAATCACCCAACTAAGTGGGAAATGACTGAATCAAACAATTAGGTAACTAGTTTGTTTATTGTTTATTTTGGACAAATAATCAGTTATGTGATTATTGACTTATTCAATTACTTCATTAACCATTTAATTTTAATTATTTAGTTAATTAATTAGTTAATGAAGTCAGTAACTAATCAAGTGTTTCACTTACTAATTATGAAATAAAAACTTGATCAAGAAATCAATCAGTGCCAGTGAAAGCCCATTTGAAGCCCTAATCGGAAAGGGAGGTCAGCTTCCCTCAGTGTCAGTATTAGACATCGAAGACTGGTTTGGGGGGTCCTCCTCTTTGTCCAGAGTGCACCCCTTCAGTTACATAACCGCCACCCTGCTGTATACATAATAAGGACTTTACAGACCACACGCCTATTAACTTTCATAAATGGCACCCCTAATAAACTGACCAGCTCAGGCATGCAATCACCATTCTGAATTGTTTGGTGCAGGCGCAATATCCCACCCCCAGCAAGATGCCACCTATGTCACCCATACCTAAATCTGCCAGTGGATCACTTATAGTCTTAAAAATAAAGGAGCCAGAGTGGTTCTTCTGAGCAATTCCTTAGGGGAATCCTTTTTGGTTCCCAAAAGAGCCATTCACAAGAAAGTTCCAGAAAGAACCTTAATTTATTTAGTTCTGTAAAAGGCTCCACATATAACCATGAATCAGTGTTAACTGATTTATTAAATAATCAATGTGTTTCTGATTTTAAAAGGACTCTTGCTGCATATAACACAAGCTAAGTTCCAGTGTTCTTGATCTGTTCCTACACTCTTAAAAATAAAAATGCCAGAGTGCTTCTTCAGAGCGATGCCATAGGGAAACCATTTTTGGTTCCCAAAAGACTCACCCACACGAGGAGTCCAAAAAGAACCTTAATGTGTTTAGATCCGTAACAGGCTCCATCCAGTAAATAGCAATGAATGAATGGGAACAGATTTGTGAAATAGCAAGGGGTCCTGATTTTTAAAAGCACTGTTTCTGAATATCTCCAGTAACACAGGCTACGTTCAGATTTTCTTAGATCTGTTAGTGTCCTGCGGCCTACTATACATGACAAATTTTGGAATTGTTTTTTCTACATATTAAGAAGATTTTGAAAGCACAAAGAACCCAATTCATATGCAGAGAACCTTTGCCAGAATGAAACGGTGCTTTGCCAAGCAATGGCTCTACAAGAAACCACACAACCCCATAAAGACCCATACGGTGCCATTAAAGAACGAGGATTTTTAAGAGTGTGTCCTGTTAGGCCCACTCTACTATACATTAAAGATTTCTGCTTTGTCCATTGTCACACACGCGTGACTAGGAGAGAGATGAAACGACCATGTGAAGGTAATTCCATACCAGGCCAGGGGGTGGCGGGGTACACTAAACCTAATTCTGTTATCTCTGCAGACTAAACACAGGAAATCTGGTCTGATTCCACATCGATGATGTCACTTCCGGGTTTGATGCCAAGAATGGCGTTACTTCCGGTTCCAGCAGCAAGGATGACATAATTTCCGGTTCTGGCGCCAAGATGACGTCATTTCCACTCCGGATCCTTTAAAACCTCCGTCTTTCCTGCTTAACAGCAGATCGGTTAGGGACTCAATTCAATGTACATAAGTGCTATTTCGAAATTCTTTTTCAGCTAGGGACAATATATGGGTGGCTGCCCCAAACCTTTTTGTGTGAGTCTGTTCATTTCACACCACATATTAGGAATCTTTTCAAAGCCCAAAGAACCCACTTCATGTGCAAAGAACCCTTTCCAGCCAAAACGTGTTGTCTGTTAAGCAATGGCTCTACGAGGAAGCACACCACCCAGTAAAGCAGCATTAAGGAGCCAATACTCTTGAGAGTGCAGCTACCTAAGCTCATGACTCCACACGTACCATTGGGGATCAGTGACACCTTTCCACCAAAGTTTGCCTCTGTCTTTTCTCTCTTTTTCAAGCTGATGCCACAGTCTTTTTGTTCTCCTTCTATGTTGGTGTTTCTTGGTCTGCCTTTCGTTCTTTTCCACTTAGGATTTCAAGTCAGAGGAACTCACGGTTTATCCAATCCAGCCTAGATTTCCTTGGTGACTCACTTTTGTCTTTCCTTTTGCCACGGGTCTTTGCTCCATATTTTGTCAGGCCACCATCCTTCACAGCGTATTGTTGATAAAAGATGGGATCCTCTATTGGATCCTTTTGGTCATTCTCCATGTTTCTGCACCAGATAATAGAATTGCTTTGATGTTAGAACTGAAGACCTTCAATTTTGTTCAGTTTCATATTTCCCTTGAGGAGTAAATATTATAAGGTGACACAAAAGCCACTCTTGCCTTCTCCAATCTAGTAGTGACATCTTATTATCCTTTATGCTTCCCAGGTATGTAAAGTAGGCCACCTGTCACCTTCTTCTCTCAGTGTGTTGTCATTTTTGGTGTTCATTCTGATATTCGATCCAATTTTGGTTGATGTGGCTGCCATATATTGACTGTAATTGTATGAAGGAAGGGCTATGTCAAATGCAAAGTCGAAGTCATCTAGCTGTTTCCACACAGTCCACTGTGCCCCATTCTTCTTCTCTGCTATGGTTGATTTCATGATCCAATTGGTCACCAGAAAGAGCAATAAAGGAGACTGAAGGCATCAATGTGGCACTCTACTGTTGACTTCAATAGCTGGCCTGCATGGAGCACCTTGCAAGATGTGCTCTCATAGGTGTTCCCTATGAGTAAAATTCATTTTTCTGGAATTCCATAGAGTCTCAGGATTTTCCATGAGGTTTCCTCATCTATATTGTCAAATGCTTCCTCATAGCCATTAATCAGTCACTTAACCATTGATTAAACGTTTACTTGAGGGCTTAATGACTTCATCAGTTAATCAACCAATCAATGAACCATGTCATTTACAACAGAAAAACTAACCAATCAATACAGCATGTGGTTTATATTTAGGACTACCAGACACCCTGTATTTTTCAGGACAGTCACGTATTGCTTGTCTAATTTTGGTGTCCAGACTTGTTTTCTAAATACTCACTTGTCCTGCATTTTAAACCCACGACTCATTTCATCATCAGATCAGTATGCAGATTATTGTAGAAAGCGCTTTTTGGAGTGTGCACCCTCAATGCATTAAAAATGACCAATCATATCAATTCTTTACAAAACAGCCAATATCAAACCAATCAGAGATTCTGCATTTGTACAGCGAAGCTTACGCACTGGGGACTGTGCAACTGCGATAGATATCAAGGAGCTTAGTTCTGCGATGGCCGTGTAGTTAATCTATCAAAATGACTATGCGTTTGTGCTCATAAAATGGAGAATCTCTGAGGAAATTTACTTTTATGAACAAAAAAAGATGAAGAACAAACTGATATGCCCAACATGTGGAGGCTGATGTTCTTTATTCCATGGAGGATACATTGCAGTTACTGAGCAGTTAGTGGTGCAGTGGTCAAAGCTTTGGATTTCAAACCCTGAGGTTGTGCATTCAAATCCCACTACTGACACTGTGTGACCAGGAGCAAGTCACATGACCTGCCTGGGTTCCGATTAAAAAAATCAAAAGAAATGGAACCAATTGTATCATAAATGTTGTAAGTCGCCTTAGATAAAGGCGTCAGCCAAATAAGTAAATATCAATACCAAAAAACATAAAGACATTGTGAATAACAAGTGTGCCAGGTAGGCCAGGACTTAAAGCAGACAACGTTTATGGATGTATTGGGATGTCCACATATCATTCAGCAGCATCAATTAAATATGATCAAAGTGACTTTATGTGGCTTTCTAATTGAATCGAGTTATCATATATGCAAGCTGTGCCATAGAGGTTGTAGTTAGCATTATAACATAGCAATATGTCACACCAAGTGCATAACGTGTTGTTAAAAGCTCACAAGAAGCAAAATACCATATCACATGAGTGACTTTGAAAACTATATTTGTTTGGTTAAATTTTTTAGAGTTGGTGTGTGTAGTGTATTGTAAACGTGTTTATATTTAGCACTGTAAAACTACAATGCCCCAGTCTCTGCTCCCCAATAACTGTAAATTTCCCCAGAGGAGCCATTTTGCATTCCGTCAAAGAGAATCTGCTCACCCTAATTACTACATATGTAGCTAATTAATGAATCATTTTAGGGCAGTGGGCAGCACTACTCTCTTATAGAAATTCAGCATGCTGACTTTCAACACCGCATCCTACAGATGTCATCACTTAAAAGTGGTGTTCACATAGGGGTCAGTGCCAGGGCTGCTGCTTTTTAATACATATAAATGATTTGGATAGGAATGTCAGTAACAAGCTGGTGAAGTTTGCAGATGATACTAAGCTAGGAGGACTGGCAGATTAAACATGAATCCATTGAGGGACTTGGACAGCATACAGGCTTAGGCAGATTTGTGGCAGATGAAGTTTAATATCAGCAAATGTAAAGTATTACATATAGGAAGTAAAAATGTGAGGTTTGAATACAATGGGAGGTCGGAAAATCGAGAGTACACCTTATGAGAAGGATTTTGGAGTCATAGTGGACTCTAAGCTGTCGACATCCCAACAGTGTTCAGAAGCCATTAAGAAGACTAAAAGAATGTCAGGTTATATAGCGCCTTGATGTGTGCAGTACAAGTCACAGGAGGTTCTGCTCAAGCTTTATAACACACTGGTGAGGCCTCATCTGTAGTACTGGGTGCAGTTTGGGTCTCCAGGCTACAAAAAGGACATAGCAGCGCTAGATCTGAAGATCGAGAGTACACCTTATGAGACGTCATAGTGGACTCTAAGCTGTCGACATCCCAACAGTGTTCAGAAGCCATTAAGAAGGCTAACAGAATGTCAGGTTATATGGCGCCTTGATGTATGGAGTACAAGTCACAGGAGGTTCTGCTCACTGGTGAGGCCTCGTCTGGAGTACTGGGTGCAGTTTGGGTCTCCAAGCTACAAAAAGGACATAACAGCACTAGAAAGGTCCAGAGAAGAGCGACTAGGCTGATTCCAGGGATACAGGGGATGAGTTATGAGGAAAGATTAAAAGAGTTGAGCCTTTACAGTTGAAGCAGAAAGAGATAAAGAGGTAACAAGATTGAAATGTTTAAAATTATGTAGGGAATCAATCCAGTGGATTGAGACGGTTATTTTAAAATGAGTTCATCAAGAACGCAGAGACACAGTTGGAAACTTGTTAGCGGAAAATTTCACACAAACATTTTTTCTTTACACAGAGAACCGCAGACACATGGAACAAGTTGCCAAGTACTGTGGTAGACAGTAAGACCTTAAGGATTTTCAAAACTCAACTTGATGTTACTGCGGTGGGCTAGCACCCTGCCCAGGGGTTTATTTCCTGCCTTGTGCCCTATGTTGGCAGGGATTGACTCCAACAGATCCCCGTGACCCTGTAGTTAGGATATAGCGGGTTGGATAATGGATGGATGGATGGATGGACTTGATGTTATTTTAGACTAATGTGTGGTGGACAGTAGAACTTTAAGAACCTTCAAAACTTGACGGTGTTATTTTGGAGGAATTAAGTGGATAGAACTGGAGAACTTTGTTGGGCTGAATGGCCTGTTCTCCTCTAGAATGCACTAAATTTCTAATGTTCTAAAGTCTGCAAGTTCTCTCTGTGTTATAGCAGTTGCAAATACTCAAAGTGGCTCGACTGAACCACACTGTGAACTCTCTCTGTCTGCTTTTTGTCTGTGAGCAACTGCAAATACGTTGTTCAAAACAGACTGGCAGTAAAAAAAACAGAGTAAAACAGTATTCTACAATACTGGAGTATTACTGCCACAAACAAAATTCAAAAGTCTACACAAGAATGGCAAGGAATCGTTACCAAAACTACAAAAATGTCAATAGAACCAAAACACAAAGACCGTGAACTGAATTGAATCAATCAACCAAAATACCTAATTGAAAATCCATGGCCCTTTATTAAGCTTTACCACTTCCCACCTGGTACAGTATGGCCCACTGTGCCGACGGTGCACTTGTCTTTACTGTACCTGGACACAGGAGTCACATAATTGCCGGGAAAAACTCCAGATGAGCCGCTCCTCAACGATGTCCCTTTGAACCATCCGTCTTGGCACTTTTCTGTCACACGATACATCTCTCCCTTTCTGAGCTCCAGCTCATCTGTCTTTTGGGGCTTGTAAGCGTACAGGGCCAGGTATCTGCATTGGAAAACAAGAGCAGTTTTCAGTTGGTGGTCCAACCCTGTGTCCTTATGCACAGTTTTCATATGAGTAGGTCATGTGCATCTTTTATGGGAAAGGATTTTAGAGCTGCACAGATGCTTAGCCATTTCCCCTTTTAGAAGCAGGGTCAGGGTCAGGGTCTAACTGCAGA
Source organism: Polypterus bichir lapradei (assembly GCA_026402145.1). NCBI lineage: Eukaryota > Metazoa > Chordata > Cladistia > Polypteriformes > Polypteridae > Polypterus > Polypterus bichir. Next base: position 41,171,476 of record JANRMT010028174.1, on the reverse strand, counting down.
CCTCTGGCGCTTGGTGATTCAGGAATACTGCTGAACAGCCAGTCAGATTGCATGTTTATGTCACATGATTTACACAGTAAAGTAGTACTACATGACACTCCTACTATAAGACACGCCCACTCGATTGTCATCATTACTCCTCCCACAACCCTAATAAGGAAGATCTTAACCTAGTAGAAGTCTGCCAGTTGTAAATTCAAACTGACACAGGACATTTTTAGCATTTTTAGACCATCCCTGAAAGAAGACACTTTTCTATAATAACAACTCCATTCTTTTGTTTTTTTGAACTAACATTTCAGCCCAATACTGGAAACTACTTATGAACGCTTTAAAGTTACTTCAGTTTCCTTTCTCTGGAGACTTACCGATATGATAAAACCCTGAAATATAATATAATGTTTGACTCGTCATGATGTCTAGTTATGGAAGACATTAAGCTTTTTGGATTTTCCTTCTATTTTTGGCCCCCTAGACCTGAAAGCCTCTCATTTTTAGATCATTTTGGACCACCCTTATAATAAGCGTGTCTTCAGGAAAAATGACCAGAAGGACTTAAAGTTGTGCATGAAACATTAACCCCCCCCAGGGGCTAACTCCCAAATGATATCTGAGGGGTCAAAGTTTCTGCTTTTCACAAAACCTCGAAGAAATGGGGATCAGTAATAACAGGCATGTGGATAGTCGGTTTATGCTGTGTCAAGCTGCTGATCATGAATATATTTTTTAAAAAATTTGATTCCTTACTGGTGGTCCTAGACCTCAAAGAGCCACTCCCCAGAAGGTTATAAATGACATGTTTCAAACATAAGCATGTGGAGTATTGCTTTAGACGATTTCAAGGTCAGTGATTATGAACATTAAGTTATTTTTGAACCTTTACTAGGTATCTAACCCTCTATGGACCTCAATCAGAGGGTGTAACAGGGGTGGGCAGATTCAGTCCTGGAGGGCCGCAGTGGCTGCAGGTTTTTATACCAACCCAGTTGCTTAATAAGAAGCACTTATTGCACAAGTAACACTTTTACTTCACTTTATTTGTCTTGCTAGTTAAGATTTTAAACCCTTATTGCTTATTTTAGTCTTAAACAGCTGTAGTCTTGATTTTTAATTGCTCCTTATTAGCAATAACATGCAAATGACAAAAGAGACCAGCATTTCTCCATTTAGCTTGTTTCCATTTACACCCATGTGTGTCTATCATGCATGAAGAGAAAAAGTGAAGCACTGAGATTAACTTGCCTGTTTTAGACTTCAAATCATTTGGATGTTATCCTTAGAAAGGAAAAAAATCTAGGATATGAGAATGACCTGACATGGCAGAGTTAAAGCATTAACGAGCCCTGAAATTAAATAATTGACAAGGATTGGTTTTTAATTAAGCAACTGGGTTGGAACCAAAACCTGCAACCACTGCGGCCCTCCAGGAATCTGCCCACCCGTGGTGTAAAATAATAAATTTCTATTACAATCGCGAATATTTAGACTCTAAACCAGGGGTGCCCAATGCATCGATCGCAATCGACCGGTAGATTGCAAAGGTAGTGCAGGTAGATTGTGTTGCATTCAAAAAAAAAAATTTAATGTTAGTCTATCATGTATCCTCCCTATGGCATTTGCCACTTGATTGACATACAGGGCGGCCAGTCTGAGACCTCTTCTCTTCTAACGCACTGGTCATCCCGCACGCACGATCAAACAAGCAAGCTACTGCAAAACTCCGGCTGTCTAAGTGATCTAGTTAGCCTTCCAATTTATATCGACTAAAGAAGGGATTAAAAAAAATTTGTTTGGGGAGGGTTAGGGCTGGATGTGGAATTGGAAGAGGATTTTTTTTCTCACAATGTCACAATCGAAGTGCGTTTGTCTGATCTGTCAATCTATCATTGCTATTCCAAAGAAGGAAAATGTGAACAGGCACTTTCGAACTGTTCATAAAAACTACGAAACTGACTTCCTTCCGAAAAGCGATCTGAGAAGGAGAAAGGAGAGGGAACTAAAATCGCAGTTAATTGGACAGCTGTCATTTTTCAGTCAGCTGAATTCAAAAGTAAAGGCAGACACACCGAAGCATCGTTCCGAGTGATATTTGAGGAACATCCAAAACCTCGCGTCAGAGCTGGAGACGCAATGGAAGGCGTGTGCGCAACTTGACAGCATACGCCACACAGAGCAGATTGAAATTTTTTGACAGACGGTTTCAAGACTCAGCTTTACTTGAGCCAATCGCTACATTAAAGTGCTATCCATTTAGGGAAGATATTGAGGGTGATTCACCCGCATCAAAAATTGCAACACTGTTTCACCTAAAACTCCTCTACAGTTTTGACACTACAGGATGACATTCAGCTGAAGTATGGGGCTCATGGACAGTTTTGTAACTTACTCAAAAGTAGAGTAAGAAGTAAGAAAAGCACCCAAACATGAGGAAACGTGCTACCTCCTTGACTGCATTATTCGGCTCTACTTATTTATGCGAGTCAGTCTTTTCCCACATGAAGATTATTAAATCCAAATACTGTATTGACCATAAATGTATTGAATTGTTATTGTGCCATAAAGGTTATTCGGTTATGCAAGGTACGACAACATATATTTTATGTATAAAGTGTATATATATATTATATATATATATAGCATTTTTAAAGTAGATAGATCATTTCGCCCTGGTCATTTCAAAAGTAGCTTGCAAGCCAAAAAAGTGTGGGCACCCCTGCTCTAAACATTTACACTGAAGCATACATTTTAATTTAGCCATATACTTCATGCAACTATTCTTGTTAATTATTTACTTCTACCTCACAAAGTTAATCATTACATTTCCTCTGAACACTCTGAATTAGGGTGGCGTTTTTTAACATTAAGGCCAAAACCATTAAAAATCCTTCCAAATTAAACAAGTGTTACCAGATGCTTTACCTTTTAATTTCTTAAGGAATAATTAAACAAACAAACAACATATCAACAACCACCAGGTGTGCAGACAACACAACTCTGCTTGCTGCAGCCAAACGTGGCATAAAGCCACCAATACATGCCATGAAAGCCAGAAGCAAAAAGTTTGCAGCTGAACATCAAGAAGATGAAATTCATGACAACGGCTCAGAATGGGAATGTTATGAAGGGAATTAGTCCAGTGGATCGAGACTGTGACTTTAAAATGAGTTCAACAAGAATAATGGGAAACAGTTGGAAACTTGTTAAGAGGAAATCTTGCAAAAACATTAGGAATTATTTTTCACATAGAGAACTATAGACACTTGGAATGATTTACCAAATAGTGTGGTGGACAGTAGGACTTTAGGAACCATCAAAACACAACTTGGTGTTATTTTGGAGGAATTAAGTGGATAGGACTAAAGAGCTTTGTTGGGCCATTATCGCCTGTTCTCAACTAAATTCTTTTAATTTTCTAATGATAAAATAATGATTGACAATGAAAAGACTGAATCAGTCTAAGAATTCATTTTCCTCACTTCAAAAATTTGATTCGAATGGATAGTTGGGGCCTGAGATCAATAGAAGGAGTGCATTTGGTCATTATGCATTGATGAGTTTAAATAAAATATGGGAGAGCAAAGACATTGAAATCGCTAGCAACTACAGAGTGGTCAACCCAAACGTGTTTCCCATAGCAATTTACGGATATGAAACACAGTCATTGAAAACAGCAGATAGAAGAAAAAATCTGACACATTGGAACTGGGATGTTGGAGAGGGCTGCTATAAATATGGTGATCAGCGAAAATCACGAACAGACAAGTATGAAGAAAAAGCAGCAGGACCTTAGAAGGCAAAATACCAGGCACAGGTTAGCATTCCTCAGTCTTTTTATAAAAGCCAACTCACTAGAAAAGTTGATGATGCTGGGAATGGTCAATGGGACCAGGAGAAGAGGACAGCAAAAAGCACGATGGCTCGACATTGTCAAGTGTGACACGGATATGTGCATGAAACAAGTGAAGGAAGCTGCCAGGCCTCAGAATGTGTGGAGACAACTTGCCCATAATGTCTATGTGAGCCTCTAACAGTATGAATTAAAGCAGAACATGAGGTAAGCAGTTAGGTTTCAATGATTAAACAAGAGAGTGTTAACACAAATATTAAGAGGAAATTCACAAAAAAATGAGAATACTGAAAATAACACAAATAAACAGCAGAAAAGAGGTAATTTACCAGAATCAAGAGACAAACCGAAATGTGTAATTCAAAATGCCAAAAAGGTGGATTATACCACAAAATAACTTACCAAAGAAAACACAATTTACAGTTATAATAAGCCCCAGAAAAGACAAGTATGTCAAGGTTGAAATTCATGTTAAAGATGCTAAGATTTGCATTAGGTGTGTCGAGGATGGACAGGATTAAAAATGAGGACATTAGAAGGTCAGCTCAAGTTCGATGGTTGGGAAACAAAGTCAGAGAGGCGAGATTGTGTTGGTTTGGACATGTGCTGAGGAGAGATGCTGGGTATATTGGGAGAAGGATGCGAACGATAGAGCTGCCAGGGAAGAGGAAAAGAGGAAGGCCTAAGAGGAGGTTTATGGATGTGGTAAAAGGGGACATGCAGGTGATGGGTGTAGCAGAACAAGATGACGAGGACAGAACAATATGGAAGAAGATAATCCGCTGTGGCAACCACTAATGGGAGCAGCAGAAAGAAGAAGAAAAAGTTGAAAAAGGTAAACAGTAAGTTATTCTTAAATGTGAAAATAGTTTCTTGTTTGGGGAGAAAGAACTATTATTAAAAAAAATAACACACTTACACACACACATATCTCACACTCACTCATACAACATGTCTTTAGGCTGTGAGAGAAAAAACAGAACACCTGGAAACAACTCAATGTGGATACAGGGAGAATGAACTAACTCCAAAGAGACACATGATTTGAACCCAGGACTGCACCACTGTGAGGCTCTGTATCTCACAAGCATGATGTTCCGTTACTTTAACACCAACAGGTGATCGATTCAAGATCATAAAGCTAGCCAAGATGGTGACTAAGCCTTGTGGTTTACATGCCACTAGGCCACACTGCCTGGATGAAACATGAATGAACAGCTGCCACCTCTCTGAAGTTACTGCCCAAAGTTTTAAAGTAAAACAACCCTATCCTGAACTTGCCATTCCATAATTAAAAATGAGAGCCGCGCAGAAATTTAGGTGACTACTGCACAGATGTGGACTTCCCCACTCAGGCCTCTGCTAGAAATGGCCATTTGCTCACCCATTAGGAATTTGTGTCCTGCTCCAGCTTTTGTGAAAGTGAACATGAAAGGCAAATGTCTGTCAGCAAGGTAAGAGATGCCAAAATGTGCCTCAACAGCTGGGGAAAAATGTTTTAGTAAGGTGTTTGGGATAAAAGGATTAGGATTTGTTGCTATACAAAGCAGGCCTTCCAGACAATGGACATTCTGATTAGCCAGACACTACTGACTACTTTCTTGTGTTTCAAACAGGGTTCATTTCCTGTATATTTTTCTTTTTATTGTTGTTTTTGAAGTATACATTTTTATATGTTTTAGTTTTTATTACATTTTTATTACTATGGCTTTATACACATATTGTTTATTTCTTATGTATTGTGCATATGAGCATCAAAGCTGCACTCCATGTGTTTTGTGGATGGAGCTCCAAGAGGCGGGGTCACCATGATGTAACTGCCGCGGGACCGCCCTCAACCATTTATATTCTAGTGAAGGAGACAAGCCCCTCAGAAATCATTAACCGTTGAAGAGTTAGCTTCATCATTTGTGAGTATTGTATTGTATTTCAGGTTATGATGGATTTTTGCTTGTTTTTGGATTCTGATTTTCTGGACTAAGTTGCCATCGGTTTCCTTTTTCTTTGTTTGACCATTTTGGTGCTTCTTTTGTATTTATAAATATGAGGGGCGTTCAATAATTTATCTACCTCAGCAGGAAAAAAAACTTTCAATATAGTTTCCTGTTAGCTCCTTAAACTTTACTTTTCTTACAATGACATTAAACCCTTTGAAAAAGGTGCCTTGACATCTTTATCACTTGGAAGCCACTGTCCATGGAGCGATTTCTTCCAAACTCAGAACAGGGAATAATCTGAGGGAGCCAGGTCAGGACTGTAGGGTGGATAGTTGAACTGCTGGAACCCACATCCTCGAATGGAAGCCCATGATTGACATGACATGTGAATCAGTGCATTATCATGAAGAAGCTTACTTAATTCGCACAAGGACTTTCCTGACCTCCGGTCTCTTGGAATGTTAGACTTGCACTGAGCCACAACTGTGCATGAGTAACCTAGAGACATGTCACAAGAGGCCCAGACTTGTTTCAACATGCTTGCTACTTTCTTTCATACTCAGGTATACAAATTATTGAACACCCCTCGTAAATTCTTCATTGGCCTTATCCGGTCCAGTCAGAGGTCTTATCTCCTCTCTTGAAGGGCATTTTTGTGTATAAAATATTTTTAAGGCCTTAGCCCCATTTTGGACCAGTGAAAGCCTTTGAAGCCTGTTTTTTGAATTCAGAGTTAAGCTGCCTGGGGTGAGGTATATTTTGGTGTCAGGTCAGTGAGGTCCTTTTCTGGCCTGTGGTATTTGGAAGCCTGCCTACCCATTTCATCATTTAGTGCTACACCTTCACAACACATTGACATATGGGTTTTACAGCATGCTAGCAGACAATCTCCTCATAACCAACTCATTAAAATGTCCTGACACCACTTCTTCTTTTGGCTGCTCCCGTTACGAGTTGCCACAGTGGATCATCTTTTTCCATATCTTTCTGTCCTCTGCATCTTGTTCTGTTACACCCATCACCTGCATGTCCTCTCTCACCACCTCCATAATCCTTCTCTTAGGCCTTCCTCTTTTCCTCTTACCTGGCAGCTCCATCCTTAGCATCCTTCTCCCAATATACCCAGCATCTTTCCTCTGCACATGTCCAAACCAACACAATTTCACCTCTCTGACTTTATCTTGCAACCGTCTAACTTGAGCTGACCCTCTAATGTCCTCATTTCTAATCCTGTCCATCCTTGTCACACCCAGTGCAAAATCTTAACATCTTTAACTCTGCTACCTCCAGCTCTGTCTCCTGTTTTTTGGTAAGGTAAGTGCCACCACCTCCAACCCAAATAGCAAAGCTGGTCTCACTACCGTCCTGCAGACTTTCCCTTTCACTCTTGCTGATACCTGTCTGTCACAAATCACTCCTGACACTCTTCTCTACCCATTCCACACTGCCTGCACTCTCTTCTTCACCTTTCTTCTACAATCCCCATTACTCTGTACTGTTGATCCCAAGTATTTAAACTCATCCACCTTCACCAACTACATGACTTCCCAACATCCTTCACTTCCCTACATCCTCACTGTTCCTCTGACATTCCTCTCATTTACACACATGTGTTCTGTCTTGTTCCTACTGACCTTCATTCCTCTCCTCTCAAGAGCATATCTTCACTTCTCTAGCGTCTCCTCAACCTGCTCCCTACTCTCGCTACAGATCACAGTGTCATCAGCAAACATCATAGTCCACGGGGACTACTGTCTCTTCTCGTTTGTCAACCTTTCCATCACCACTGCAAATAAGAAAGGGCTCATATGTCATAAACATAAATATATAAATGTGATGATGGAGTCCTGGCTCCTCACCTTTCATGTGTAATTGTCCCTTGTCTCCAACCATCCATACTTTGCAAGGCAAGTGTTCAGTGGAGATATTTGAGAGATAAAGTGACCAGAAGATGAAAGAAGCAAAGGAGGCAGGTCGATTATAATCTTTAAAAGAACTGGGATTCAGATACTAAGGCTGAACAAATCAAAACACAAAACCAAAATCATAGAGTAGAAACCAAAGCAAAAGGAAGTGAGAAACTAAGAGCTTCTTGGAAGTACCATGGCATACACTATACCAAACAGAAGGGTTTGCAAAAGATTTGTTATGAATCCAGCAGTTGGATGTTTGTTGACCCATGCCAAGAGTGGTATAAAGAAGACATCATGTAATGACACCATCCAATCACAAGACGGAAACACACATGTTCACCATAAACAACATGGCCAGAACCATCGGAAACAAATACTAAAATAGTGGCAGTGAAAACAAACAACTACCACAAATTAGCTGTGAGATGAAGTCACCATAACATCAAGAAAACAAGTTAAAGGAGTCAGAAAATGAACACAAAATATTTTTAAGATATCACAGAAATGATACTGAGACTGTTGTGTGATGTTAGGACCTCTAACTTCAGATAGTTAGACTGGGATGATGTGTTTTGTAAATGTGTAGGCATCTCACCGAGTTCCATCTTAGTTTAGAATTCAGGGTTTTGATTTTGTTACCTGTTTTGTTTTTTGGATTTCACCTTTCCTCCAAGTGGTTTTGGATACCTTTATCTGTGTCTTGGCTGCCCTTTTGTGTGTTGACCTATTCCTTGTATTTCAACCTCACATTCACATCAAAGACCTGAATAAGCAACGGCACTTATTTTACTTGCTGGTTTAAAATAGGTTATGAAACTTTCTCTTTATTAATTTGGCAATTTGCATTTTCTGTTCTGTTTTTTAGAAGGTCATCACTATTTTGTGACTGCCCATCCATGCCTGTGGCCATATTGTTTACTATGACTATGCCTTTTATCAGTCACATAACTATGTGGTCTCCTTGACTAATCTATAAAAGATAGCAGTGCATGGCTCTTTGCCATCTGTGTATTGATCTTTATCTCAAATCTCTGAGCCTTTTTGTTTAGTGTTAGTGGACACTAAAAAGGCGCTTCTGAATCCTGTCACACGTAAAGCTCAAAAATGGATGCAAGCCTTAGAAAATTATAGCTAATAAAAAGTGCTGTGAAAAAGTATTTGTCTCCTTCCTGATTTCCTCTATTTTTGGTTATTCTTATCACTTTATTGTTTCTGATCTCCTAATAAATTTACTCTATTACAAGACAACCTGAGAGCACTTTTAAGAAGAACAGTGCCAGATCAGGTCACGTTTTAAAAGGCCTCAGGTCACAGCAAGACAAATGTCCATCCCATACTACCTCAAATGTCACCAGAATCAGGGGAGAGGGCCATTGGAATGCTGTGGCCAGACAAGTCTTGGTCCAGTATTGCCATTTAATATGGACTAAGCCACTCCACTATGTCCAAACTGAAGAGAAGGTATCAGCAGATTGGCAGTACAGACGATGGCCCACATCTGGTACCCCTTGAATGTCCACACCTTGGAAATATCAGCTTGTCTGACTGAGAGATCCTTTCAGATCTGCCACCCGTACAATAACAGGACAGGGAGGGACAGGCTCCATACTGCTGACCTTAGAGTAGGCCAATCTGTCATAGGACGTCTACTCACATTTTCTGGATGTCTGACACTACAGTAGGACAATGCCAGGCCACAGAGCTTGCGATCACAACTGTCCTGAGAAAAGCACACAGGTGTTTAGGTGCTCTTTTGGCCTGACTTCTCTCCTGACCTTTTCTGACCACCTTTAGGAAGACATGGGGTGCAACTTTCAGAGACCTAAACACCTGCCTGCCAGGAGCTTCATCAGACCATTTTGCAGGAATAGGTGATATAGGGATAAACTATGAATAATTACTGTATGTGCTGTGTATCTCAAATGTTATGCATGTATTGATTAGACAGATCATTCAATATGAAGAAGGCATAGAAAAAACAAATACAAATTTAGGGTTAATTGTACTTCATTTAGCAAGGCCCTTAACCTTAATTGCTCCGTCCTGGGTATGACATTAATCGACATCCAGTCCTCCAACATGCAGGGAAAACCTAAAGGGGTTGGTGGCAGGATTGGCACTCCAGCCACTGTTAAAAACCTCCTACAGTTCAGTGTGGTGCTGAGGTGTCACCCGTTGCAAGGCTGCACTTGGATTTCAATCCGGGTGTTTCGCCGTGTGGTGGGTGTGGCAGCACACTGTGATCAGCACACTCTTCGAACCTCAAAACCTCATCTAGAAATCACTCAGTTATAAGATTTGCTGAGCGACTAGGCTCGTCACATGACCAGTTAGAACTGGTATAGAGGGTTGTTTTAGGTGTCAGCCTGGACCAAATGTGTAAAAGCAACGAGGTATGTTGTGTGTGACTACTGTCACAGGTAAAATTTTGACAAATGGAAGAATTGAGAAGAAAGGAACTGGTCAAGGGGTCAGAAGATATCATGAGATGGGTGCTGGCCCTTACCCTTCAGCACTGCATTGGTCCAAACGTGTCACATGGATGTGTGAAAAATACATATATACCAGGGCAAATCGACTGTTTGGGTCCCACCATTGCTCTTGTATCCAGACACCCTGCCAAAGCGATTGACCAATTCACTGTGTAACCCAAGAAAACCTTCTACCTGAGCACTAGGAACACTGGGTATCTAGTCATTGAAGAAAAGCACTGCTATGCGTCCAGGCTGTATTTGTGGTTAATGCCACACCTATACTGTATGTACTCCTTTTGCTTTATTTTTCAGGATATTTATGGTTAAGACTTACAATGACTGAATAAAAAGTTATACTAACTCCGCAGTCTGATGGCTGTACACTCTTTTAACTGTTTCAGAGTAAGTTAATGATAAATGATGAGTGCCGTCAATCTTGGTTTGGTTTGCCTGTGATTGGTATCAGAGAAAAATATCACAGATTGACACCTGACTATAGTTAAGCGAGTGGAGGTTCACTGGGGATATTATAATTGAAGTGGGGACCCTTTGTGATACCCCCACAACAAAACAATGGGATAACACTTGTCAAGTGCAGATTTAGAGGAGGCTCATTGAATCTGAACACCAGAGAAGTCAAACAATGGTGGATGTTACAGGTGGTCACTCAATACATTAAAGGACAACAAGATGACTATTGTTCATATTTACAGCTGGTACTGCTTTCTGGTTATTTCTGTTGTTGTACTTATTTGTTTTTTTTTTTTTTGATTATTCTCAAGTGATTCTTTTCATTCCAATGCAAAAATGAGCGGTTTTGTTTGCGTATGAACCTTTGAACAACTAGATTCCTTGACAAAGCCATTTTTTTCTTTATCTTTTATTGAATTTATTAAAAGCATTAGGGGGTTCTCCTCTTGCTTGCTTCACTTGCCAAACCCCGGACTGCGCTACACTCCAGCCACTTCGCATCTCTGCTGCTTGAGTTGTGAAGAGGGAGGCTGAACGCACCCCATGGGGACACAGTTGCTCCACTGAAACCCCTTCTTAAACGGTGATACAATGGAAAACAAATACATTTTTTATTTTTTTACCTCCTCTTTGCTTGATCAGCTGCTTCTGTACCACGTGATCTGCATCTGGTGCAACACTTCAAACATTTAAGAGCCTGAACAACAGCTGTCCTACTCTTTGCCTTTTATTTCCGGCTCCAGGTGTGGTTAAATCTCTTGGCACGAATTCTTGTCTTGCAGGACGTGAGTTCTTGATATTTTTTAGTTTATAATTTAAAAATGGAAAAAGAATCTGACAATCTAACAACATCACATTAAAGTTTGATACATTCAAAAAAGAATGATAACAAACATATATATGTAGGTTTTAAAATAAGCCCAATTTAAAGTGTGACAAAAAAGTGACATAAAAATGTCCCATAAAATCATCACGCTTTTAGGCTTAGGATTTTATATATAGAGAAAGTAGATGCAATGTTCCATACAATAAAGCCAAACTTAACAAAACTAAATTCAAATCAACCCCAATCCATGAGAAAGAGAGGAAGGCCAAGAGCCAGAGTAAAACTTTTGAGAGCAGTAAACAGAGAAAAGGAGTATTTTCCCCAAATTTAAATAATTATTCTAAAATATTACTAATTAGATCCTGCCAGATTTTAAAAAAGTTTTGAACAGATCCTCTCAGTCAAAATTGGATTTTTTTCCAATTTCAAGTAGTATATAAAATTAGTTACCTACTGACTTAAAAGAGGAGAGTTAGGATTCTTCCAGTTAAGGAAGATAAGTCTATGTGCCAATAGTGAAGTAAAGGCAATGACAGTTTGATTGTCCTTCTCCACCTGAAACCCCTCTGTGAGCCCACCAAACACAGCTAATCATCGGTTAGGAGAAATTGTGACACCAAGGCTGTCTGATAGACATTTAAAGATTTTTGTCCAAAATGATTATCAAATGGCGCAGGCCCAAAACATGTGGCCCAATGAGGCTGGAGCGTGACTGCAACGTTCACAGGTTGGTTTTTGTCCATTTTAGACAATTTTAAATGGAATAAACGTGCTCGATAAAACATTTAAAGTTGAAAGATTGAATGCTTTGTGTATATGGAGCTCAATTGAATTCTCTGCATGGCTGCCTTCCACTCTTTTGACAAAGTCATTTTACCCACTGACTCATTACGAATGACTGCGTGTAAAGAAGAAGATAAACCGATGACTTACATGTTAAGGGGGAGCTGGACTTTTGTCAAAGTTGCTCCGGCTTGATCAGCTGCTGTTGAAGTAATTCTTGGAGGGGCTGCTGTGACAACCGAAGTGCCTACTAATGAGGGGGTGGAGTCCTGAAAAAGAGGAGGCAAGAATTAAAATGAAACAGTACCGATGCATCCAGTAGGGGGCACACTTATTGTGGAAAAAACATTCCTCTGTATTTAAATAAATCATTCCTGGAGACCAGATGAAAATGCAGAACTCTTCTTTATTTGCACATAGATATGAACAAATGTCTCAGTCCATGGAGTGAGTAATCATTAATACAATTCATTCCCTTTTATCCTTATCTATTGCCATTACCTTCATGTCGTCTAACTTTTAATACGCAGAATTCTATCATCTTGGCCAATCGACCACAGCCAGCGGTAACTTCGTATACATGGTGATTCTTCCATCATTGTAAAACATTGCTTTGTTAATAGGGGTGACCTACGGGTTTTCCCGTTGACCTTATCACCACTTCATAATGGGGTGTTTGGCTTTCTCACTCGCTTTTTAAGGGGGTATTCATTACACATCTACTTCATTTTAACCTTAGCAACTAATTTGGTGGCTCCTCTAGATGAGGCAAAAGCCTCACGTGCCCAAGCTTTAAGCCGCATTTAGTTAACCCTTTAGTTACCTTCAGTCCTTTTCCATATGCTTTTAATCTTATAACTTCATTTAAGTATATGGTTATATTAAATTGTAAAAAGTATCACGTGTTGATTAAAAATATTTGATTAAAATTCTGTACACTCTCCCTTGAACTTTTATCCTTTTAATTGCTTTAAACTATAAGATTTTTCTCTCTCTCTTTCTCCCCAACCAATCACAGGGAAATAAAGAAAGAAAAATCTCAAGTCATTATTTTATTGCTTTCTTATGCTCCCAAATGCAAAATGTTGCAGGAAGCCCATGGAGCACCACAATGTCACAGCACAGGAACAGAAATGACGTTTATGTCAACAGGTGACATCTTCCTCATCCAAATCTATGCTTCTCAGGGAGTTATTTTATCATTTTGAGCATTTGTTGCTTTTCAAAAGTACACTTCAGGTGAAATCAGAATTGGCCGATGTTAAGAGGTCAGTGCTGGGGCCGCTGCTATTATTAATATATATAAATGATTTAGATGGGAATATAAGTAACAAGCTGGTTAAGTTTGCTGATGACACCAAGATAGGTGGATTAGCAGATAATTTGAAATCCGTTATATAAGGACTTGGATAGCATACAGGCTTGGGCAGATTTATGGCGGATTAATGTCAGTAAATGTAAAGAATTACACAGAGGAAGTAAAAATGTGAGGTTTGAATACACAATGGGTGGTCTGAAAATCGAGAATACACCTTATGAGTAGGATTTAGGAGTCACAGTGTTCAGAAGCCATTAAGAAGGCTAACAGAATGCCAGGTTATATAGCGCCCTGATGTGTGGAGTACAAGTCACAGGAGGTTTATAACACACTGGTGAGGCCTCATCTTTAGTACTGGGTGCAGTTTGGGTTTCCAGGCTATAAAAAGGACATAGCAGTGCTAGATAAATTCCAGAGAAGAGCGACTAGGCTGATTCCAGAAATACAGGGGATGAGTTATGAGGAAAGATTAAAAGAGCTGAGCCTTTACAGTTTAAACAAAAGAAGATTAAGAGGAGACCTGACTGAAGTGCTTAAAATTAGGAAGGGAATTAGTCCAGTGGATCGAGACGGTGACTTTAAAATGAGTTCACCAAGAACACGGGGACACAGTTGGAAAGTTGTTAAGGGTAAATTTCGAATAAATGTTAGGACGTTTTTCTTTACACAAAGAACGATAGACACTTGGAATAAGAGACTAAGTAGTGTGGCAGACAGTAAAACCTTAGGGACTTTCAAAACTCAACTTGATGTTTTTTTGGAACAAATAAGTGGATAGGACTGGTGAGCTTTGTTGGGCTGAATGGCCTGTTCTCATCCAGAGTGTTCTAATGTCCCAAATGAATCCTTCCATAAGTTACATACTAATCTACTGTAACTAAACATGCCTTTTCTCTGTGTGTTTCTATTTGGTTAGCAGCCTGCCCATTCAGTGTGTGATCACATAGCCCCTCCCAACCATGTTAAAATGCTCTGGAAACTTCCAGCTGTTGTGGATTCTGGAATAGTTTTCCTCTACCTCTATATATACGTATGTTGTCAGACATGCACAAATAGGGAGCAACAACAAGGCTTTGACAATACCAGTAATACCAACTCCAAGCATGAGATGCCACTGTTGGTAACACTGTCTCCCCTTTCATCACCAGGACAGACCCACCACCAGATTACTAGCATCAGTTCCTCTGCCATCAGACCAGAAGTTCCAAGTTGTGAGATCTTCAGGTGGAGTTGTGGTGTGCCTTTATTTGGAAAATATGCAGCACCTCAATTTATAAAACAACGCCTGTACCTTGGCGGTGATGTGAACAAGAAGTACACATAGAATTTAGTTTCACAGGTGTGTGACAGATGACATGCATTACGCAGCTGCAGAAAGGACCAGGTAAACATGGGAGTGTGAATGAAACTTTAGGGAATACCTCAAAAATCTTTAAAAACTCCCAAAACTCCTTTTAGTGATTTCCGTGAATTAAAATGATTTTTAGTGTCAGTTTCAGGGGGTACCCAAAAATAACCAGAATCTGTACCTGGCACACAATCTCAACTTAGTTGTGAGTTTCACCACTGGGTATATCATACTTATAGTATTCTGTGGCAGTCTCCCAAGTGGCATTGCTCTGTTTTGTTCGTACAGCATTTCGTGTCGGTTTTTTTCTGTGCTTATTAAACGTGTTTTGCGATTTTCATGATGGGTGATCATAAAGAACAGCGAGTCTGCTGTCAGAGATGGCTGGGAGGGCGACCCAGCCGGGACGCCCAAGAGGACCGGAGGAGGGCTTACGCCTTCCCCAGACCATTTACCTTTGGGGGCCATGGGTACAGAGCTTTGAAGCTCAACCCTGTAGGGGCCCGTGGTCACCGCCAGGGGGTGCCCCTATGCCTTTGGAGCCCTGGTTCTCAGCACTTCCGCCACACCCGGACGTACTGGGAGGAAGAGGAGCAGGGACACCCGGAGTGCTTCCGGGGATGCAGCCGGCACTTCCTCCACACTGGGGCGTGTCGGTGGAAGATTGCCAGGACACACCTGGAGGATATCTGGGTGATCATAAAAGGGGCCACCTCCCTTCATTTGGGGCTTGAGTTGGGTGGAAGACGGACGACGTCTGGGAGGAGGCAAAGAGGCGGCCTGAAGAGAGAAGGCACTGTGTTGTTGTGGCCAGGACTTGGGGACTGTGGAGCAATTAATTGTAAATATGCACTTTGTAAATAAACGTGTGTGAAGTGATTTAGACGTGTCTGCCTGTCTGTGTCTGGCTCATGTTCAACACTGCATTAAATTTTGTTTTCTCTTAGGGAAAACAGCTGCTGAAACTGTAGTGATGCTTGAAACTGCTTTTAAAGAGGAACCTTTAAGTAAAATACAGGTCTACGAGTGGTTTTCGTAACGAGGAGAAATGTCACTTGAAGACCAACCAAGATGTGGCCGACCTTCCACAATTAGGAATGACGAAAATCTTGAAAAGGTTCGCAATGCAATTTAGGAAGATCATCGTCGGAGTATTGAAGAAATTTCTGAATTGACTTGTGTGCCTTGGAGTTCTTGCCACCTTCCCTACTCGCCTAATCTTTGCTCTGTGCGACTTTTTATTGCTTCCGCATATGAAAAGAGAACTCAAAGGAAAGAGTTTTTGTACCATGGAGGAAGTCAAAGAAAAATTGCTGCAGGCATTGGACAACGCTCCTCTTCAGTGATTCCAAAAATGTTTTCTTTAGTGGAAAAACTGTTGGGACAAGAGCATTTATTCACATAAAATGTACTTTGAAGGAGGCTAAAGTTTCAAAAAGTAAAAATTATTAAAACAATTTTTTTTCAATTCCAGTTATTTTTGGGTACTCCCTCGTATGTGAATCAAAGCTTGTCTGTTTCGCGTATCACTATTGCCAAGTTTTATGGGATTGAAGAAGCAGCAAATACAGTATATTACTGTGTCAGCACAGCAAAGTTCACATATTCAGCCTTTCTGCTTAGTATATTACTCTGTAAAATAACTGTCCTCCTCAAGCCACTGTCCCAAATCATAATAATTTTTTCTGAATACTAGTGATTCTGATTTTATAGATATTTTGCCTCTGAATTGATAAAGGATTTTGTTCACGTTATATTATTTGTTTTCCATGGACACCACCATTTTGTAGTATGGTTGTGAGGGTCATATTTTCAGTTAACTCTCTGTTCTGGTTTTGACCCCCACTTCATTATAAGTTTTTGATTCAACTCTTGATCCTTTCCTTATTCTATTGAAGACTGTCATGTCCTGACAAGCAGTACTGCAAAATACACACAAAATATGAGAAAGGAGTCTAACACATTGAATCAGGTCCAAGTCTTGCGGGGCGAGACGTGATTCTGAAACGAGAGTACAAATTTGGGGCCAACCTGTTAAACAGTGTGTAGCGTATAGCGGCAAAATACAGCAATTGCAAAGGCTACATCCACAGGGTTTCTTCCTAAAACAGCCACCCATAGGTTCTCCAGTCCATGCATCTTAAACTGCCACCTTTGCTTCAGAATGAGATCAAAAAATGCTGAACAAACGGCTTGACACTGGGAGCGCTGAAAGCTAAAATTACATTCAGGAGCTCAGTAGCACAAGGTAACTGAAGCTTAATGATTAAAGTGCATATTGTAATGAGCGCTGTGCATGACATTAGAAATAGATAGATAGACAGACACGCAGACCACCACAGCTACTGGGCTTCACATGCTTGAAAGGTAAGTCTGTCCGCTATGACATCTTTCTGTCATTTGAACTACTGCATCACTTTATGACATAACAACAGCAAATAGAGTTTAGATAAGCATTGTGGTGTATGGAGATATAACATGTTAAAATGATGTGGCTATTTTGTCATGGCAGTAATTTCTTTAGTTATTCATTTAGGTGTGCAGTCAGAAGGTAGATGTTGTGCAGCTTCTTTGGTGCATCAGTGTTGTTAGGCAGATTTGTTGATTCGGGTGTTTTGAGTACTGAAATCTACATCTCCTTTGGCTCTTCATTGTCAGCTCTCTTAACAGCAGTCCTTTTGAAGGAGTGTGACACACCGTTTACTTCATATGCATATTTTGCAGTTATTTGCATGAAGATAGCTGCAAATTCTATTAAGCTTACATCGACTCCTACACTATTGTAACACTAAACAACAGAGAGCACACACAGCACTTGCAACTGCATATCATTCACGTTTACCACTCACCCATTGATGCCATCGAATGTCAGTGTATAATCTGATGGTATAGAAAGGTTTTTCCCTTTCATCTAGTTATGTTCATTTTAAAACACAGCACACATTTACATGTCTAATAGGGTTTTTATGAGACTTTTCAACTGTAGATGTTCATCGTAAACAGAAGCTTGCTGTCTGTCGGACCAGATTAACGAGAGCACCTCTGATCTTTGCAGTTCATAATCACGGGCCCTACTTTGAGCACCGCCTCCCTGAGGCACTGGATTGGTTTACAAATGTGGCACTCAGTGAGCTGTCTAATTGTTCCCACCCTGTTTTTAATAAAGTTAACTCGTGGTTGTCATCAGACATATATATCTTACTAGCTTTCCCTTCGCGTCTTCGCCTGCATAGAAGTGAAACAGGACAGTAAGAAAGGCCCCGCCCGGCTCCCTTCTCCTGATGTCACGCTCCCCCCCCTCGGCCCGCAGCCTCTGTCGTGGATTAGTGCGAATATATCGCTCCTGCAAGCGAACTGTGATTCTTAGCCCGGATCAGAGAAGTCACAAAATCAACTGGAATGTTCAAGCAAATTACAGAAAAAAACCCGATCTCGATCTGTTAAGTTGTTCTCTTTTTCGCTAGCTAAGTGGATGTAAGATAAAAGCTCCTCTGCAATCAGCCTGCTGATTCGCGCAAATAAATCGGTAACGCAAGTGAATTATGATACATAGCGCAATGAGAGAAGTTGCAAAATTAACCAGAATGTTCAAGCAAATTATAGAAAAAACCCTGATCTAAATCCATTAAGTAGTTGTCCGGTGAAAAGCGGACAGACAGACAGACAGACAAACAGTCAGAGAGACAGATGTTGGATTATATATATATATATATATACTGTATATATATATATATATATATATATATATATATATATATATATATATATATATATATATAGTGGGAGACGGCTGGGGGTGGTACCCAGCCGGGACGCCCAGGAGGACCGGAGGAGGGTATGCGCCTCCTCCAGACCATGAGGGGAGTCGGGAAGCGCCTGGAGCCCATCCGGGGTTGTATAAAAGGGGCCGCCTCCTTTCATTCGAGGACTGGAGTCAGGCGAGGAGTGGACGAAGTCTTGCTGGAAAAGAGTGGAGGCGGCCCGAAGAAGGCAGGCACTGGAAGGAGAGGCCTGGACTTTGGGGTTCGGTGCAGAGGCACTGGGTAGTGCACTAAAGTAAAACTGTAAATAGTGTAAATAAAGATGTGTGTGTTGGGTGACAAAACATTGTCTGCCTGTCTGTGTCCGGGGCTCGTTCCACAATATATATATACTAGCCGATGCCCGCCGTAGTATACGGCGGTGTAAGAATAGGAACGGAAAACGGTGAGAAAGGAATTCAGAAATCAAGAAGAGCGAATTACTTCTTGAAAGACGCAGTTGTAAATAGGTGTTTTGCTGGAAACGACAGATAATGAGTTGAAAGATCTAACCCTAGAAAAAGCCACGTACAATTGACCGTTGCTGAAGAGTGGTTGTTGTAGATTAACGCAAATCTTTGCAAACCTAATGCAAGGCGGGATGTTGGGGTCGTGTTTAAAGTAAATGACAATGGTAGCATGGAGAATCTCGGAAAGAGCTTGAATTTCAGCTCCGCCACCATAAACTCCAGATGTTGCCACTATTGATAGTACTCATGACTTGTTGTGATAACTCGACTTGCATTGGAAAGAACAACAGGAAGAACATCTCCAAATCTGTCCCAATGTGATGCAATGAAATCTATGTTGTAGTGAGAGTGCATTGCCTTTGTCAACCGTTTGTGTCAAGAAATAACCCACTGATAGGAACAGGCAGTTGGTGGATCCCGGAATAGAGATGACGTACAAAAACCCGTCGACAGAGAAGATATTGTCATTCATTTTATAACAAAGGCTTAGGAAACAACCGTTGCAGTATAACAAAAATAACAAGGAGCGAAAAAAATGCCAATGGTCAAGAGAGTACCTTCCTGTAGCAGGCTACGGAAAAGACTCCCAGGCGCACACATGGCCAAAGTGAAAGGCCACGCTGTCAGGCTAGATATAGGGCGGTGACGTGACACCAATGGGGTCATGAGAGAGGAGCGGGGAACGTGGTAGTCCAAAGGAGGAATAGGAATCGAGAAAAGCGGCGTGGGGGTGTATGGGAGGCTGCAGGCAGCGTGGGGAAGGGTTTGGAAGAGGAGGATAGGAATTGAGAAATGTCGTGTGGGCTGCATGTGGGGGGGACCAGTTTTGAAGAGAAAGCAGGACGAACCAGAAGAGAAATATATATAAGAGATAGATGTCTGGCTTCAGTGAGACTAATCTGGTCCAGTAACTTATACGTATCATCCGACTCAAGGGCATTACATGGCCCAGATGCACCTATCACCTCCTGGTAGATCCCCAGCAGGCCATGTTCTCTTTTTAACTGTTGTTCTGCTACATCAATATTCTTTTATATGCAAAAATGCCCATTCATTCTCAGACAACTTTCATTTGACTACAAAAAAGTAAATTCTTAATTACAATTTTTCATGGATTTTTTTCATCCTTTTCCCTGAAAGTTCAGTCTGAATTAATCTAAACATCCGAAAAGGAAGCAGGAGCCTTCACAAGACGAAATGACGCGTTCTGGCATCCTAAGACAACGTCAAACTTAGAAGTGCAAAGGGATGCGAAATGTTTGTAAATGGACTACTGCAGCATCTGAGATCACGGCCCCTCCAGATGGCGTAATCTGCTTTCCCCCATCTAACATGTTTTAAGACCACAAGTAAACCAAGTGCTGTTCTGAAAGTGACTGGGGGTTGCCTGGCAACCGAAAGGCAAAAAAGTCTTTTCATGGCTTCACAGTTGTCTGAATTAAAGTGATTAGCCACCTGCGGACAATATCCATTTAGGAAATGTTTTGAATCGTCTATCTGAAGCGGTAAACTCACTCATTTGAAAAATGGAATGCTGTTATGGAGGACATTTTTCCAAAAGTATAAAAACCCTGGAGATCTTGTACAAAACATCATTTTACACAGTTCAACAATAAACACTTGACCAGCTTTGGACAGACATCACTTCACGGGTTTAAAATGCTTTAACTATAGCTTGCTAAAATTGAGATTCATTTGCAAGAGACTTTTGAAGAAGCTTTTAAAATAACAGGCATTTACTTTGGACATTTTGGGCTTCTCCTTGTAGCTGGTATTTTTAATATAACAGAAGTGGCAGAAAAAAAAATGTTGCTAAATTTCAGACCACACATTAGAGAAAAGTCAAGCAAAATGACCCCTTTTATTGGCTAACTAATAAGATTACAACATGCAAGCTTTTGAGGCAACTCAGGCTACTTTTTCAGGCAAGATGTAGAAGGGGCCTGAGTTGCCTCGAAAGCTTACATATTGTAATCTTTTTAGTTAGCCAATAAAAGGTGTCATTTTGCTTGGCTTTTCTCTACATTCATAATGGCTAACACGGTATACAACACCCTAGTACTACAAACCACACATTTTGATTTTAAGAAAACGTTTACTAATTGAATGGTAGGCAAAGTGGTTAATGGATTTCTCTCTAAAATTCAAGCCCATTCATACTGAAAGAGTTTTATGCTCTTCCTTCACCTGTATGAGTTTTCTCCAGGCCCTCTAATTTCCATACACATCCCAAAGGTTAAGTCATTCATTTGCAATTCTAAATTGAGGGAGATTCTAATGGGTGAAGTCCTGAGTTATGATGTGTTACCCACGTCATAATGAAGCGATAGAAACAAAATAAATACAGTGCATACTGTGGCGAACGGCTGGGGATCCTGCCCTGCTGGAACATCTGGAAGGTGGAAGGACCGGGAGAGGAATAATACCTCCCCCGGGCCATGAGAGGTTTACATCGGGGCCATAGGATTGGAGCTTAGAAGCTCAAACCTGTTGGGGCCCATCGCCACCTCCAAGGGGGGTGCTCGGAGGAGCCTTGGACTGCAGCACTTCCACCACACTAGGAAATGCTGCCAGAACAGGAACCAGGTATACTCAAAGTGCTTCCAGGTGCCCATGCAGCACTTTCCGCCACACCAGGAAGTGCTGCTAGAAGATTTCACGGAGCAACTGGAGCACATCCAGGGCATTATAAAAGGGGCCACCTCATTCTATTATAGGAGCCGGAGTCAGGAGGAAGAGGATGGAGCTTAAAAGGAGAGGAGTAGAGGCAGCAGAAGAAGAATTGAGAGAAGAATAAAGGAAAGAAGGGACTGTGAGTAAAGCTAAAAAGGGAATTAAACGTGTGTGTTTTTGGAAATCAGTTGTCTATCTGTCTGTGTTCAAGGGCTGAATACACAATACCTTGATAGATGTGTAAACGATCTAATCACATTCAGTACTGGAAATGGTCGCCTTCTTCTTGTAAACACAGATTGACTTGGTGCTCCATATTAGTAAAGGTATCCGCAAGCACTGAAGGGGTGATGGCAGCAATCTCCTGTTCAATGTTTTGCTGTAATTGTTCCAGTGTACGAGGCTTGTTCTTGTAAACTTTTCCTTTCAGTGCTGACCAAAGGAAGAAAGAAAGGTGACAGGTCAGGGGAATGAGGTGCCCATAGTCTCTTTGAAATGACCCAATTACCAAAAAAAAAAAGTTACAATTTGTGCCATCTGCTGATGTGTGACAGGTTGGCCCATCTTGCTGGAAATAACCTTCACTGATCTCACGGTCATCCAGTTCATTCACAGTCAACAGAAGAGTGCCATGCCTCACTTGTTCATACATTTATCAAGGAATACTTTGATCTTTATTTTGTTTGGATTGCTTTATTATTAAGACAGTAATACATCATAAGTTGGGGCCTTATCCATTAGAATCACCTTATAGAAGAGTGCCCTGCAATAGACCAATGTCTTCTTTATTTATGGGAAAGTCTCCAAGATCCAAACACCTTATGCTGGAATTAGGACAAGGTGAATGTTTAATCCACAAGAAGAAAATGCAACAGGCTTTCGTGTTACTGTAAAGTCTCATAGCTACAGTCATATGAAAAAGTTTGGGAACCCCTCTTAATTCTTTGGATTTTTGTTTATCATTGGCTGAGCTTTCAAAGTAGCAACTGCCTTTTAATATATGACATGCCTTAAGGAAACAGTAGTATTTCAGCAGTGACATTAAGTATATTGGATTAACAGAAAATATGCAATATGCATCATAACAAAATTAGACAGGTGCATAAATTTGGGCACCCAAACAGAGATATGACATCAATACTTAGTTGAGCCTCCTTTTGCACTTATAACAGCCTCTAGACGCCTCCTAAAGCCTTTGATGAGTGTCTGGATTCAGGATTTTTAAAAGTTCTTCCATACAAAATCTCTCCAGTTCACTTCAATTTGATGGCTGCCGAGCATGGACAACCTGCTTCAAATCATCCCATAGATTTTCGATAATATTCAAGTCAGGGGACTGTGACGGCCATTCCAGAACATTGTACTTCTCCCTCTGCATGAGTGCCTTTGTAGATTTCGAGCTGTGTTTTGGGTCATTGTCTTGTTGGAATATCCAACCCCTGCGTAACTTCAACTTTGTGATTGATGCTTGAACATTATCCTGAAGAATTTGTTGATATTGGGTTGAATTCATCCGACCCTCGACTTTAACAAGGGCCCCAACCTCTGAACTAGCCACACAGCCCCACAGCATGATAGAACCTCCACCAAATATGACAGTAGGTAGCAGGTGTTTTTCTTGGAATGTGGTGTTCTTCTTCCGCCATGCGAAGCACTTTTTGTTATGACCAAATAACTCAATTTTTGTCTCATCAGTCCAAAGCACTTTGTTCCAGATTGAATCTGGCTTGTCTAAATGAGCATTTGAATACAACAAGCGACTCTGTTTGTGACGTGAGTGCAGAAAGGGCTTCTTTCTCATCACCCTGCCATACAGATGTTCTTTGTGCAAATTGTGCTGAATTGCAGAACGATGTACAGATACACCATCTGCAGCAAGATGTTCTTGCAGGTCTTTGGAGGTGATCTGTGGGTTGTCTGTAACCATTCTCACAATCCTGCACATATGCCGCTCCTGTATTTTTCTTGGCCTGCCAGACCTTCTGGGTTTAACAGCAACTGTGCTTGTGGCCTTCCTTTTCCGGATTCCATTCCTTACAGTTGAAACTGACAGTTTAAACCTCTAAGACAGCTTTTTGTAGCCTTTCCCTAAACCATGAGATTGAACAATCTTTGTTTTCAGATCTTTTGAGAGTTGCTTTGAGGATCCCATGCTGTCTGTCACTCTTCAGAGGAGAGTCAAAGGGAAGCACAACTTGCAACTGACCACCTTAAATACCTTTTCTCATGATTGGACACACCTGTCTATGAAGTTTAAGGTTTAGCAAGCTAATCCAACCAATTTGGTGTTGCAAGTAATCAGTATTGAGCAGTGACATGCATTCAAATCAGCAAAATTACAAGGGGGCCTACATTTGTGCACAGCCAGTTTTTCACATTTGATTTAATTTCATACAACTAAATACTGCTTCACTAAAAATCTTTGTTCGGAAAACACCCCAGTACTCAGATGTTCCTAGGAAATGAAAGACATACCACTGTTATCTTTTTTGTTGAAAGTAGAGTAAATTATTATGCAGGCTGAGAGGGGTTCCCAAACTTTTTCAAATGACTTTAAGTCTTCACTTGTGTGTTTGGACTTATCCTTTAAGATGATGATTGCCAGCAAAGATGTTTTAGTTTTCATATTTCTGCAATGTCATTGCCAGTAGTCACCATTTCTTTACCACTATGGCACCGTGGTTCTTTATTTACCGTCTTGGTTGCAGCAGGTAAAATATCACAATTTTCAGATCCATTTTATCATGATCATCCAATTAGGAAATGAATGGGCAGCAGAGGTTTAAGGACACCCTCACTCTCATTGAGCCAATTTAGTCACCTACTAAGCTACATGCCTTTGGGGTGAAGGAAAAAGCTATAAACCCTAGAGTGTCAGATATTCCAGGCTTTTATATGCTCTCTGGGTGACATTAAGGTACCTTTGGAAGTGCTAATGGTTTATAGAGGGTAGTGTAGATCAATGTTTGATAATGACATATCCACGTGTACACTCTCTCCAGTTAAGGCAGGTTATTGACAAATGGAACCGAGCTTACTTTTAAAAGAATTAACAAGCATAGAGACAAAGACCCTCTCAGAGTTTCAACTTCCAAATCAGAGAATACTTTTAGAAATCCTCTGTTCATGTGGACCATAACATTGTGGTCCCTGCATCTCCATGAGACTTCAAAAGAGAAAATTATGATCAGCTTTTTAATGTCCCTTGAGCAGCCAACTCTCCTGATCCTATTCCTAATATATCGTAATACTAGCCATCCCCTGCAGCTCCGTCCGCGTAGTAGTGAAATGGGACAGTGAAGAGGACCCCACCCAGCTCTCTACTCCTGGCATCACTCTTCCCACTCCCCTAGGCCCATAGCCTCTGTCTTGGATTAGCGCATATATATCGCTCCTGCAAGCGAACTATGATTCTTAGCACAATGAGAGCAGTCGCAAAATCAACCATAATGTTCAAGCAAATTATAGAAAAAAAAGATCTAAATCCATTAAGTAGTTGTCTTGTTTGATAACTAAGTGGAGTAAAGAATACACCCCAAGGCAGACACATGAGTGAGGAGGACACGCCCCCCTCCCCACCCCACAGCCCAATGAGTCTCTCTGGGATTCGCAATAATAAATCAGTACCGCAAGCGAATAGCGCGATGAGAAAGTTGCAAAATCAACCAGAATGTTCAAGCAAATTATAGAAAAAACCTGATCTAAATCCATTAAGTAGTCCTCTCGTGAAAAGTGGACAGACATACAAACGGGTTTTAAAAACTATAAGAAGATTCGCGCTTGGACCATGAAATTTCTAAAACAGTTTCTTAGCAAGCACCTATGGGCCAAGAGTAACCTACATTCCAAATTTCAAGTCCCAAGTCCTCATGGTTCGGGAGATTTCGTGATGAGTGAGTCAGTGGTATTTGGCTTTTATATATATAAATTAATTAACACTAGAATTATCAGAGCCTACGAAAAAACACGTAGATCCGTCCCACCTTAAAATGCTTCACACCTCTCCATCGCGTCTTTTGTCATCTAAATTTGTGGCAGAAGCAAGCAAACAGCAAGCAGCCTACTATCACATCCCCCACCGGCTCACAGTTTTCTCAGCTCAAGTCTGTTTACCTGCGTGTCAGTTGCTTGGAGTTGTATAGAGGGATAGAGGGAGAAGTCAAGCAAAATGACACCGTTTATAAGTGCTATATTGTTATTTGGAACACTTGTATTTCATGTGTGTTCTGTGTCTACATAGATCTATGCAAGCACATCGTTAAAACAGAAACGTTTTTCATGTTTTAGCCATAATTGACAAAATGTAGACTTGAAGTTTATAATGTGTGAAGCCCGAAGTCCAAATATCAAACAAACAGTTTCACAAAAACTACAAATATAATAGAACAAGTGCATTTATTACTAAAATATGAAAAAGTTTCTGTTTTAATAATGTGTTTACACAGATTACTGTAGAAACGGAACACACATGAAATGAGTGTGTTCCAAATAACGATCTATTATTTCTACTCTAAAACTCCACTTCACTCCCAGATAATCAATCAAGGCATGAGCTGGGAAAAATTTGTGCATGTTCTAAGTTGGTGGGGGGATGGAATAGCCAGCTGCTTGCAGCTTGTCTTTATCAGCACGTTTAGATGAACAAAAGACGCTGGCGGAGAGGTGAGAATGGTTTTAAGAAGCGATTTAAGGTGGGATGGATCTATGACTTTTTTCGTAGGCTCTGGTAATTCTAGTGTTAATAAATTACAGGACATGTACAGTATATTGTAGGTGGTGCTTAAACAGACAAAAGAGGGGCAAAACATTTTTTCCTCTATTCTTGTGTTCTCACATGCTCTTCTTTAAGTGTCTTTGCGATTTGCCCTGTTTTTAGAAGCCTCAATCTTGTTTTAGTATTTGACAAAGACAAAGTTCCACATTCTGAGTTTATTTAGGTACTCTGGTTCACAATTCCCAGTGTATTTGCAGCTAATGGTCTTTAGAGTTTGACTGCTTGTGGCTTTAAGTAGTGAATTATTTAATTTTGTCAAAGATTTCAACGTAACATTCACAAACCAGTTTATACCAAATTTAGGGTTGTATTTTGGAGGGCATACCATTCCACACACAGGACCCACATCACACACGGGGCCATTCAATCTAATCTGCAAGTCTTAAGAGGAGAACACTCAGTGGAAAACTCAGACAGACGCAACCAGATGCAACCTTTGAACCCGGGACTGTGCCGCTGCCTGGCCATATACAAGTGATTTCTCACTCTTAGGGTTAGCTTCCAAGACCTCCCACGACAAAGTGAAATCTGCAAATATTGGTGTTACAATCTGAGTCAGTTTGTTAATTAATTGATTAAATTATTTTTTGTGACTTTTATTTTTTTCTGTTACTTTGTTGTGGGTTCTCAGAGGCGTTAATTGTAAGGGAACGTTTATACATGGGTGTTTAAAGTTAAGAATTTAACTACAAATTAATATTATTTTACTATTGTTTACTTTCAAATGCTTCACATCACCATTTTCTAAAGTCTAAATGTTTTAAGACATGTCGCACTGCTAAAGGCTGCCTCCCAGAATGCACTAAATGCCATTTCATGGACTCTGCTTTATAACTCCACACTACATTCAGTGCTTTGTCTGAGATTCTGGATCCAGCAGTCAAATAACTTCAGGGTAAGACCACAGGGGATGACCACCTTTTGATTTTTGATTCAAAGTAAATCTCATCTCAGTTTCTGTAACTGTCTTGTGTCTTGTATGGGTTCAAATCTGGAATGATGGAGGAGGTACATCTGGTTGTCAAGTCCTTTGGTCATTGATCATAGTTTTACACTTTGATTTTGGCTTTGGCTTCTTTGTGTTAAGGATTCGGCCTTCAAAAAACTTCATTGTGTGAACTCGTAATGCTGAGGGTCATTTGGTTTTCAACTCATAGCAATTTCCCCCTTGACTCACATATAGAGCATAGGCCCTAATACACACCTGCTCAGAGGCGCCATGCCAAGGGGGTACTGAAAAGTCATTTCACATACAATCTCCAAGGGGGATTCACGCCTCATGCTCATCAATTTCAGTTGTGGTTCCGACCACATGGATCTAAAAAGGGACTCGATTTTGGATGTCTCTGTTTGGATACTTCCAACTGAGTCTACTGAAGGGTGAAATATATCCTTAAGCAGGCCCTGCTCGCAGCGGTTTAGCTATCGACTTTGCGGTCAATTTCCTGTTTCGATTTTATGACCATACATCTTTAGGCAAACAGCTTCTGTTTACATTATGGCTGCATCCATGGATTAACACTTTTTGGTTTTGACAGCAGTTTCTCTGACTATCGATATCAGCCTTTACAGCAGTGCCCAAACAAATGTGTATCTCCTGGTTTGGCTACCCCTCTTGTAGCAGTGCTTGAAACTTCAACTCCCAGCAGTCCCTCCAGTGACTCTGATTGGTCATCTGCTGAGGGCGCAGGGGCTGCCGGGTACAAAGAGGCCGGCGCAACATTTAAAAGGGGGGGATGTTACCAAAAAAGGGAGAAGTATTTTGTGTTTCTGTCTGTCTACCTTCCGTTGTGATACCTGTGCCTTCTTCATTTCTGGGTCGGGGTCTGGATTGTCTGCCTGTTACGTCAGGACTGTATGTGGATTTATGGCCATCTTGTGAAGAAAGGAGTGCTCCTGAACCGTCCAACCCTCTTCACTATTTCAGGAACTACAGGTAGGACTATCTTTACATTCCCCTTGAACGTGTGGATCTCTAGACTATTTACCTTCATCTTTACATTACATCAGTTGCTGTTTTTTCATGGACTTATTATTGTTGTAGTTTGTTTCCGTGTTGATTGTACATCGCCGTAAGGGGAACTGGGGAGGGATCGTTGTTTTCATTTATTATTAATACATTCTTTATTTGCTGTTTTATTACCAGTGGCTTTTTCGTCTCTGCTTGTGAGTGCGTGAGGGTCGGGCCAAGGCTAGGTGCGTTCCTGGAATCGCCACTAAATAATATAAATAAATCGCCATCTCTTTGACGGTGTGAATCTAAGCGGTACCGGTCCGCTACACTCTCTTGTAGGGGGCATCTTTATCTGTTGCGAGCTGGCAATGCAGGGGTTTGGGCAGAGTAATATGGACTGTGGAATGGTGATTACCATTGCCCTTCATCCCACAGTCATACAGTAATCCCTCCTCGATCGCGGGGGTTGCGTTCCAGAACCCCCCGCGACAGGTAAAAATCCGCGAAGTAGAAACCATATGTTTGTATGGTTATTTTTATATATTTTAAGCCCTTATAAACTCTCCCACACTGTTTAAAAATATTCCCCGCACAGTTATACAGCATAAACCCTTTATATTCTCTTAGTTATTAGGTAAGATTCATTGAAATTATGTATGTAAACACACTGTTTATATATTACTCACAAACATACGCATCGTATATCATTGAGGAGTTTTACTTAATACATAATACAGTTTTAAATATATTGTAATTAATTAGGTAATATAAAAATAAGTGAAAAATCTATAATGTGTAAATGCTGTACATAAAACTAAAATGTTATTTTAAAGATACTGTAGAGCGTCTCCAATATCACGTATGTTACAGCCATTAAGATAGACAGGCCACTGGCAATAAATACTTACAATGCAAGAAAAATTGTATAAAATGTGTATACAGTTACGATAAACGTACGTACATGTACTAAGTACATAGAAAATTAATTATGGTTACTCACCAACAATGACACGATGACTTGTCCGATAACGATGAGTTTAATTTTACTGCATAACAAAGGAGAGCGTTACAGCCCTTGTAAAGGAGCCACTTCAGGCGATTGTGTAGCACCGCCGTTGTTCTTCTTCTGGCAGTCTTCAATCCAAATCCCTAAAGCAGATTCCATCCGGACTACCGCCTTATTAAGTCCACTTACAACTCGTTTTGCGCCCTGGTTAAAAGGACACTGCGGCCATAGATCTTATATTCTTTTCCTCCTTTTTAAATAAAAAGAATCGTGGACTCATTGATGCCGTAATGGCGTCCTGCAGTGGTGTAGCTGTTCCCTTACTTCAACATATTAAAAACTTTTACCTTTTCGGCAATCGTTAGCATCTTCCGTTGGCGCCTGGGCACGGCTCCTGAAGCAGTAGCAGGAGCAGATCGTTTTGGAGCCATAACGAAGGTCTTGACTACGCACAAAGATAAACACAACAGTTAACTCTTTACACAGCGAAACACGTTGATGCTGAATGAGCGAGACGAGACTTCCTGGTTAACGCAGCGGAATAAAATTTGGCGCTCCTTCACTGAGCCAATCAGCACACAGGGACTTAACTGCGTGCTCTGATTGGGTAGCTTCTCAGCCATCCGCCAATAGCGTCCCTTGTATGAAATCAACTGGGCAAACCAACTGAGGAAGTATGTACCAGAAGTAAATTGTCCGCAGAAACCCGCGAAGCTGCGAAAAATCCGTGTTATATATTTAGATATGCTTACATATAAAATCCACGATAGAGTGAAGCTGCAAAAGTCGAAGCGCGATATAGCGAGGGATTACTGTACTTAATAAACATTGTGGCCCCCTCCAGACCGTGAGGGGGCGTCCGTCCTGGTTCTGTTGGGGACCACGGGTCGAGGGCATGGAAGCCCTACCCTGTAGGGGCCCGTGGTCACCGCCAGGCGGCGCCCCGATGCCGGTTTATCCCGTGTGGTCCTCGGCCGGGGCTGGAGCCCGGTCGGGACGCCTTGGAGGACCGGAGGAGGGCGTGTGCCTCCTCCAGACCGAGTGGGGGCGTCCGTCCTGGTTATGCAGGGGGCCTCGGGTACAGGGCTTGGAAGCCCAGCCCTGTAGGGACCCGTGGCCACCGCCAGGCAGCGCCCCAGTGCCTAATTATCCCGGGAGCCCGGCACTTCCGCCACACCAGGAAGTGCCGGGGGAAGACGACAGGGGATACACGGACGGCTTCCGGGTGCGCAGCCGGCACTTCCGCCACACAGGGGTGTGGCCAGCGTTAAGTGCCGGGAAGCAGCTGGAGCCCATCCGGGTCCCCATAAAAGGGGCCGCCTCTCTCCAGTCAGGAGGTGGAAGTCGGGAGGTAGCGGACTGAGCTGGAGAGAGAGGACGGGAGGCGGCCAGGAAGGCATAAGGACTGTGAGCCCTGGACATTGGGGAAATCGGTGCTGGAGGCACTCGGGTTGTGAGTGCACGTGACTTAGACTTTGTATTGTATATAGTGTAAATAAACAGTGTGTGGGTGCAAAAATGTTGTCCGTCTGTCTGTGCCAGGGCCAGCGTTCACAACATATTAATAAAGGTAAAACAAAAAAAAATAATAATAATTAAATAATGCCCTAGGCATACTTAATAAATATCCACCTTAATAAAAGGACAAGTCTGTGTGTCAGTGAATCTGTGTGTCCATCCAGTTGCTATGTCTCTGTCATTCCAACAATGATGCATCACAAAAATCTGAATTACATTTTTCATTCTGAAATGTGGCACATCACAAACATTCACACTGCTCAAAATGACATATAACAAAGACATATGCATTAAATATGACATTCTAACAGATGGTGCATCACAAACCTTTACACTGCTCTTACAAATCCCATACCAAATGGCATATAAGAAAGACATATGCATTGTATTTGTCATTCCAACAGATGACGCATCACCAATATGTGTAGTAATGCATGTTATTACGACAAATGATTATGATGCAGCATCTGTTGGAATGACAAATATTACATGCATTACAAAATAATTCTAACAGATGGTGCACTGCAGATGTTAATCCTGGGGTCTAAGTTGATTGCTTAGATTTCAATCCATCTTAGACAAGTAGCATAGCTAGTCTTACAAAATAAAATGCCAAAAGCATGCTTAAAAAAAATTATAGACACACTTAGTCTCTGTACAATTCACACTAACATCTCACCTGTTGTACAGTGGTCAGCACTGCCATTTACTGTTATAGGCCTAATGGTTTGAATCCCATGCTGGCTCACTGGCTACAGTTTGCACCTTCTTATTGTGTTTACAGATTTTTTGCTGAGCCCTCCACCTTCCTGCATGTCCCAAATAAGTGCACGTTAGGTGAAGCAGAAATTCCCAATTAGCTCTGTGTAAGTGTGTGTGCCTTTCGATGGACTGGTGTTATTTCTTGCTTTATGTCCAATGCTGTTGAAATAGACTCCAGCTCCTCATGACACTGGGTTTGAAAACGGGCTGAGGGGTTCATATTACTGTGTGACTTGCTGGACCTTCATTCACAATATTGAGGGTTCCTTATATTTTCACCTGAGAAAAGAGTCAGTCTTTCTGACTCTTTGACAAATGTCTTCATTTATTGATTTTATTTTCAGTGGCACAGCATGTCGTGGGTCCTTGGTAGACCAGTGAGGCGCAGGTTTTTCTTTTTAAAATAGTGCAACTCAGAATCATGAGTGTAGGTGTATGTAGCAAAGACAGATGGCCATGGGGCAGCACTTAATGGGGGAGTAGGAGGTTCATCATTTGTGTGCAGGGGAGAGATCAGCATAGCCATCTCTCATTAGCAGCTCCATGGGTCATGTAAGGCAGCATCTGCCCTGTATAAAGATCTGAGTACAGGCAGAAAGGAGAGAATAAAAACCAAAGGAAAGAAAGATCAAAATGCAGGCAAGAATTAGGAATGTAAACCAGTCAGTAGATGAGAGAGGAAACCTATTGGGGGAAGCCTTGCAGAGCACTGGGAGCAGAGAGTAAGCTGAGGCGATTGTGTTAGAGGGTGCCACTTAGACCAGAAGAGAGAACAGGTGTGAGAGAAAAAGAGAATGTGACACTGGTATAAGAAGACGGGAAAAGAACGACTCTGCTTTTATTCCTAGTTTTATCTATTTATTGAAGTCGATGTATTTATTGGTTCTGTTGATTTTTATCCTCTGCATTGTTTAATGGTTGATTTTTTGGACACTCTTATTTTTTCAAACTGAACTGAACTATTGACACTGTTGTTCAGGTCAGGTCAGGTTGGGGAGCGTGCACTAGTACAGCACATTGCTGCACCCACCACACAAAGAAACATCTCGGGACCCTGGTTGGCAACCCTCCAGACAGACACTGTTAGCCAGAACACCCTCAGGGAATCGCGCCACATGGCCGTAGTGCCATAACTGACATTCCCTCACAATGCAGGTAATGCGCCTCAGTTGGGACTCTGTGAGCAATTGCTCATTCGCAACGAAGTCAAACCAGCAGTACCCAAGGATTTTCCGGAGAGACACAGTACCAAAGGAGTCCAGTGTTCATCTCGGATCACTGGATTGCGTCCATATCTCACAACCATATAGTAAAACAGGAAGCACCAGGACTCTAAACACTTGGACCTTCGTCCTTTTCACATAGATATTGGGAGCGCCACACACTCCTTTCCAGCGACCTCATGACCCCCCCATGCTCTCCCAATCTGTCTACCGACTTCATAGGAAGAGTCACCAGAGACATGAATGTCACTGTCAAGGTAAGTAAACCTCTCGACAAGGTCGACACTCTCACTTGCCAGCCCAGATACTCAGACTCTTCGCTCAGCCGATCAGAGCCTCCATCGACTCAGTGAAGATCACAGCATCATCGGCAAAGTCAAGATCAGTGAATCTCTCTTCACCAACAGATGCCCCACAGCCGCTGGACCCCATGACCCTTGATTGATGGACCCCAGAATCCACTCGGAAAACTGCAGAGGTTCTGCCTCCACTCTGCACTGCACTCACAGTACCAGTGTACAGATCGGCAATGTTAAGGGTATCCCACAAAGTCTCAGGATGTCCCACAGGACAGCTCTATCAACTGAGTCGAAAGCTCTACAAAAATCATCAAAAGCTGCTGATTTGATGTTTGCTCTCCATGAGAACCCTCAGTGCCAGGATGCGGTCGATGGTAGATTTCTTAGGCATAAAACCAGACTGCTCTGGTCACTGGTAGGTAAGCAAGTGATTATGGATCCTATTGAGGACCTTACCCAGCACCAAGAGCAGTGTTATCTCCCTGTAGTTATCACAATCCAGGCGATCACCCTTCCCTTTCCAGATAGGGACGACAAGTCCCATTTTCCAGTAAGTTGATGCCAATGTCCCAAATGGAAACAAAAATTGCTTGCATTGCCAGGAGGACAGCCTTACCACCAGCCTGGAGAAGTTCACCCTGGATACCGCAGATCCTGGCAGCCTTCCCTTTCCTCAGCTGGTTCACCAACTGTGCAATCTCAGTGAGACTGGGGGTTTCATAGCTAATTGGAGGATCAGCCTCAAGAACCGTGGATCCAGAGATATCTAACTTCCTAGCCGGAGGATCAGCTAAAACAGCTGCTCAGATCCACAGATCTGATAAACAGATGCTCAGCTGTTGCCTTTAATAAATATGCACTATTCACTTCTGCACCTTTAACATGTTGTTGTGTCCTTACTTGTCTTTGCCCATCCTCGATTACAAACTACAAGATGCTCCAAAGTCCCATGGGCTGCAGGCGTGGAGCATCCCACTTCATTAGAAACAAAGGAAACTGTGGACACATTCACACCATATTTACAGTTCGCAGACACAATGTCTTGTTTTTATCACTTTCTCACCTTTTTGGCCACTTTAGCTCACCTGCACTAGTTTTGGGAATACGTTTATGCCCCCTACTTAATAAAAGTCAAAAGTAACTGAATCGCAAAGAAACACGGCAAAATGCAGTGTGCTACTAAATGTAAGAACACATGTAGGCAGAGTGCAAATTGGATGCTGAGAAAGAAGGGAATGTGGGGAGTTATTATTTATTTCAAGCTAATGTGTGAGTAACTGAAAGCGTGACGAGCAACAGATGAGTGTACTTCAATTGTTTCAGAGCCACCAGGTGACTCACTCAAGTGAGGCATGATGGGGACTGACCTGTGTGGTCGGGCACTTGGCACAGAATTCAAACACAGGGCACCACAGCACTGCCCACTGTCACTTCACTTCACCCTATTTTAAGTTTTCTTTGATAACATATTTGAGCTTTCATTTCATTTTATTATTGCTTTTGAGATTTAATACAATTAATCTCACTTGTTAAGGGTTAGTTATACTCGAAGAACAATATCTAGTTTTATTGCCTATCCTTTGTTTCCCTATTTTGTTTTTCTTCTTTTCAATTACATCTAACTTCTTTGCTCCTACACAAAATTAATTCAGTTACCTGCAAGGCGTTCATAAAGGCACTGAGTTTAAAGAAAGCAAGGAAATTACGCTAGTTCAGATGGATCTAATGCTCCTCATTTGTTAGGCAGTAGTTCCCAAACTTTTTCAGTTCCCGGAGCCCTTGCTGAATTCAGATTTTCCCAAGGCACACCCCCATCTGTTAAATTCTATTTTGCGAAATAGCCAGTATTTTTTCTAATTAAAGGGTTAAGTAAAAATAAATAAAACACGCATTTAAGATCACCTTGTAAGATGCTAGCAATGCATTGCTTCGTATTGTGTGACAGATTAGGGGTGCTCTCGACCCCTTGAACCCTCAGGCACCATGTCAGATGCCCGGTAAAAGTCCAAAGATGACTATTTATTATAATAATAATGTGCACCAAGCACCCTCCACTCCACAATACTCAATAAACAATACAAATAAACATTAACCAATCCTCCACTCCCAGACACTTAGACACCCTGCCTCCCAACTCAGCTCACTGCTGAGATTTCCCAGAGTCCTTTTAAAGTCTTTGACCCAGAAGTGCTTCTGATCTCCCCAAGTCCATGTGATTTCTAGCACTTCCTGGTCAGATCAAAACTCTTTTCTTCAGCCCGGAACTATATCATTTCTTCCGTTTCCATAATTGTGAATTACTTCCGGGCTATGAGGAAAGTATAAGTCCCTGGGCCTCCCTGCAGCGTCCTCCAGTGGCCCCCATGGTATCCAGCAAGGCTGTGACGAAAGACTCCAATTTCCATGATGCCCTGCTGGAATTCGTTGGCCTTCCACTTTGCAAGGATGACTCAGTCTGGCGGTTTGGGGGTGTTGGCCGGGATACACGGCTGGCAATTCCTCACAATTGATGCCTGCTTATAAAAACTACCTTTTTGTTGATTTAACTCCTTTAATTTTCTGCTAAAGTAGTTACGAGATTTACTAACTATGCTGGGATGACTGGTTTCTAAATGGCGTTTCAACATGAACTCTGGGGCCAAAACATTCATACACAGTACACACTGCGGCCTCTCTTCACCACTGACTTCTGTCAACGTAAAACCAAAGTCCAAATAACTGTCATCATATTTTCGATATTTGCGCTTCTTCGCACTCTGGTTGACGTTGCCACTGGTTGACGGTGTTTCCTCTTTATTTTCAGTCTCACAATGCTTATTACTGTTTAGTAAAAACTGATCCATTTTTAAAAATACAAACGAGAAGAAATATTTCAAACACTTCACTTGACTTAATCACAACAATATGCGGTTGATAAAATCCCCGAAAACAAATTCAACATGACGACCGCGTGAAACCGACAGCTATTTATATACAAACGCAAAGGACCAAGAAAGTTCAACAAACTACTAAAACAATCGAGAAACATAATTATTGTAGAGCGCCATCTAGTAACCATTTGTAGAGGCTTCTGCAAACAGTTATTACGAAGTGAGTTACTGGTTGGCATCAGGTCTGCCAGACGTCGCCTCTTATTACATTGAATTAAAAATGGAAATAAAATTATGAAAAATTTGTAATATTTCGCTGCGTGCCTGTGAGGAAGCCGCAGCGCACACTTTGGGAACCACTGTGTTATGACGTTCCACAGCCTCAGCGCAGGAC
The DNA here is from genome assembly GCA_026402145.1 of Polypterus bichir lapradei. Classification (NCBI taxonomy): domain Eukaryota; kingdom Metazoa; phylum Chordata; class Cladistia; order Polypteriformes; family Polypteridae; genus Polypterus; species Polypterus bichir. Next base: position 41,134,816 of record JANRMT010028174.1, on the reverse strand, counting down.
ACTAAGGTTACGTTCACATTACAAGCCTAATTGCTCAGATCGGATTTGCCTGTCTTGACGGTTCACATTCGTAAGTACAAGTGACCCGTATGCTACCAGAGCATAGCAGTTAAGACAACAAGGCTGAACGACAGTTTTCTTCCTTACACCATCAGGCTTGTAAATAGAACCTACCCACTGCCCCTCTGCTCGGCACTGCAGGCTAGCGTGTGTCTTGAGACCATATACAGTACAGTACCTGCAGAGCTTACACTGTATCATTTATTTATTTGCACGTTGCACTCTTACTTCTGTTTTTTGCATTTTTCTTTTTTGTTGTTGTGAATTCTTGTCGGCTGTTGTGTATTATCGTTTATTGCTGGAAGACTCACAGAATAAGATTTTCATTGTACTCAGAACATACGACAATAAAGTTGAAGTTGAAGTTTTGCCGCACTGACTGATGATGACAGCACTGCCCATCAAATAGATAAAAAGGCACATGAATTCCAATTTGACCATTCTCATTCACATTACGCGGCCATGAATCGAATACATATTCTATCTAGGACCACATGTGTGAAAGTGACTCAGATCTGATTTGAAAAGATCGTATTTCTGTATTCACACAATCATGAAAATGCCAGGTTTTTGTCACCTTAAGTCATCCAAAATATGCAAATGCCAAATTCTTCTTCTTTCGGCTGCTCCTGTTAGGGGTCACCGCAGTGGATCATCTTTCTCCATATCTTTCTGTCCTTGTCATCTTGTTCTGTTACACTCATCACCTGCATGTCCTCTCTCACCACATCCATAATCCTTCTCTTAGGCCTTCCTCTTTTCCTCTTCCCTGGCAGCTCTATCCTTAACATCCTTCTCCCAATATACCCAACATCTCTCCTCTGCACATGTCCAAACCAACGCAGTCTTGCCTCTCTGACTTTGTCTCCCAACTGTCCAACTTGAGCTGACCCTCTAATGTACTCGTTTCTAATCCTGTCCATCCTCATCACACCTAGTGTAAATCTTAGCATCTTTAACTCTGCTACCTCCAGTTCTGTCTCCTGTGCCACCGTCTCTAACCCATATAACATAGCTGGTCTCACTACCATCCTGTAGACCTTCCCTTTCACTCTTACTGATATCCGTCTGTAACAAATCACTCCTGACACTCTTCTCCACCCATTCCACCCTGCCTGCACTCTCTATTTCACCTCTTTTCCACAATCGCCATTACTCTGTACTGTTGATTTCAAGTATTTAAACTCGTCCACCTTTGCCAACTCTACTCCCTGCATCCTCACCATTCCACTGACCTCCCTCTCATTTACACACATGTATTCTGTCTTGTTCCTACTGACCTTCATTCCTCTCCAGAGCATATCTCCTCCTCTCCAGGGTCTCCCCATCCTGCTCACTACACTTGCTACAGATCACAATGTCATCAGCAAACATAGACTCCTGTCTAATCTCATCTGTCAACCTGTCCATCACCATTGCAAATAAGAAAGGACTCAGAGCCGATCCCTGATGTAATCCCACCTCCACGTTGAATGCATCCTTCACTCCCACCACAGACCTCACCACTGTTACACTTCCCTCGTACATATCCTGTACAACTCTTACGTACTTCTCTGCCACTCCCGACTTCCTCATACAATACCACAAATGGCCATTGGGAACACCATCAAACAACCCAGCTAGTCACAAAAAGACGCAGAATCTATATAAAATAAAAAGGTTTTTCATAATGAAAATGCTCTGACATAACATGAATTTCCACTTAAAACATAAAGGAATTGCCTAAAGCAAAGAGGCAACACCAAAAAGAAACAATACACAGGTTCTAAATTTTCCAAAAAAACACCAGACACTCCAAAGCACATTCAAAGTGAACTGCTGGGGACTGTGGGAGTATAGAGCAGATTAGAATTCCTGGTGGTAATTGGCAGGTGGCCCTGCCCCTTCAGGGACCACCCACAACACACATGGAACATAGTGACTTTTAAAAACACAGTGCATTTTCAACCAAATAACAAAAAAATATACATGTAAGACAAATAATCATTCATAATTAGCATAAATAACAATAAAACACAAATATACACATAAATATACAACATTGACAGTGTCTAATAGACTCTCAGTCACAGGTCAGGGAGATAACTGTATGGCTGCTAATGCTCTGCCACAAATAAGGTAAACAGGCTAAGACTGGCAAAGACCAGAAATTGAACGTCGTCAGGAAAAGCGAAGCTCATAGCTAGTTATTCAAACAGGAACTCAGGTCTAGCCAAAGGGAGAAGCCTAACTTGTAGTCAATTCGAATGCAATGTCAAATCCAAATGAAACTCAAAAAATGAACACACATGAAAATGTTTTAATATCCACAAAGTTGGACAACAGAACAGTCGAATCTGCAGATTTCTATGTGGTTGCATTGAATGACACAATTGCCACAACTTTCAGAGACCCTGACCTGGCAAAACAGAAGGTGCATTTAGCAACCTTTGCCATAAGTCAAGTCAATCCAGTGGCTTTATTGTCCCACTATCCACACACCATACTGCAGCAGACAGTGGCACAAAATAACACACCTTGGGACCACCACTGTGCAATATAAACACAGGATAATGGCAAGACAGGTAAAGAAATACACAATACTATAAATAGATAACTAAACAAAATGATACATTAATAAATAGTAGCTAAGTTAATATATAGTAGTAATTTGAAATAGGCAATACATAATTAAATAATAACAATAACTAATAATAAAAAACAAGAGTAGTGACAAGTGTAACAAATGTACTTCCTATAAATAATAAGCTCCTAGGAGCAGGTCTGAGGGCAGGGGGGCAGCACAGATTTCATTCAGAATCCGGACTGCCGAGGGGCAGAAGTTGCTGCAGAACCTGGTGGAACCATTTTGGATGCTACAATACCATCTGCCACATGGAAATGGGACAAAGAGACCGTGGGAAGGGTGGGAGTGGTCCCCCACAATGCTACAGGCTTTGCGGATGGAGCGCTTTATAAATCTGTCTTTAATGGAGGGTAGAAAGGTCCCAATGATCTTTTCTGCTGTGTGCACTCTCCGTTGTAGGACCTTACAGTCAGAGACACTGCCGTTCCCAAACTAGACAGAATGCTCTCAGTGGTGCTCCTGTAGAATGGGTGGAGGCTGTCTTGCCTTCTTCAGCTAATGAAGAAGTTCAGAAACTGCTGCACCTTCTTGGCTATGGAAGTGGTGTTAATTGACCAAGTAATAATAAGTCCATCCATCCGTTATCCAACCCGCTATATCCCAACTACAGGGTCACGGGGGTCTGCTGGAGCCAATCCCAGCCAACACAGGGCGCAAGGCAGGAAAAAAACCCCAGGCAGGGTGCACACACACACCAAGCACATACTAGGGACAATTTAGAATCGCCAACGCACCTAACCTGCATGTCTTTGGGAGGAAACCGATGCAGACGTGGGGAGAACAAGCAAACTCCACGCAGGGAGGACCTGGGAAGTGAACCCAGGTCTCCTAACTGTGAGGCAGCAGCACTACCCACTGCGCCACCGTGCACAGTGGGAAATGGTCTTTTCACATGATCTTTGGGGGTCAGAGTATACGGTATCTTGGTGCAATTTTCAGGTTAAGGGTCTTCCTCAAAGGCCCAACAGAATAGGATCCTTTCTGACAGTAATGAGATTTGAACCAGCAATCTCCCAGATAGCACCACAGATCCTTAGCCACCAATCTTTCTTAATCATATTTTAAGCTTTCCAAAAGATTTCTGGTACTAAGAAATATAGCAGGAATGCCTTCTGTTAACAGGAAAAAATGTAGTTCTCCCAGAAAAAAATTAAATTCTAATGAATTCCTAGCAGTTTAATGGCCCATGGGTGGTTTCTGCTGATGCGACATTGAATGACAGAATATCACATGCTGGACGGCGGGGGGCAAACAGTTTTCTGTAGTTTGCTATGTGGAATCGGAAACCACAGAAAGTGCTTTAAATCAGGCATCTCATGTAATAGACAAGGCTCCACTCATGGAATGGGACATTTTTAGCACCCACAGCGGGCCTCGGGGTTTGCTACAGTGCAGTTGTCATGCCAGGTTAGTCAGTGTGCTGCCCACTATGTATTTTTATAAAAGTTAGAAATGGTCCAGGCTGACATTTTAACTCTTCACAAAAAAATGACAATAGGACAGCCACTAGCAGAACCATCCCAGTATAGTATATATGCACTATAGATTTTAGTAATAGTAGCAATACTAATCAGTAAGTCAAACGGCCACACATCTTTAGGGTTTGATGTCAAATAGCTTTTATTGTGTCACGTGTCATCAGTTCTCCTCTATCCTGATCAAATGACTTCAAAGTTTTGCCATGACTAACATTACGATTTCACGCTGCACAATTCTTTATTAGCAGGGGTCCTTCAACTTTTTTTCCTTGTGTCCCAATTTTACCCAATGCGTGTCTTCACAACTTGTAACTGTTGAAGAACAATGTCCGATCATCATCCTGTTCCATCTTGGAGAATCACCACAGATTGTTTTCCAACCCCCTTGGAAAATCATAATAAATCACCATCAAGGGGTAAGGTATCCTTCATGGAAAATTGCTATCGACCATCTGTATCCATCAGGGGGAGCTAGCTCCCTTGTTGGAATAAGTTCTTTTGTAATTGCGACGTGTTACATAACCTGAAACTATATAGATATAATATAAAAAGGCGATAGCCCTCCTTTAATGATGCGGCGGTAAGAAATCACAACTTAGCTTTCTCTAATGATGGCTTACGCGGCATAGCAGACGAAGGAAGCCATGACAAGAACCTAGTTCGGGAGAGAGGGCCAGATGTATAGAGTCTGCCATTTTTGCTGCTGCGTTGGAAGGATTTTCAGGATCGGATGATGTTATCTCCCATCCGTCCGTCAGCTTCAAAGGTGTGCTGGGCAATGTTCCAAGGCTTTATACTCTTTTTTCATGTGCAGGCCCCCACTTAGGTGAATCATGTCTTTCCAAACAAGGCAAAGAGGATTCAGTTTCATGCTGACTGTGACAGACGAAAAATACTTCACGTTTCCCCAGCTGTCTTTATCTGTCTTGTCTTATGCTTTGCCTAGCAGTTCTAAATGATGAGCCCTTGTGCTAAATCTGTGTCCACTGTGTATGCGAGTATAAAGAAAAGTAGATTTATAAAATATTTTTGTACAGAGGACAGTGACATATTAAACTTATGTTACACCATCATCATTGACATGGAGTATATTGTTTGTTTCAGCCATGCAAGTGGTGACCCACTGTAAGACTTTCTGCAAACCATTTTTAACCCTTTCCCATTCTGTACAATTGCAATTCATGACTCAGTACGACACAATTCTAGTCATCACACAGCCCAAAATCCATAGTTTAAGAAACATCGAGTTAGAGAGTCCCAAAGAAAAAGAGAGACTCTCAAAATACACCAAATGTCTACTAGAGGTGAATATTACTGTCAAACCCTGGCTAGCAATAAGGGCAAACACAGGATCTTTGTAAAATAAAAGTTTATTCTTTAAAAATATGCTTTGTAATAACATGAAGCTCTGTGGAGCACAAAAAGATAAAAAGGAGTTGCAGGCAAAGGCTGTTTTTACCTGCATTTTTATTACTCTTTAATTTAATATTGTTTTTTGTATCAGTATGATGCTGCTAGATTATGTGAATTTCCCCTTGGGATTAATAAAGTATCTATCTATCTATCTATCTATCTATCTATCTATCTATCTATCTATCTATCTATCTATCTATCTATCTATCTATCTATCTAT
>JANRMT010028174.1:41109867-41128919 GCA_026402145.1 Polypterus bichir lapradei | reverse complement strand
AATCAAAATAAAACAGAGGTGCTTATAGTGGGTCCATCAGCTAAAGCCCAAACTGGTCTTGGACGTCTCGGCTCTTTCTCTGTCTTTTCCAAACCTCATGTCCGCAATCTTGGTGTTACGTTTGATAGTAACCTTTCTTTTGAGAAACAAGTAAATTCTGTAGTCAAGAGCTGCTTTTTCCAACTACTGACTACTCATGCTTTTATTTTTTCTCGCCTTGACTACTGCAACTCGCTGTATGCTGGGATTAACAAATCCCTGATACGCAGGTTACAGCTGGTCCAAAATGCTGCCGCTCGCTTTCTGGTTGGGGCAAGAAAGTATGATTCTGCTTCTCCTATTTTATCTTCTTTACACTGGCTGCCTGTCAGTTTTCGAACTGATTTTAAAATCTTGTTGCTAGTTTTTAAATCTTTACATGGTTTTGCTCCTGCCTATTTATCTGAATTGTGTGTTTTACACCAGCCATCCAGAGTGCTTAGATCTTCTGGTCAGTTGTCTCTTGTTGTCTCTCGTACTAAGTGTAAAACTAACTGTGGAACTTTTTACCACATCATATAAAGTAGTCGTCTACAATGGAACTGTTCAAAACAAGATTAAAGACTCACTTCTATTCAATTGCATTCCGTGACCTTCAGTAATACTGATGGATTCCTCTTTGTGATTATACAGTATAACATTATTTCTATTTATTATCTATCTTATTTTATGTTCATATATTTTATTACTATTTGTTTTATGTTAATTGTTTTTGTTTTTCTTTTATTCTATTATTGTAAAGCACTTTGGCCACAGCAGTACTGTGTTATTTTAAATGTGCTATATAAATAAATTGACAATTCACAATCAAAAGAGAGCAAAAAAGGTCAAAAATTCAATATACCACAGACGCACAAAGCAGAGGAATAATCACAAGAAGTTCTCACCAACTCTAAAGCACATTTGAATGAACAACAAGGAACTGTGGGATTACCTCGGCCTTTATAGGTCTGACAGCAGTCCCTGGCAGTGAGGGGCAGGTGGCCCTGCCTCTTGTGGAATCATCCATAAAACACACAGCATATAACAAAGGCATGAATATGGATACATAAAGAGCAAAAGAAAAACAAAAAAATGTAAAGAATCTAAAATGAACAGCAAAGACGTATAAAGGAATGTGAAGCCCAGCCAGGACAGGAATCCTGGCTGAAACATAATACTCTTTTTATTGATTCAGATACAGACTGTTGTATTTTTGAAAATGGAAATGAAGAGGACATGTGACATAGTCAAAAATTGGAGCCAAGGTCTTTACCGAAAGTCAAAGCGATCTATTGTCCATTTCAGAACGTTAATCAAAAACTAAATGTCCCAAAGGAATTAGTTCAGTTAACCAGGCAGAAGCACGCAAAGTATCGTGCAGTAACACTTGACTTTTTAGCATTAATCTTAGATTAACCAGTACTTCACGCACCAACATTTACACAGTCGCTCCGGCATCTTTGCACGTTGTGCGTTCCTGACTCATTCTGGGAATGATCACCATTGTAACTATAGATCATTCTAAAATGGCGGCACCCATAAATAAAATAAATAAATGGTAAAATAATCCAACAACTTCTGGATGCAGACTAATGTCAGATTTAGAATCCTTGGGTTGAAAACTTCAAACTACACACTGTCACACACGTGTACTTGGGAGACAACTTCAGGGCTCATCCAAAGGTAGTTCTACTCCCAACGAGGGTTTGGCACTGTTGTCTAATGCCTTCTCACTTCCTCCCTCTGCAGAAGCACCGATTGACAGTCATGCCCTAATGGCACCATTTCCAATTTCCTGACCTCCTAAACCTGCTTCTTCCTACCCTCCATTATGAAAATGGCTCCACCACCATCTTAAAATTAGTCCAGTAAAGACTCACAGCTGATTAATTACTATGTATTTTGAGGATATTTTACTTATTATATACTCAGCAAAAAAAGAAACGTCCCTTTTTCAGGACTGTGTATTTCAACAATAATGTTTTTAAAATCCAAATAACTTTACAGATCTTCATTGTAAATTGTTTAAACAATGTTTTCCATGCATGTTCAATTAACCGTAATCAATTAATTAACATGCGCCTGTGGAATGGTCGTTAAGACCTTAACAGCTTACAGAAAGTAGGCATTTAAGGTCACAGTTCTAAAAACGCAGGACACTAAAGAGACTTGTCTACCGACTGTGAAAAACACCCAAAGAAAGATGCCCAGGGTCCCTGCTCATCTGCGTGAACGTGCATTAGGCATGCTGCAGGGAGGCATGAGGACTGCTGATGTGGCTAGGGCAATAAATTGCCATGTCCGCACTGTGAGACGCCTAAGAGAGCGCTACAGGGAGACAGGAAGGACAGCTGATCATCCTCGCAGTGGAAGACCACGTGTAACAACACCTGCACAGGATCGGTACATCCGAATATCACACCTGCGTGACAGGTACAGGATGGCCACAACAACTGCCCGAGTCACACCAGGAACACACAATCCCTCCATCAGTGCTCAGACTGTCTGCAATAGGCTGAGAGAGGCTGGACTGAGGGCTTGCAGGCCTGTTGTAAGGCAGGTCCTTACCAGACATCACCAGCAACAACGCCGCCTATGGGCACAAACCCACCTTCGCTGGACCAGACAGGAGTGGCAAAACGTGCTCTTCACTGATGAGTCACGGTTTTGTCTCACCAGGGGTGATGGACGGATTCGTGTTTATCGTCGAAGGAATTGAGCACGTCTGGGACCTGTTGGATCGCAGGGTGAGGGCTAGGGCCATTCCCCCCAGAAATGTCCAGGAATTTGCAGGTGCCTTGGTGGAAGAGTGGGGTAACATCTCACAGCAAGAACTGACAAATCTGGTCCAGTCCATGAGGAGGAGATGCACTGCAGTACTTCAAGCAGCTGGTGGCCACACCAGATACTGACTGGTACTTTTGATTTTGAGCCTCCCTTCATTCAGGGACACATTGTGAAACATTTTTAGTTTATGTCTTATGGTGTTGACTCTTTTAGTGTTCATACAAATATTTACACATTAAGTCTACTGAAAGTAAAAACAGTTGAAAGTCAGAGGACGTTTCTTTTTTTGTTGAGTTCTTTTATTGCTCAGTTATGATCACTGAGCAATAAGCCTACGATATTTCATTTTGTTTATAACAAATGAATCATGTAATGCACTGGGGTACCCCATCTATGGATTGTTCCTGCGTTATGCCCTATGCTTGCTCCAGCTTCCCCACAACTCTGCCCTAGATTTAGACGGGTTAGGAAATGGATGGATGGATAATAACAAATGAGTAAGTAAAACTTGGGATCTGTGATTTAATTGTAAAAACGCCATGGTTAACCCATTAATAGAGAATTTATGCACAAGCTTAGTGTAAAAAAATTGAAATCATATCAGACTCTGTCAAATTCTAGTAACATGAATTGGATGATAAGTACCGGCCATAAATCAAACCTGCTCAATGATAAGATGGAGGTCTTTACTTGAGTGGGCATTTGACACTTCTGCACTACATCAGAAGAAAATCAATTCTCAGGCTAACTAGGGAGGAGATTAAGACTACAGAAACACAAAATCCTTCTTTTAATAATGCCTTTCTTGAGGTATATTACAAGACTAAAGTAATATTACATTTTGCAATATTAGTGCACAAGGTTGTGACTTGTTCAGCATCAGAAAGATTAAAGTCCAATGCCTTAGCCACTCGGCCACTGTGATTCTTCCACTCACACATGGCACTCCATCGTTTATTTGACCCTTAAAGTCATACGTGCTTCACATGAAAATAAAAACTTAGCACCATTGACTAACATATGTAAGGTGATCCAATGGACAAACAGAGGCAGTGCTACCTTTCTTAAACATCTTAACATCCCTTTTTTTTCCTCACTCTGCAGCATTTGTGCAGTGCGGCCACAGAGAGCTTAAACAACTAAGCACATCCACATAAAAATGACAAGGGTGAGCTTTCTTGAAGGCTTTTATTGGACGTACCTCGTTGTAAACTGAAATATATATACAAAGGAAACATACAGGTATTTACAGGTATACAACCAAAGACAATCTATAATATATAAATGTTGTGACAGCAGATGGTGCTATACCAGCGCTTAACCCGACACAGATAGACACGGGAGGCACACTTTTAAAAACACAAGCTGTTTTTTATTTTCCTTCGCTCGTGTGGAACGTCTTCCTCATCCCCACAAGCCCACAACACAGTCTAAGCACGAAACACAATACTTTCTCATTGTTTCTTATTCTTTCTACTCCACTCCTCTTTGGCGAGCTTTGTCTCCCTACTCCCGACTCTGGCTCCCCAAGTAGTGGCAGCTGGTTGCTTTTATAAGGTGTGGTGGAAGAGCTGCTCTCCAAGGCTCAACAGCAGCTCCCATTAAACCCTGCGAGAGTCCGAGGCACCACTGCAACCCATGGAGGTTGCCATCTAGCGTCCTGGGGGAGGAACTGTTCTGGCCACGCTTGCTCCCCCAGTCCTCTCAGTGAAGAGGCGTCCCAACCAGACAGGAACCCCAGCCATCTGTGACAACGTCTACGCATGGAAGCGTGTGTGTGTCTGTCTGTCCAGCCCGGAAATGCGAGACTACAGCATGAAGCTCAAAGAGCCGGCAAGGCGGCTCCAAGTTAACGAGTCGGAAGAAGAAAGAAGTACGAGGCTACAGCATGAAGCTGAAAGAAAGTGACTCCATTGCCAAAGTGAAACCGCTGATGAAAGACAAACTCATTTAGCCGCTAATACACAAGCGAGGTGAGCACATCGGCAAAACAAAAGCTTCAAGGAGTGTCACGCATGTGTGAGTAGGAGAACGATGTATGGACCAAGTGAAGGTAATTCCATGCCAGGCCAGGGGGTGGCGGGGTGCACTAAATCTTCTCCTGTTATCTCTACAGACCAGCCGCGGGAAAACCTATCTGACTCAACCTTGAAGACGTCACTTCCGGCGCCTAGAATGATGTCACTTCCGGTTCTGGGACCTCGACTGACATCACTTCCGGTTCTGGTGTCTTGATTGATGTCAGAAGATGGCCACTTCCGGTTCCCCTATGGCACTTCCGGTCTGACTATTTAAAACCACCAACGTCAACTCAACGTCAACTCAACGTCAGTTCTGCTTTGGACTCAGTCTTGTGAACATCTCTGTTCCTTTCAAAGCCTTTTGCAGCCAGGGATATTATATGGATGGCAGCTCCAAACCTTTTTAAGTGTGTCAAGTCTAATCATTTTCCAGGAGAAAGTATTTCTCTTTGTCGCTGATATACAAGGGGGGCAAGCACGCCCCCAAAATGAAACCGCCGACTCTGCATTTCAATTTTTTTTTCTGACGATTTAAATAGTGTCCTGGAGCCCGGGCTTTTTACAGCATGGGTTTACACAGCTAGTAAATAATGATATACAAAGCAATACATAGCAGACAGTATACGAGGGGGACCCAAAAATAACGAGAATTTTTTTCTGGAGTCTGGAGGGGCGTTAGTTCCAACGTTTGCCACTAGGTGCGTGTGGTGATCAGGCTAGTGGCTTCTGCATCACGACAATGATCCCATTCACACAGCACTGAATGAGCGGCAGTTTCTCACGAAAAATGGGATGACAATGGTTTTCCAAACCCCCCAAACTTCCTGGACTGTGTGCTCTGGAATTTTTTTCTTATTTCCAAGAATGAAGAGGGACCTTAAAGGAAAGTGTTTTCAGGATGTAGAAGAAGTCAAGAAGCAAGTGACGGAGGCACTGAAGGCTATCACTTTGCAAGAGTTTCAATGGAAAAAGTGGTGGGAATTCTCGTTATTTCTGGGTCCCCACTTGCACATTAAACAATAAAGCTTTAAAATACACTTACAAGGTGAGTGATTTCCACGGTCAGATCATGACAAAGGGAAGTGCATATACAGAGGTCTAGATTGCTGTGTACCACAACTAATCAGATCCAGGGGTTTATATACCTTAAAGATACATTGCATACATGACCAAAACATAAGATAAAGGGGTGCCTACGTGAGACACATGGGGCGCATTGTGTTGAAATGTTCATTATGGGACGTATGTGCGTTACGCGAGCTTCATAGACATTTATAACACCACTGTGGAATGTGACTGACAGGTGTGTGAATAAATGACAAGACAAAGGGAGAGCACAGTTCAACAAATAACAGTAATAGTTAACAGCATGTGGGCCAGGACAATCCCTTTGCAATTACTTATCTGGCTGATATATTTATCCAAAGTGACTTACAACATTTGAGATGTTACACTTGGTTTTGTTCCTCCACTTGGAGCACAGGCAGGTGCAGTGACTGGCTGATAGGCAAACAGTGTCAGTGGCAGGACTTGAGCCCACCACCTCAGAGTCTGAGATCCAGAGCCTTAACCATTATGCCGCATGGCAGTAGCAACAATCACTGAGTGTATCAAAAACCAGTTGCAGTCTGCACGTTGTTCCTAAAAATGCCTTTTAAAACTGAGACTGTATTCAATCACAATGGTTTCCAATCAATAGAGCTTGAGAAGAGTTTCAATGGATGTGAATAAAAAGATTTATTATGTAGATCAGTTGCCATTAGAATTTATGTACTACTGGGTCCATTGAAAGTTCCTTAGGGCAACAGTCAAGCACGTGGCGTACAATGCTCAAAATGCCCTAGAAAGGAATGATTATCTTTAGATTCGATTAGATCAACTTTCTTAACCCCTATGGGGAAATTCAGATGCATACTGCAGCAGAGAGTGGCACAGTGGTGCAGTGGGTAGCGCTGCTGCCTCGCAGTTAGGAGACCCGGGTCCTCCCTGTGTGGAGTTTGCACGTTCTCCCCGTGTCTGCATGGGTTTCCTCCCACGGTCCAAAGACATGCAGGTTAGGTGCATTGGTGATCCTAAATTGTCCCTAGTGTGTGCTTGGTGTGTGGGTGCCCTGCCTGGGGATTTATTCCTGCCTTGTGCCCTGTGTTGGCTGGGATTGGCTCCAGCAGACCCCCGTGACCCTGTAGTTAGGATATAGCGGGTTGGATAATGGATGGATGGATACAGCAGCAGAGACATTGTTACTGACAGCAGTGGCAGAAAAGACCCCCAGAGGCACTTCTTAGCACACCGTGGTGAAATGAGCCTATGGCTAAAAGTGCCCTAAGACAGCGCCTCCTGGAGGGGAGTTTTCATAATGGCATTCAATTTTGCCACCATCCTCTTGTCCACAACAGTGTGTCCAGGCAATGCCCTGTGATGGAGCAGACATTCCTGATCAGTTTGTTCAGGCATTTATGTGTGTTTTGAAAACAGGTTACTTCCCCTGAAGACTGCAGTGTAGAACACCACATTGGCTACTATGGGCTGGTAGAACATTTCCATCAGCTTGCTGCACACATCAAAAGACCTGAATCTGCTTAGGATGTCCAGTCTGCTTTGGCCCTTCTTGTACAGGACCACTGCGTGGTCAGACCAGTCCAGCCTGGTGTTTGTGTAAACCCCCAGCTACTTTTAGCTCTGCATCACTTCCATGTCCTCCCCCTGAATGGTGACTGGTCTCAAAAGCTTCTTCTTTAGTTTTTGTCACTGAGAGACCGTCATACATACATATACACTGTATATATAATATTTTATTTATACTGTATATATAATATTTCATACTGTAATTCAGGATTCTGGGTCATAGTAATTTTGCTTTTCCTTGCTGAAAGTCTAAAGCACCTGCAATAAGGAGAACAGGGTTCACATTCTGGGTGGAGTTTTCTTGTTTTCCCTTTGTCTGCCTAGGCTTCCTCCAGGTGCTCCAGTTTCCTCCCAAAGACATGCAGAATAGCTTTTTTGGAAAAAGACTCTGATCCCAATGGTTCTGTGGAACGCTCAGGGGATTCATTGGGAAGGCAGAGGTACTGTCCTTACAACCTTGGAGCCACCATCCATTTCCTTGCCTGAAAGAAAAATACTTACTGATTTTGAGGTCTCCACTGCTGGGGTGGAAAGAGTTGCCACCACTGTTTTTGGCTTCCTAGAACTATTAACTATTTAAAAAGCACCTCTTGGTTATTTAGGCCTAAACATTCCACCCCCAACATGTGACTGTGGATGCAAGACATGCAGGTTAGGTGAGATGGTGATCCTAAACTGTCCCTAGCATGTGCTTGGGGCAGATGTGTGTGTGTGTGTGTGTTTGTAGGTTCACCCTTGAAATGGACTAGCACCCTGTCTAGGGTTTGTTCGTACCTTGAACCCTATACTGGCTGGGTTAGGTTCCAGCAGACCCCCATGAATCTCATTAGGACAAATCAGGTTAGAAATCGACTGACTTACTTAAGCTACACTGATATGCAGGTCATTGCTCCTGGCACCACTAGAGGGTGCCAAATTATCACTGTTGTTACTTACTTAAACACTGTTTGTACAAAACCCAGGATCTCCTGGTTGGAGCCCTAACTCTTTACACACACACACACACATACACACACATACTGATGAGCCAAAACATTATGGCTATTTCAATGTGAAGCAAATGACTTTGACAATTATGGGGCATGTCAAGTGACAGAGAAGTTGGGAGCATGCGCTTGATACAGTGCATTGCTGCATCCAACACACGACGAACCACCCAGATTGGGACCCAAGTGTAGCCCAGCAACGGGTGACACCTCAGCAACTCACTGGAACAGTGGGAGGATTTTAAAGGTGACTGGGGTGCCAATCCTGCCACCAGCCCCCAAGTTTTACCTATAAGTTAGAGGATCTGCTTGCAGGTTAATGTCATACCCAGGATGAAGCAATTGCAGGTTAAGAGCCTTTCTCAAGGGCCCAATGTAGTAAAGTCACTTCTGGTGTTTTTGGGATTTGGACCAGCAACTTTCCGATTGCTGGCGCAGATTCCTAGCCTTAGAGCCAAGGTTAGCTATATATTAGATGACAACTTGAGATTAGGTGAGTACCTACTAAAATTGGATCAGTACTAAAATATTGACGTTGGTATCGATACCAGTGTTCAGACCTTGGTACCGAAGCAAATAACGGATAACACTTCATAATTACAGTATGTGCTCTCCTGTGATGGCACAGTGCACTTCCCTCATTTCACACGATGCAATTTCCCTTTGAATTTTCCAGTGTTTCGAAAGGTTGGGCTGCGGGTCCTTGTTCCCATGGATTCTTCAGGGAAGAGTGAGTGGAAAGGGGTGGGATGAACACCCCATGGAGTATCAAGTGCATCAGAGAGTGGAAGAACAAAGATCTTTCAAGTATCTCACTGTTTACTTCCAGTACCAAACGTACCAAACGTACCAAACTGTTGGCAGTGCAATGTTCTTAAAAATGTGCTTTTATTTTGTAAATTTCAGTACCAGTATAGCGTATAAATCTAGTGCACACTGACAGTGGTCCTAGGAGAAAAATCCAGGAAACACAAACAGTGCTGGTCATCTAAAATTCAAGGATGTAATACAAGCTAAACTGAAACAACAGAAGGGCTACTCTGGCACAAATTGCAGATACTTTAAATGATGGTGGGTCATGACACAGAGTGTCAAACCCTGCTGGGTATGGGAGTACATAGCCACAGGCCAGTCAAGAGTACCCATATTAACCTCTGTCCACAATCTAAAGTGCCTACAATGGGCACATCTGAAGTTATCCTTGGATCAATGTAAAAAAAGGTCATCTGGTCCAATAAATCACATTTTCTGTTGCATCATGTGGACGGTCAGGGACGAGAGTCACATTTACCTGGGGAAGAGACAGCATCAGGATACAGTATGAGAAGAAGACAAGCTTGTGGAGGTGGCGTGATACTTTGGGCAATGTTCTGCTGGGTAAACCTGTGTCCAGGCATTCTTCTGGACGTTAATTTGGTGGGTACCATTTTCATAAAGTGTTTGACTCAGTTGATCGAGCAGCCCTGTGGGACATCCTGAAACTTTGTGGGATCCCCTCGAGGTTGCTGGATATCACGGCCAGCCTATGCAGTGGTACTGTGAGTGCTGTGCAGAATGGAGGCAGAACCTCTGCATTTTTCCCAGTTGATTCTGGAGTTCGTCAGAGGTGTGTTGTTGCTCCTACTCTGTTCGATGTTTGCATGGGCTGGATTTTGGGCAAGGTTGTGGAGTCCAGCGGCTGTAGGGCATCTGTTGGTGAAGAAAGATTCATGGATCTTGACTTTATTAATGATTCTGTGATGTTCGCAGAGTTAATGGAGCCTCTGATCAGGACTCTCGAGAAACTGAGCAAGAAGTCTGACTGTCTGGGCTTGCGAGTGTCCTGATAAAAACCAAGATCCAGGCCTTTAATGACCTCTTAGGCACAGCCATCAGCAGTGTGTCTGTCATCAGACAGAAATGTCGACCTTGTCGTGAGGTTTACTTACCTCGGCATTGACGTTCATGTTTCTGGTATCTCTTCCTATGAAGTCAGTAGACGGATTGGGAGATCATGGGTTGGGTCATGATTTCACTGTGTCTCTTCGGAGAATCCTTGGGTACCGCTGGGTTGACTTTGTGCTGAATGAATGATTGTTCACAGAGTCACGAATGAGACACATTACCTGCATTGTGAAGGAGTGTCAGTTATGGCACTACAGCCACTACAGCGTGATTCCCCGAGGGTGATTGGGCTCACAGTATCCTCATTGTTGAGGACCCTACTGGCTGGACCAGGCCAAGGGGACACACACATAACACTTGGCTGCTGCACATAGAGGGTCATTTCCGGAGGCTGGGACTGGACTGTGTGTCTGCCTGGGGAGTTGCTAACTTGAGCTGTTTCTTTGTGTGGTGGGTGCGGCAACATGTTGTACCAGTACATGCTCCCCAACCTGACCTGACCTGACCTGTACCATTTTCCTCAAACATTGTTGCAACAACAACAACAACATTTATTTATATAGCACATTTTCATACAAAAAATGTAGCTCAAAGTGCTTTACAAAATGAAGAACAGAAAAATAGAAGACACAATAAAAAATAAACATAAGTCAACATTAATTAACATAGAATAAGTAAGGTCCGATGGCCAGGGTGGACAGAAAAAACAAAAAAAAACTCCAGAGGCTGGAGAAAAAAAAATAAAATCTGTAGAGATTCCAGACCAAGAGACCGCCCAGTCCCCTCTGGGCACTGTTGCAGACATTCATGACAACGGTATTCCCTGATGGAAGTGCCATTCTTCACCATTTGCCCTGCCACAAATTGTTTGGGAGCATGATAAAGAGTTCAAGGTGTTGACGTGTCTTCCAAATTTTCCAAATCTCAATCCAACCAGCATCTGTGGGATGTGTTGGAAGAACAAGTCTGATCTGTTGCAGCCCCACCTCACAACTCATAGGAATCAGGGGATCTGCTGCTAACATCCTGGTGCCAGATACCACTAGACATCTTCAGAGGTCTTATAGAGTCCATGCCTGTCAGGGGTGCTTTAGTCGCACATGTTAGAGTAACAGCATATTAGGCCTTTGGTTATAAAAGAAATTAAAACAATGCTATGTTTGAAAGTGCTTTATTCAAAAGACAATCAATGCTTTTTTTGCACAAAACTCAACGTTGCCCTTAAAGGCACGTCGGCCCATCGCAAATGGGCACAGGAATTGTCACGGCTTATTCTATGACAAGTCACAGCTAACATCTTGTGTAAGTGATGTGTGCCTGGAAGCAAATGCTGCAGCAGGAAGAGCAAACACTTCATCTTATGAGCCTCTAAATATTAGATGAGGATTGCACACTGGAAGGAATGATCAATACGTTGAATTACTTTTTACTAAGTAAACGAGTGGCTCAAATGTCTTATGGCTTGTGCTTACCAATGCAAGATGTCCATAATGAATTCACCTCATTTCACTTTCAGGGTATAAAATACTTCTCGATCTGCAAGCCCAGTGAGCTGAACACATTGATGAATATAAGGTTTCCATTACAAAATAGTTTGTAACTTATAAAGTGTAAGGTCTTCCACCTTGTACTCAACGCTACTGGAATAGGTTCCAGCCCCCAGGGACCCTGAATTTGCATTTAGCAGGTTTGAGAATGTAACCAGTTGATGACCCATCCAGAATTGGTTCCTGCCTTGTACCCTATTGATGGCTGAAAATGCTTTGGGTCTGTAACCCTGAACTGGATTTAGCAGGTTTATAGATGTTAGAGCTATAGAGCCCCTCAACAAACAGATGGTTCCTGCCTTGTGGCCAATGCTTCCATAACAGACTTCGCCCTTCACTGACTCTGATTTGGAATAAGTAGGCCTGGAAATGTCTGGATGCATCCTGAGTGAACCATTGGGTGGAGTGTGTTACTTGGCCTTTGTGCTACCTGATAGTACCTGATTGTACTCCAGCTCAAGTCAGCAGTGACTCCATCACAGTCGCTCAGATGACTACTAATATCAGTGATAGTCTGTGGTATGGGTGAATCTTTTTGCCCAATGTGTTTGAGGAAGAAGAGGAAGGCATTTTACAAAGAAAGGATGGAGCCATTTCATCCACCAATGTGCAGCATCAACCGGTATGATGCGATGGCAGCCATTATGTCACCAGTCACACTCATCAAATATTTGCTATTAGGTGATGATTGGGGGAGAGAGATAGTGAGCAAATTTGACACAGGGGGTGATTAGGGGGCCAGAATGACCAGGCCATGATGGGTAATTTTGCCAGGGCATTGGGTAACACCCTACACTTTATGAAAGATGCCCAGGGATCTTTTATGACAACAAAGAGCCTCATCTGAAGCACAGAGCCCATTTTTATAGCACAGTGTCCCCTTTACTGCACTGGGGCACAATAATCTCAACGATGGCTGAGTAAAAATTTAACAATATCTGCCTTGATATGCTAAGCTTATTTAGCTGGAGAAGGAAGAACAACCTCTGCCTGGCTTTCCTGATGATGGAGGTGATATGCTTGTACTATTTTAATGTATTAGTGAAAGTAGTCTCCAGGAATTTAAACAGCTAAACCACAGACAAGAACTGGAAGGTGCACTGCAACTGGTAGCTAATCTCATTTTTGAGGTTTTCCAAGAAATCACGGATTAAGGCTCTTGCCACCAGAACTGTGACTTTGTAAAATTGTATGGCCCTGAATATTCTCTTGGAAACCCAGGGAAGTGACAGACATGTTGCTCCTGCATTCCATATTCTTCTCATAACATCTCCGACCTGGCATATAAAACACTTGCAGTTTTTACACCTGATTGGACGTCAGGCCTCAATAGTAACTGGTTTACTGATCTCCATTGTTTTTGCCTGGCTTGGCTAAAAGCAATATTCGTTGTATTTAAATTATTTTTAAATGTACTAGGAGAGCTTCCTTGCCTCCTGTTACTAAGTTAATGGTAACTACCTCCATTCCCTCTTCTGATTTTGGTTATATTACTCTATCAATGGATCTGACTTATACTAATGCAGACTTACCTGAATCTGTAGTTACTGTTATAGAGAACAAAAATGAGGAGAGGGACAGGGAGACAAGGGGAGATGTGAACTTATTATTTTAATATGAGCAAGCTTTTTATTTAAGCTTTGATTTTTGACCTGGTTTTGGCCAGAGCTCAGCTTGACTGGCTGGCACAAGGGTAGCCTGATAAATTCTGACTGAAAAAAGAAAAAAAAAGAACATTTTGGCCTCAGGGCCTCATTTATCAAAAAACTCACTAGGACAGTGAAAGTTAGTCTCATTCATCTTCAATTAGCTGTGTATTTAAGAAATTAATCATATACATATACATATAAATATATATACATATATACACATATATATATACACACACACACATATATATACATATATACACACACAAACACATATATACATATATACACATATACATATCTACATATATACTGTATATACACACATATATATATATATATATATATACAAATCTACATATATATCTACATATATATATTAGGGGTGGGACTCGATTAAAAAAATTAATCCAATTAATTAGAGGCTGTGTAATAATTAATCTTGATTAATCGTATGTAATCGCACACGTAAATTTGCCCCAAATCGCAAATGTGTTTTTTTAATTTAAAAGGGTTTTAGTGGGCGACAGAATCAAATAACAGACATGGACATGAATATTGTAAACTCAAGCTCTTTTAATTTCTGAAAAAAAAAATGCTTTTAAACTGCATTTGAATTCAAAACAGAAACAAATTAAAAATTAAAATTGGGCAGACTTAAAAATAAAGTAGTAGTTTAAGTACTTTAAGTACATTTTCAGAATAATAACCAAAATTTCAACATAAAGTGCAGTTTTTCTTCTTAAAAAAATAAGTCAGAAACATAAAAGGTAATTTGACCAACTTAATCTTTAAACTCTGAGTAACCTTAGCCAAAATTATTTTGTACATTAGGCTAAAACAGTGTGATCATTGAACATTTTGTAATTAGATGTAATTAGAGTTACTAACAGTCACGGAAGTCCAATGATCCCCAGTAAGAGCCACAAAGTCCGCTTTCTGTAATGCATCTAATTTTGCTTGCTTTTCACTGTGCACAAAACCATGCTTTTATCAAGGCTTCACTCGGGTAGTTTTTTGAAATTAAATTTTCCTCCGATCAGGAACGCGCTTCATTCAGAGTGTAACATTTTTGTAGCTGTGATGTGTGCATCAGTGTAATCGATGTACCAGGAAATCATGCATTGACAAAAGTTCCCCTTTGCTTGGAATTGAAAGTGTGATTAAATGCGTTATTTTTTGTTATGGAGTACATGCATCGAAGCTTCTCAGCTGTGCTTGTGCTAAGAATAGGAAAGATTTTAAAAATAACGTAACATGATTCTGCGTTAACCGCATATTTTTTCATACGTCTCAAACCAAGGAGATGCGAGGTTAAAATGAACCGAGAAGCACGCGTACATACTCAGTACATCCCCTCTCGGGAATTGAACCTCGGATGTAGGCGATAGAGGCGAAGCCTCTACAATTACGCCACGGTGTGTGGCTTATTTATTTGAGAGTATGTAGATCGGGGTATATATATATATATATATATATTCACAGCGGAGACGTAGTGTGTTAAAGAAGCTATGAAAAAGAAAAGGGAACATTTTAAAAATAACGTAACATGATTGTCAATATACAGTAATTGCTTTGTGAGTGTTGCTGTGATCAAGGATTCGATTATCATTATTTGTTTCAATCAGGGTCGTATTTGTACGATGTGTTGTGTTCAAGTTACATTCTGTGTTTGTCAGTTGTTGTAAAGATTAAATTCTGTAATTACAGCCACATTAGCTCCACAAATGAGACACACGGGTTTACTGGCAATGTCAGTAAACATATACTCAGCCTCCCATCGGTTTTTAAAGGCTCTATTTTCAGAATCAACTTTTCTCTTCGGCATCGTGTGGGCTAGCTTCGCAATAACTTGCAGCAACGCGGTAAGTGTTCGGCAAGGCAGCCGAAGCGCTGCATTATGGGATCTGTAGTTTATTGTGTTACCAGCGCTTCATATACCCGGGCCATTAATAACAATAATACAGTATATAAAATGATCTCGCAGGCCGGATATAATTACACGCCGGGCCGGATGTGGCCCGTGGACCTTGAGTTTGACTCATATGGACTAAATAGAACTTGAAAAGAAATATTTTTTGGAATGTGATCGCGCAAGTCAGTACATCGAGCCCGCGTGCTATTGTGGTTTTGCTTGTGTGCTTCAGTAAGTTACCGCCCCCTCGCTCTTACTTTTTTACCGTTCATCTAATGAATACACTGAGTATGGCTTTACCAAAACAATCATTGATCGCGAATAAAGTATCCATTATTCATGAAGCTTCAATAGGTGAATAGGTGATCTGTCTTTCTGCGTTAACCGCATGCATTTTCATACGTCTCAAACTAAGGGGATGCGAGGTTAAAATAAATCGAGAAGCGCGCGTACATACTTAGTGCATCCCCTCTCGGGAATCAAACCTCGGACGTGGGCGCTACAGGCGAATGCTTTACTATCGCGCCACAGCGTGTGGTTTATCTATTTGAGCGTAGCAGTGTAATTCGGTTTTTGTTCAGCACTCTTTGGAACCGTTACTTTTTGTCTGCGCACTGCGTCAGTTCACGTGAGCCGCTGAATATGGTTTTATATGTCACTCGCTCGCTTCTAATTGTTTCGCTGCCTTCTTAATTATATAATGCATGTTTTCTAAAGCGCGTTTTGTAGCTCTTCCTGGCTTTCTACGTAATGCGTGATTACGTGAGAGGCGTGATGATGTCATACGAAACTCCGCCCCTCCAGCTGAACTCCATTACAGTAAATGGAGAAAAATAGCTTCTAGTTATGACCATTAGGCGTAGAATTTCGAAATGAAACCTGCCCAACCTTTGTAAGGAAGCTGTAAGGAATAAGCCTGCCAAATTTCAGCCTTCTACCTACACGGGAAGTTGGAGAATTAGTGATGAGTCAGTCAGTCAGTCAGTCAGTCAGTCAGTCAGTCAGTGAGTGAGTGAGGGCTTTGCCGTTTATTAGTATAGATATATATATATATATATATATATATATATATGTATATATATATCACACACGTGCGAATGGGAGGCAGCTAATGGGCTTGAATACTGACTGTTCCATGCCAGTCCAGGGGGTGAAAAGGTGCACTGACTTTCTCTCTAGATCCTCTGCAGACCATTCACAGGAAATACCACAGGGTTCTGGTGCCCACTTCCGGTTCCGGTGCACATGAAGACGCCACTTCCGGTCTAGCCCTTTAAAGCTACCATCTTTTATTGTATGAATCAGTTAGGTTTTGAACTTGAACCTGAACACACCTCAGCAGATATTTACCCATTTTGCGGCGAGGACATAATATACGGGTGGCTGCCCCATACCTTTCTGATGTCTCTGGTCAATTACTATCAATATATATAAACTGCTCAAAAAAATTAAAGGAACACTTTGAAAACACATCAAATCTCAACGGGGAAAAAACTCCTGCTGGATATCTCTACTGATATGGACTGGGTAATGTGTTAGGAATGAAAGGATGCGGAAATGAAAATTATCAGCCTACAGATAGCTCAATTTATAGACACCCCGAAAATCAAAGTGAAGAAATGATGTAGCAAGCTAGTCCATTTTGCCGAAATTTCATTGCAGCAACTCCAAATCGTACTCAATAGTTTGTATGGCCCCCCGTGCTTGTATGCATGCCTGACAACGTCAGTAGGGGACATGGTCCCAATGAGATGATGGATGGTGTCCTGGGGGATCTCCTCCCAGATCTGGACCAGGGCATCACTGATCTCCTGGACAGTGTGAGGTGCAACCTGGTGGCGTCGGATGGACCAAAACATTATGTCACACCCAGAGGTGTTCTATTGGATTCTATTGCAGATTTTTCTGGGCTCTGACCATTAAAATCAGAAGAATGTATAGCGGCATATCGTTAGACATTAATTGCTGGCGTGCTGCCTTTAAATGGAGATAAGACGGCCAGCTGAACAAACCAAGGAAAATCACAAAACAAAACCAAGACTAGCTGTGAATTAGCTAAATATGGGTCTGATCTTGTTCCACTGTTCACTGAGGCAGCAGTTAGTCCTGAGAATCGCCTCCACTCCAGCATTGATCTGTCTCTGGTACGTTAATATTTCAGGTACATGGCAAATGACCCTTTGAAATTAAGTAATACACAAAGCTAATATGCAGCAGAATAATACAAATAACATAAATAACAATATTAACATAAACAAAAGATTCAAAAATTAACAAGAAAAAAATGCAATTTGAACACAAGCCAGGGGAGGAACACTGGATGAAGTAGGCCTATAACAGCCTGCTTGGTATCGTCTGCCACCTGTTCAGTCTGTCCCTAAGGCTCCAGAAAGTGCTGTTGCTGCGGGAAAAACACCCTGCATTGTTCCTGTTCAAAAGAAGGCAAGCGTCTCTTCACCTAATGACTACAGACCAGTGGCACTTACATCTCACATCATGAAGACCTTTGAGAGGCTGGTCCTGGACTAGATGAGTCCTCTAGTGGTAGACAACCTGGACCCACTGCAGTTTGGCTATCGGACAAAATTGGAGTGGAGGATGCAATAATCTGTCTGCTACACAAGGCTTATCCTCACCTGGACAAAACTGGCAGCACTGACGGGATTATGTTATTTGATTTCTCCAGCGCCTTCAATACCATCCAGGCGTTCCTGTTTAGGGGTAAGCTCAAGAGATGTGCAGGTGGATGAGCCTCTGGTGTCCTGGATAACAGACTATCTGTCGGCAGACCGCAACATGTGAGACTCAAGGACTGTTTCTGTCTCTTTCCCTCTTCACTCTACATACCTCAGACTATAAATATAATACCAGCTCATGATGATTCTGCGGTTATGGGGTGTATTGATAAGGGGGATGAGCCAGAGGATAGGAGTAAGGTGGAAAACTTTGTTTCTTGGTGCAATGAGAATTTTCTGTAACTTAATATTGGTAAAACCAGGGAACAGCTTATTGACTTTCACCACACCAAAGATCCTCGATGTCTGGTCACTATTCAAGGTGTGGAAGTAGAGGTGGGCTACTCCTACAAGTACTTGGGGGTCCACATCAGTGACAGGCTGGACTGGTCTCAGAACACAGAAGAACTGTATAAGAAAGAAGAGAGCAGATTCTTTCCAAAGAGGGGACTGCGTTCCTTAAATGTGGGGAGTGATACCCTTGACATCTTTTACACCTGTCATGGCCAGTGCAGTTTTCGAAGTTGTGGTGTGCTGGGCCTGTCACTTCAACAGAGGCCCAATGAATTAAAGGGCAGGCTCAGTTATGGGACACATGCAGGACCCCCGGAGGTCATAGCAAAGAAGAGAGATAAAATAAAACTGAGAGCCAGTATGAACAATGTTGCACATCCTCTGTCTGACACACCGACACCGAGGACTTTCACCCAATGAAACATTCAGCGGAATTGTGTCAAGAAATGCTACAAGGGTTCCTTTATAAGAGCAGCAAGACATACGCCTGCATAATGCTTCACTGGGACTGGGACTGCCAACTCAGAAATATTCTGTCTTTTAAAAATGTCTTCATTTTCAGTCATTCAGATGTGTTTTCAGACCATA
>JANRMT010028174.1:41079964-41104867 GCA_026402145.1 Polypterus bichir lapradei | reverse complement strand
TATCTATCTATCTATCAGTTATATAGTGCCTTATCTATCTATCTATCTATCTATCTATCTATCTATCTATCTATCTATCTATCTACTGTATATGTATTTATTTATTTAAGAGCTTCTGTAAAAAGTCCAAATTTCCCCCTGGGTACAAATAAAATGTTAAGCTCTAAATGGTAAATTCTAAAGAAACACAGAAATCAGTGATAAAACTTACTGAAGTTATGTAGGTTACTCTTCACTATTCCATATGGAAATAAAGCATGTTCTATAATAATCACTGAGATTAACTGAGTGAAGAATGTCTAATACATACAGTGTGTATTTGTGTGCTGGTCTTGTGTATATTATGTTATGATGCAGAAGGCTGGTCTAATGTCTGTGCAATCCGCACGCATTCACTCTTCTTATAGCGCCAGCTTGTCCGGTTGGCCTGTCCCAATTATCAGATGCTTTGTATTTTCAAATAGAATATTAGAAGATTAAAAGGTTTGAAAGTTGTAACAATGCCACTTAACACAACAATCTCATCTATCATATTCATCCAATAGTATTAAGAAATTTATAAAGTGTTTTTACGCCGCAGAACATTTTCTGCTCCTGTAGCTACACACAAACATCCAGCGAATTTAAAATCATTGACATACTGTAAATGTGGGCACGTATTGGTGCCTAAGATTAAATTGTAACATATCTTAACCTATAAAGTGCCCTTTCTTTTCATTTGAGCCACTTGCCCACAAAAAGGTACTATGTGCACTCCACACTCCTGCATACACCTACAAACATAATAATAAACTGGAGTTTCCACTTAACTTAATATGCACGTCTTGAGAAAGCCAGTTACTCTTCTGTTCACATTGTCCCACACAGGCACTTGGGGAACAATTTAAGGGCTTGTTGAACGGTAATCCCACCCAAAGTCGTGGGTTGGCGCTGCTGCCTTATGCTTTTCCTTCTTTATCCTCCTGTTGTCGATTCGTGGTCCCAGACCCCTGAGCCCACCACTTCTGCCCTGGCTTCCTCTTAAGGGGTCCCACCTCCAACTTGGAGCAGTCTGAATTTTTGACTCGTGTCTGGAACATCTTTTTTTTTGCTATTGATTACATTTTCCTCAAATATACAGAATTAGCCCCGACACTTTATGATCTGTCTTTTTTGTCTTCTTTCTCCAACACTTACACACACACAGAGGGTCACTTTAGAGTTGCCTAATTTAACTTATGTTCGGAGGCAAACAAATACGACGATAACACAGACGGTGCCAAGCCAAGGTTTGCTCCCAGATCCCTGGACCTGTCAGGCAGCAGCAGCACTAAACCTTGTGCTACAATTTCACCCTCTGGTTATTGTTCACAGTCCCAAAGCTTTGCTATAAACAAATTGTATCTTTTTCATGGGCTCACCTTACACCAGGTGGGGTTTGCATCATAAAAAGTGTTACCCTCCATTCTAAAAGAATTACCAGTGGGGCAGACACAGCAGAATAATAAAGGCGCATTTTATTGTTCATCAAGGCCATACCTCTAAGCTCCTTGTAAATAAGGCTGTTAACAGCTCTATCCGGCGAGCTGCAGTGAGACGTCACGTCTCGGGACGTGCATGATAAGGTTACATCGGATTTCATTACTATTTTAATAAAGATTACATTGCTTAGATACCAGTGATAGATGGAAATTCCATGACTGGAATATGAAAGAGGAATATAAATAGAATATGGCACGGTGCCAACCTCACCTACACACACACACACACACACACACACACAACACCAGATGCCTTTGAAGATGAATTTCTAGAAAAAAATGGCCAAGCTATTAAATAAAATGAGAATCAGAATTAATTAAAAAGTAAAAACTTTGAAAAAGCTCATTGGCACCTGGGTTCCCAGTTTGCATCCAAAGCTGCCAGGATACCACCTTGAGACCCTAAACTGGACAAATGTGTTCAAAAATGAGCAAATAAAGTATTAAGGGACGGTGGCCTAGTTGCTAAGGAAGTTGGATTGTAAGATGTAAGGATGACAGTTCAAGCTCCATCATCAAATCACTAAGTCAAAGAATCTCATCAGTGCTGACACTATAAAAATATGGCAGTAAGCTGCATTGGGATGTTGGGTACTATATACAGTAAACTGGCATTGTCTTGTAACATTTGACACTGATGGGACAGCTGCATAGAGAAGACACTCGTGAGACTAAAAAGAATTCACTACAGGCCTGAGATGGAATTGAGATGACATGGCTAGGGTTGCCAGACATCCCTTATATACGGGACATGTCCCATATTTGATCATTTTGTCCCCTGTCCCGTACTGACCTTTCAGGGGCACCCAAATGTCCCATATCTAGTTCATTTTCAAATTTCGTAACAAAAATATATTTTTACTACGTTCTTATGGTACTCAGCTGTAACTTAATAAGTAATTATACTTTCTTTTCCCAGATTCTTTTGATGAAAATAACCCAAATGTAACGAGTGTTTGCTGCCTGTTTGCAGCTTGTTCAGTTGCTGTGGTTGGCTGAGGACAGCGACGCTCTTACCGTTTTGCTGTCCAGCCGCACTGCTGTGAAGTTCTGGATCAGCATTGCAACATACAGTGACTGCCAACAAAGTGTTCTGTTACTACTTGCCACGGCCCACTTTTTTTCTAACTGCCTGTATTAAATAATAATATTTCTCTGTTGTCTGTATTAAATAAATATTTTCAAATGATTTCACTTTTACAGAATTTTTTTTAGTTCGTATTAAATAATTTTCAAATGATTTTACTTTTGTTTTCCTCATAACCCATTAAAATCCTCGTTTTATGTTTTTAACTAATGTCTCTACTTTTATATAATATATTTGTATAGGTGAGTAGGAGGCGTGTATACATTTATATATAGTAATATAGAGAGAGATTTTAAGAGTGTCCCGTATTTCTAATTTTCTAATCTGGCAACCCCAAACATGTCACACGCCAACAGTGTCACTTGTAGCCCTGAATGTCATGTCATATGAATTGTTGCCTTCATTTAGATAATCTTAGTGAGTTGGATCTCGTGAAGACGGTCGAGTAATGCAACTCATTTTGACGAAATCTTGATTTTGTGATTAGTCACAGGGGTGGGCTCTGTGTGCATGAGAGCTGAGACCCAATGAATTCTCCTCCAAAAGTGCAATACAAGTAATGTAGCCACGAGGAATAATGAATGCAGGTGTTCTGGACCTCAAAAATGGAAGAGAAGCTCGTCTGTCTGATGTCTCTTGTTTTACATACCATAAAAGATTAAAACAAAGGGCAGAGACTGAGGATGAACTTGCCGGTACATACCTGTTAACCCCTCATATAGCATCATCTCTGTCAGTCAGTGGCACTATTAGCTGTCAGAAAAAGGGGTGAGCAAGAAAGTACTAGAAAGTCGACACTAAATGTCACATGGGTGGCGATTTTCAGTCATGAAAATTGACGTGGTCTGGTGACAAAATCAGCAAATCTGAAATACCACATGACTAGAAGTCACATAATGTGACATCAGCTTCAGTGTGCAAATACATAAGGTTTAAGGTTTCTTTATTTAGTCATGTTTACACAAGCAAACATGAAATTTGCCTTCTCAGTTGCATCTAATAACAGACAGAATGAAATAAAACAGACAAATAGAAACAAGAAAGTTTAAGGTAAAGTAGTTAGATAATACATATTTACACCAAAAAAAAAAAGGTTACAGGATATATATCAAAACCTTAATCGTTATCTCCGATATTTCTTATTGAAAAGTCGTATGGCACTAGGAAGAAAGGAGTTTGTGGAGCTTAACATTCTCAGACTCACTTGATCCAGTTTGGGGACTCTGGAGACAGAGCATATCCAGGAAGTTTTAGGTGTGAGTCAGGAGCCAGCCTTGGAGAGGGCGCCAGTTCATTACCCAGCCCACAAAAGGACTAATTAAGAGTAGCCAAGAACCTTAACTGGTACACCTTTAGGATGCAGGAGGATAGGGTGAACACCGAGAAAGAAAGACACGCAGACATGGAAAGAAATATGCAGCGTCCATACAGGGACAGAGTGACATGAGCCCTAAACCACTCTACCAAGCAGGAGCTCACAGTGGGCAAATTTAGTGTCCTCAAATGGGGAAATGCATCTAGCAGAATGTAAGGACAGTGATGTATACTGGAGCTTACATGCTCAACTGTATAGCACCTTTCATTATTAGCATGATCTCAAAGGACTTCTCTCCTCTGGATGTCGTGTTAAGGGGGCTCCTCCAGGTCAGCAAACTTGACTAAAAGAATGCCTGACTTTATTACTGAGTCACGCATGGCTAAATTCAGTCTTCCATTGCTTTTCTATTTTTTTTTACATAGATAGATAGATAGATAGATACGGTGGTGGGCTGGCACCCTGCCTGGGGTTTGTTCCTGCCTTGCACCCTGTGCTAGCTGGGATGGCTCCAGCAGACTCCCGTGACCCTGTGTTAGGATATAGCGGGTTGGATGATAGATAGATAGATAGATATGAAAGGCATTATATATGATAGATAGATAGATAGATAGATAGATAGATAGATAGATAGATAGATAGATAGATAGATAGATAGATAGATAGATAGATAGATATGAAAGGCATTATATATGATAGATAGACTGGCACCCTGCCTTGCACCCTATGCTACCTGGGTTCCAACAGGAGAGAAAATGACATGACTTCTGAAAGTGATGTAATTGGCAAGTTTTTGCTCTTCTGATTTATTTTCCCTACTGTTGGTGGTCCAGTTGCCAGAATAAATTACATTATTCTGATTAAACTTATATATATGGTGGTTGTGTGGCTTGAGCCCTGACACTTTTTTTGTTGGTCCTGGACCTTGCAGACTATGCCAATAACACATAGCCACCACCTTTAGGGCTGCTTGGAAGCTGCATGTTATTTGCACTTCCATTGTGTGCCAGTAAGTGGTGCTGTATGAACATTTATATGTACAGCTATCACCAGCAATGCATTTGCATTTTATTTGGGTTCTTGGCAATTTGTAGATTTTCTGTGTATTAATGGTTGGAGCTATATTTATATATGTTTATATAAACAGAGATACACACACACACATACTCTATATCAGGGGTCCCCAACTCCGGTCCTGCAGGGCTCCAGTGGCTGCAGGTTTTCATTCTAACCCTTTTCTTAACCAGTGACCTGTTTTTGCTGCTAATTAACTTCTTTTGAATTCATTTTAATTGACTTGTTTTCTAACATTTGTTCCCCAGAATTTCTTCATCATTCTTTCCTTAAATGGCACCCAAACAAAAAAGAAATGTGAAGTGAGTAAACTAACAGAAGACTAAGTAAGTCAGGGCCTGAAACTTCAACCAAATTCACTCCAACCAGTTGCTCAATTAGGCGCCGAGTCTTGTTGTTAATTAAACCCCCTGCTCTTTAATTCCTTTTCTAAGAACTCCGTTAAAATGTTTTGTGGACCTGAGCAGATCAACATTCCTGAGACCTTCACCTTTCTTTATTTTTAGATATTTTTTGCTGGACACCAGGTTTTGCCTCATTTTGTGTCTCATTATTGTTTGGCTGCTAATTAAGGCAAAAGAAACAATTAAGGGGTCTGGGTCTTCAAGAGCAAGTCAATTAAAATTAATTCAAAAGAAGTTAATTAGCTGCAAAAACAGGTCACTCATTAAGAAAAGGGTTAGAATGAAAACCTGCAGCCACTGTGGTCCTCCAGGACTGAAGTTGGGGACCCCTACTATATACACAGGATAGAATAGGAGGAGTAGAAGGATTTGAGAGTCAAGGCTGATGTTTTTCCTTAACTTACATTTCTTTTTCTCAGCTTCCTTAGATGACCTCACGTAAGGATTTTCCTTTTCAACCAAATGAAATTCTGATGAATCCAATGTGTCAGTAGCTTTGAAGGTTTTTGAGTGCCTACATTTAGATCACAGAATTGTATTCTTACAAAAGACTAATAAGTTCCTGCTCATTTTCCAGTGGGATCCTCAACTACCCCTATTCATTCATTCAGTCTTAAGCCGTTTAATCTAATTATGGATTACAAGGGAACAAAGTGTGTCCCAGCAGCACCGGGGGCAAGGAAGGCAACAAGACCATCACACACCTGCAGTGAGGTGCACTGCCTAAGGCTTTGGACTTCAAACCCTGATGTAGCGGGTTCAAATCCTGCTAGTGCCACTATGTGGCAGAACTAAAAAGAAATGAAACCAATTGTATCATAAATGTTGTAAGTCACCTTGAATAAAGGCGTCAGCCAAATAAATACGTGTAACGTTAACACACACAAGCTCATTAGGGCCAATTTAGAATGACCTGCTAACCTAACTTGCAGTCTTTGGGATAACAACAGGAACCAGGAAGAATAAGCAAACTCCATATGAACACAAGTAGATGTGGGATTCAAACTCAGAGTGCTGGATCCATGAAGCAGCAGCACTGACCACTGCATTGGCATGATGTGTGCCAGCCATCTACTATCAAACACTCTAAATCCACTGGACCTTCAACCATGTCGATGAAAGAAATCTTCCTGGACTCTCTAGAAGAACCTTCATAGAACTCAGACCCTTTATGGCTGAAAGGAGTGAATTCTGTTAGCTTCTCAAGTTTGGGGGGCTTAATGGCTAGGGGGCAGCTTCCTGTCAGTCACCTCTTCTCTGTTGCATAATTTGATACACACAGACTCTACACACGTGTGTATTAAACTGGACATTGGTTGTATTTCTCTACATTGAAAATGCATTAATGCAGAATTACACTAGAATCTTCTTATATAATACGCTACCGTGGCTGTCCGTTTGTCTGTCCAGGATTTTAAATCACCTGTAGCTCGCAAAACATTTGACCTATTGACCTGTAATTTGGTACACATATACTATGTGACGCCTACTATCCGCTTTCAGGGTGATGATTTTTATTGCTCTTTTTATTTTTATTTTATTTTATTGTAGAATCAACTCTCGGCAGCGCGCAGCAGGGCGGCCGTACGGCGCATATATGGGCGCCGTTCGCATTCCCTACCACCTTGGCTAATCATTCTTGAGGCAGATTGAAGACTTAAGTGACAGCTTAGGTGAAAAATTAAAGAAAACGTACTAAGTAATTGCAACACAAACACTGACTTAATCAGTTTTAACATGAAAAGATGCCGACGAAAGAAGAGAAGAAGCGGGCCGCAAGGGTGGAGAGAAGAAGAGCTGCTCAGCAAGCGCATCAACCTCTGAGCAAACGAATGCTAAACGTACAGAGAAAGAGGAGGAAAACTAGAAATGCTCAAGTCAAGTGTATTCGTGCAGTGCGCCGTTAGTGGTGTTATATATATATATATATATAAGTTCTGTGTTTTTTAAGGCTTCAGTCATTTTTTAAATATGCATGACACAGTGTTTGACGCTGCCTAGTCACAGCTCCAGAGCCTTTGGTTCAAACCCATCTACCGGTGGCCTTCTCTATGAAGTTTGCATATTCTCCCTGGGTCTGTGTGCCTTTGCCTCTGCTTTCTCTGGTTTTCCTCCCACATCCATCAATGTGTGTGTTTTAGGTTGACATGTAATTCAAAACTGGCCGTGTGTGCGAGTGGGAGCTGTATGATGGACAGAAACTCCATTATTGCACCCAATACATCTAGCACAGGCCCCCCATGACCCTAAACTGAATTCAGTAGGTTTGAGTATTTATGCAGCTATGTATATTACTTAAAACATAACAAGCACATTATGGTAATATTACTACAGAATGTCTCTTTGTTTTTTTGCCACTTTAGTAGGCTATAATTTTATACAGTATGCATGCAATTTGCATATGCATCATTTTCTCTTTTGTTTTGTCAAAATGCCTTGCTGATTATTATATTGCTCACAATCCTCCAGACAGTGGATACAGAACGCTGTCGTCGTCTCCGCCGAGTTAAGGTAATGCATAAATATCAGTTGATTAACCCCGCTGATGGGAGCAGCACATCATCAGGTGACAATGGTCCCTTGACAGGCTGAAAAGTGCTGCCCCCTAGTGCTATAAGAAAGGCAATGTAGGTGCCGAGGGAAATGAAAACCAGCACTGGGGAATGCATATTTAGAGGAGTTAGACAAACGCCTGTCTGACAGGCCCATTAAATTAAATGAGGACCATATGGTCCTGGCCAGTTGACTCAGCCCACGGAGGACCGCAGTGGGGGCCCTTTATGTACCCACCAAGACCTGCTTGTAATTGTGTGGCATAGTGGATAAGGCTTTGGATTTCAGACCCTGAAGTTACTGACACTGTGTGACCACGAGCAGGTCACCTCACCTCCCTGTAAAGTTGTATCTCAAATGTAAGTCGCCTTGGATAAAGGGGTCAGCTAAATAAATAAATAACAATAAATGATTGCAGCATACTCTTATTTACTGCTTTCAACCTCTTTAAACAATAATAATTTAAATTTTCTAGTCATTTTCTAAGACGCTTTGTACTGAACAGGGTCGTGGGGTGCTGGAGCTTATCCCAACTAGCAGAGGGTGTAAGGCAGGAACAAACCCCGGAAAGTCCATTACAAGTCAAGTCAAGTCAAGTTGGGGAGCATGCACTGGTACAGTGTGTTGGCGCACCCACTACATGACGAAACAACTCGGGATCCCGGTTGGCAACCCCCCAGGCAGACACGCGGTCCAGTCCCACCCTCTGGAAATGACCCTCTATATGCCTCAGCCAGGTGTTACGTGGGCGACCCCTTGACCTGGTCCAGCCACTCGGGTCCTCAACAATGAGGATCTTACGAGCTGGATCACCCTCGGGGAAACAAGCCACATGGCCATAGTGCCGTAACTGGCGCTTCCTCACAATGCAGATAATGTGCTTCATTCAGGACTCCATGAGCAACCGCTCATTCGACACAAAGTCAAACCAACGGTACCCAAGGATGTTCTAGAGAGACACAGTACCAAAGGAGTCCAGTCTTCATCTCAGGCCACTGGATAGTGTCCACGTCTCGCAACCATTTTGCAAGACTGAAGGCACCAGGACTCTAAAGACTTGGACCTTCGTCCTTTTGCATAGATATCGGGAGTGCCACACACCCCTTTCCAACGACCTCATGACCCTCCATGCTCTGCCAATCCGTATACTGACTTCGCAGGAAGAGTCACCAGAAATATGAATGTTACTGCCAAGGTAAGTAAACCAGTCCATAAGGTGAACACACTCTCCGCAAACAGACGCACTGCTGATGGCCGTGCCCAAGAGGTCATTAAAGGCCTGGATCTTTGGTTTTTATCAGGTCACTCGCAAGCCCAGACACTCAGACTCCTCGCTCAGTCTCTCAGCTGCCCCGA
This sequence comes from Polypterus bichir lapradei, assembly GCA_026402145.1. NCBI lineage: Eukaryota > Metazoa > Chordata > Cladistia > Polypteriformes > Polypteridae > Polypterus > Polypterus bichir. The sequence goes on along the minus strand of JANRMT010028174.1, from coordinate 41,095,558 downwards.
TCAGAGGCTCCATTGACTCTGCGAAGATCATAGCATCGTCAGAAAAGTCAAGATCAGTGAATCTTTCTTCACCAACAGATGCCCCACAGCCACAGGACCCCATAACCTTGCCCAACACCCAGTTCATACAAGCATTGAACAGAGTAGGAGCAGAACACACCCCTGAAGAACCCCAGAATCAACTGGGAAAAACACAGAGGTCCTGCCTCCACTCTGCACAGCACTCACAGTACCAGTGTACGGGCCGGCCATGATATTCAGCAACCTCAAGGGGATTCCGTGAACCCTCAGGATGTCCAACAGGGCAGCTCGATCAACTGAGTCGAACGTTTTCTGAAAATCGACAAAGGCTGCAAAGAAGCTCTGCCGATATTCACGTTTGCGTTTCATAAGAACCCTCAGTGCCAGGACGTGGTCGACGGTAGACTTCTTAGGCGTAAAACCAGAATGTTCCGGTCACTATCTATCTATCTATCTATCTATCTATCTATCTATCTATCTATTTATCTATCTATCTATCTATCTATCTATCTATCTATCTATCTATCTATCTGCCTGCCTGCCTGCCTGCCTGCCTGCCTGCCTGTCTGTCTGTCTGTCTGTACTGGAAGCACAAAATGTATTGGAGAATAAAAGATACAATCGAACAGAAGAAACAAGGGCACTATATCTGGCGCAGGCCTTCCTAAGCACATGGCATGGTTCTCTGTGCCAGGGTAGCTTATCCACCTGCCTGCTTGTCTCACTTCTGCATAGAGGAGTACTCCACCCAAAAAAAGGTACAGTATTTGTATTGTTACTTACTCCATTTAGTTTGCAATGATGGCCAAGTAGAGCTTTCAATGTCATGTTTTCATGCACAATAGAGGAAAAGATGTCTATGGTGTAACAAAAGCCAACAGATGCCACTGCTATACAGTTGCAAACAATGTGAAAAACATTCATTGAAAAAAGAAAAAAAAATCTTACATTACTTGTGTCCTAAAATCCACATATCTGTTATCCAGTTATTTGCTCAAAACGTGCATAATTTTGCTAAAATATAGTTAAATAAAATGATCAGAATGCACATAAACAGGAAACCCAAAGACTCACAGGAGAGACTTTTTGACTTGAAGACTAGCCTCTCGCCTTCAATTCAATACAATATTTTATTTTGTTTTATTGTATTGAAGAGGAACTCAAATTGACTGCACATCATTTAGAAAGGCTCCCACCTGCGTATATAAGGTCTCACAATTCACACTGCATGTCAGGACAAAAACCAAACCATGAAGTCCAAGGAAGTTTCTGTAGACCTCTGCGATCAAACTGTGCTGAGCCGCAGATCATTTTAAGGGGATAAAAGCATTTCTAAAACTTTGAGTGTTCCCAGGAGAACAGTGGCCTCAAGAATTGTGTAATGGAAGAAGTTTGGAACATAAGGACTTTTCCTACAATGGGAAAGGGAGAGGCCGGTCAAACTGAGTAGCCAAGCATGAAGGGCCTTGGTCAGTGAGGTCACCAAGAACTCATTGGTCTCTATAACAGAGCTTCAGAAGTCCTCTGCTAAGATGGGAGAACCTGTTAGGAAGGATGACCATCTCAGCAACACTCCATTAATCAGGCGCTTATGTTAGAGTGACTAGATGGAAGACACTCTTCAGTTAAAGGCTATGGCAGCCCACTTGGAATCTGCCAATTGACAATGCATGAGAAAAAATATTCTCTGCTCCAATGAGATAAAATTTGTAATCTTTGAGCAGAACTCCAAGCCCTATGGCAAAGAGCAGACACTGCACATTAATACCATCTTTATGGTGAAGTGTATTGGTGGCATCATCATACTATGGGGTGCTTCTCCGCATCAGGGACAGGGAAACTGGTCAGAACTGAGAAATGGATGAATGCAGCAAAATACAGAGAGGACCTTGAAAAAAACCTGCTCCAGAGTGCATGCAACCTCAACTTGGGCTACAGTTCTTTCTTCAGTGAGATGATGACCCAAAGCATACAACCAAGACCAAGCTGAAATGGATTCAGGATGAATCTCTTTGAGTTCTTTAGTGGCCCAGCCAGAGTGGCCCACATTTAAACCTCACAGATTAGGTGAACATGGTAGTTTACAGATGCTTGTCATCCAACCCAATGGAGCTTGAAAGGAAAAATAGGATAAATGGCTCAAATCCAGGTGTAGAAAGTTTCTGAGGATTTACCCAAGAACTTGCTGCCAAAGAAGCTTCTCCAAAGTATTAAATTTAGGGTGTGAATAGTTATGTGAATGAGAGATTTCAGTTTGGGATTTTTAATAAATTATCAAAGCTTTCTGAAAAAATGTTTTCACTTTGTCATTATGGGTTATTGAGTTTAGATGGTTGGATAAGAATGGCTCACGTATCTATTTATATTTAAATCTAAAACACAATAAAACAAACAGGAAGTAAAAGAGTTTGAAGATGCTACACTCAGTCTCTGATTGGCCTGGAGGCCCAAAAACTGATTTCCTTGATATCTCCTGAGCCACCCTTCTAGTGACCCCGGGTTTTACTGTAACCCAGTGCTCTAAAAATGTTCAAGGTAAACCCCCAGATCAGCCACCAATTCCAGTAGGCATCAGAGGTCTGCGATATACGCCACCACCACCTGATCAAAGCACTGTGATGTCCCTACATTGATGGATTAAAGGACTGAAGTCCACATGACCATCATCATCAAGTTCTTCCATGAGAACCCTGAATACAATAGCTCGAATGTTATTTATTTAGTTTTATTTACTTATTTCTGACAGAGTGCAGTGCTATAGCGCGTCTTTATGTGAAAACAGCAGTGTCAGATGGGTAGAGTATGATCGTGAACGCGACTGACAGAATAAAACTGAATAAAAAAAAAAACAAAACAAAGCTAACCTTTACAAGTATCATACAGCACATTTACACCGGTTGTTACAGACTGAAATCCAATGTATGTTTTTTATCCTAAAATAGTAAGAATAAAAGCACCTGACTTCTCAAAACGGACTCGTCAGGGATCGAACCCGTGAAGTTTTGATTACCAGTCATCATCTGATACTGTTGCACCACTGAAGCAGTTGTAGTAAATGTGTGTCAATGTCGCACCCAAACGCGTGTTTTTTTTCTGCAGTTATATTCTTGAATAGAAGCGTACTTGTTCTGTTATATTTGTACCTTTTGTGAAAGTGTTTCTTTGATATTTGGACTTCAGGCTTCACAAATTATACACTTCATGTCTACATTTTGTCAATTATTACTAAAACATGAAAAACGTTTCTGTTTTAATGATGTGTTTACTGTACATAGATTGTTGTAGACACGGAACACACATGAAATGCAAGTGTTCCAAATAACGATACAGTATTTATAAAAGGTGTCATTTTTGCTTGACTTCTCACTCTATACAACTCCAAGCAACTGACACACAGGTAAACAGACTTGAGCTGAGAAAACTGTTCACCAGTGGGGGATATGATAGCAGGCTGCTTGCTGCTTATCAACACAGTTAAAGGACAAAAGACGCTGATGGAGAGGTGCGAAGCGATTTAAGGTGGGACGGATCTACGAGTTTTTTCGTAGGCTCTGGTAATTCTAGTGTTATGTTAGGTAGAATGCCTAGAGGGGGCTGGGTGGTCTCATGGCCTGGAGCTCCTGCAGATTTTATTTTTTTCTCCAGCCATCTGGAGTTTTTTTGTTTTTTCTGTCCCCCTGGCCATCGGACCTTACTTTTGTTCTATGTTAATTAGTGTTCACTAATTCTATTTTCTTATTTATTTTGTCTTTTTTCTCTTTCTTTATCATGTAAAGCACTTTGAGCTGCATAATTTGTATTAAAATGTGCTATAGAAATAAATGTTGTTGTTGTATCAAACTGGGCCACCTACTGGACCAGACAAACGTATTATTTAACTGGTACTCTGTAGGAGACATAATCCCCGCTGGTGGTGGCAGCTCAGCTCCTCTGACATAGTCCCAGGTGTTGTAGATGTCAGTGGTCTCTCTTTTAGAGCATTTCAAGATCCATTCAGCCACTTGAAGCTCCAGTCCTGACTGGGGCCCCTTTAGATGGCACCCAGCAGAATTTACTTCCACACAATAGGTATGCCATTCTGACAAAAATGGCCTTAAAACTGTTTGTCGGTTTAGCAGCACACCCACTTTTAAATAAAAAGGATTGCTCTTTACTGTTCCAACAAGAAAATACATATATACGCCTAAATGTCCCAATCCACCTGCAGTCCCCTGTCGCTCAATCTAACCCAGGTGATTGAGGTACAGTCTTGGTGACACGGCCACCAGAAATGTCAAAAACTGCAGAGCTCAAGCCACACACCATCAACGAGCCCAGCATGAAAATGTAGGTCAAGCCTTAATAACAAAGACATTTTGAGAAGTGGATCTATTAGGTGTTTGCATGCTGATTTAACCGACCGAGTGTTTCAAATCTCTGCCCGGGGCTGAAGCTATCCATTCTGATTACAGTCAACCATGGGACCTCTGAACACTAGTAAAATGCCAAATCGCTCGCAGCTGCCTCATCTATAATGCATGAGCCGCTTTTCCTTCACAGTCTTGAGAATCTGTAACAAGACTGACCTGTGACCTTTCTCTGCCGTTAGGTTCGAATAATTCATAAGGCAATGAGTGTGAAGGAAGGTAAGGCCGAGGTCACGAAGCTCTGTACGGATCACTAAGTAATACTCTCTTCATAAGCAGGTGTGGCAACGAAACGCCCTGAAATCCAGAGAGGAGTTACGTACGTATCTGTAGAACAAGCATTCATCTCTCAGGGGGGCCGGTTTCTGTATTTCTTGTAATCCGGAGCAAGGCTGTGTGTTGTAAGGGAACATCCCGACAAGCCTCATGCTTATTTATTTTTCAGATCTTCCTTGCTTTACACGCTACTCAGATACTCCCTTTGAAATGCACTTTAATTTTCCCCGAGGATTTGTAAGAAAATCTTTATCTTAACGTCAGAGAAGCAAGGAGATGGTTATCACCTCCACATATCTTGGCTATCATCAAAGAGACTCACTGATGCATTCACTTTCTCAGACGTCCGCATACAGCCCACTTTTTACTGGTGCACAGCAGAGTCCTCGCCCAAGGGTGGTACAGCACAGTATTATGACACCTGCTTAGCGCAGGGTCACAGGCGACTATGGTGAATGGTGAAGTCAGTACAGAATTTGACTGGCACACAGATCCCTTCTGTTCAAGGCATAAAAAACTCGACGCTGCCTTAGAAGGGCAAATTGCCTTTTAACTGACATCCGCCATCCTGCACTGTCAGTTTTCTCCTCCCATTAGTACTTGCAGGGCTAGATCCTCAGGTCACAAAGCTATTCATGAGCCACACATACTGACAAACGTGCTGTATGAGTGCTTCTTCTGTAAGTCACCTGATGCTTCATTTATTGACTTAGTCTGTAACATACTACAGTCATCAGACGTGCAAATGAGAATTTAATTTTACTGAGGACGCCCATCACTGCATTTCCATGTACTTGTTTTGCAGACACTTTTATCCAAAGCGACTTACAAAAGATGTCAGCATCATCAAGTAAATATCAGTCTAGGACCGTGTTTCCAAAACTCAGTCCTAGGGACCCACTGTGGCTACAGGTTTTTGTTCCAATCAGATTAATAATCAGTGACAAGAACTGATAACGCTGATCTCATTTTATTAGCTGGTATTTTATTTCTCTTATTCTACATTCAGAAAAGCGCAGCAGCATGATTTTTACATTTCTAAGACATTTAGAAATATTTCTGCTTTACTATAGATTGAAATGCTAAACTCTCTTTTGTTGATTTCATACCATTTTGTCCTTTGTCTCTTTCTTCATCCTGTAAAGCACTTTGAGCTTCATCATTTGTATGAAAATGTGCTATAGAAAGAAACGTTGTTGTATCAAACTGGGCCACCTACTGGACCAGACAAACGTATTATTTAACTGGTACTCTGTAGGAGACATAGTCCTCGCTGTTGGTGGCAGCTCAGCTCCTCTGACATGGTCCCAAGGTGTTGTCAATGTCAGTGGTCTCTCTTTTAGAGCATTTTAAGATCCATTCAGCCACTTGAAGCTCCAGTCCTGACTGGGGCCCCTTTAGATGGCACCCAGCAGAATTTACTTCCACACAATAGGTATGCCATTCTGACAAAAATGGCATCAAAACTGTTTGTCGGTTTAGCAGCACACCCACTTTTAAACAAAAAAGGATTGATCTTTACTGTTCCGACAAGAAAAATCATATATTCCCCAAAATGTCCCTTCTTCTGTAAGTCACCTGATGCTTCATTTATCGACACAGTCTGTAACATACTACAGTCATCAGACGTGCAAATGAGAATTTCGTTTTACTGAGGACGTCTATCATTGCTTTTCAATGCACTTGTTTAGTAGACACTTTTATCCAAAGTGACTTACAAAAGATGTTAACATCATCGAGTAAATGTCGGTCTAGGGCCGTGCTTCCCAAACTCAGTCCTTGGGAACCCCTGTGGCTTTTTGTTCCAACCAGATTCCTAATCAGTGACAACACCTGATAATGCTGATCTCATTTAATTAGCTGCTATTATCCATCCATCCATTATCCAACCCACTATATCCTAACTACAGGGTCACGGGGGTCTGCTGGAGGCAATCCCAGCCAACACAGGGCGCAAGGCAGGAAACAAACCCCAGGCAGGGCACCAGCCCACCGCAGGGCGCACACAGACACACCAAGTACACACTAGGGACAATTTAGGATCGCCAATGCGTCTAACCTACATGTCTTTGGACATGTAGGAAACAAAAGTACCAGGAGGAAACACACGCAGACACGGGGAGAACATGCAAACTCCACGCAGGGAGGACCCGGGAAGTGAACCCAAGTCTCCTTACTGCGAGGCAGCAGAGCTACCATTGCGCCACTGTGCCACCCATTAGCTGGTATAATTTTTCTCTTATTCTACATTAAGAAAAGCACAGCAGCATGATTTTTATATTTATAAGACACTTAGAAATATTTCTGCTTTTGCTATAGATTTAAATGCAAAACTCTCTTTTGTTGATTTCATTATACTTTGCCCTTTCTCTGTGCAGTTTTTCCCCTTCGTTGTATCTTATAAATGACAATTAAAAATGAGCAGAGCAGACACCCAGGCAAACAACACTGAATCATGAAAGGCTGCAACTACTTTAGCGTCAAACCCACTAATTAGAAAATAATGGATTAATTAAACAATTAGAACACCTGGAAAAGTAAAATGAAAATCAAGATGAAAATATTGTTAAAAAGAAAAAATAAATACATTATTCCCATATAACTGCTTGGTAAATTTTAATATTTTTTTTTATTCTACCAAACTTGGTTTTCTAATTGTTCTCAAAACACAGAACTTGTGAAATAACAGTTCACTTAATTAGCCCAGGAGTCCAATTAAGAACAGAAGCTGGTTGGAACAAAAACCTGCAGCCACAGGACTGAAATTGGGAAGCACTGGTCTAGGGGACTGTTTAGGAGCAAGTGTGACAGGGCAGGGATGCAAAATTGATCATCACAGTGAAGATCTCAGAGCAAAATACAAGCAGGTTATCCTTCTTTAGTTACAAGAACCTAATAGACGAATCTAACTAGTTAAAAAGAAATTCACCAAACAAGTAAGTCTTAAAATGCTTCTTCAACTTATTCAAGGAATTGAAAAATGAGTAAAAGATTATGAGAGACAATGCAGAAATACATATAGAAAGATCAGAAAAAAAAGAAATTCAGTCCTAACAGCCCCGCATATCACAGTGAACACTGGCGGAACTGCAGCTCTACACTGGAAGAAATGTCAGTAAATTTGATGGTAAAAATACTGTAAATGGTGAAAGTAAAATACCTTTTCTGGAAAAAAGGAAAGTTATCTTATGTTCTACTGAAAATTACCTGCATATCTTAAGCAATACATTTTATGGTGTTTTATAGCCAAGGTCCATAAAATCAATAATTTTTATTATTAAACAATTTTATTTAACTTGACTCCTCTCCCTGTTTCTCTGTCTGGATCAAATCTTGCAACTGATTTTAAATCCACTTTTGGCGAAGCGAATTTCTTCAGATTTCGCATGCGTGTTTACTATCGATGACAATACAATAATCCATCAAAACCGATGCAATTACATAACAAATTTCACCGTAATCAATGGTTATGCAATTCCAATTAATGCACACACTACAATGATGGAGAGAGAATATAGTGCGATAGAGGAGCATAAAAGTGAGAGATGCATCGGATCGCCCCCACTTGTCTCTTACAGTGAGTGGAGTCGGTAAATATGCATGCCGACTTTACTTGTTAACTCTTGCGAAGGAGTAGCTTTGATGATCACGATCAGGAAGCATTGGCATAAGCTTGCCACTCTGTTGTCGATATTTTTTTTTTTCGCAGCGACTGAGCGCTAATCCTATAAGAGCCTGAACAGAAAAACAGAGACCAAAATATAATTCTTTTTATTATTCAAATAATTCTGCAAAGAAGATATATTATGTAATACTTTTAAAGAAGCTTCCTGTTTGTTGTGATGTGAATTTCTGCATACAAGTTGATAAATATTTTGTATGTCTTTACTTGTAACTTAGACAAAGCAAATGTAATCTTAGTGTTACATTAGTGATAAAAACAGCAATGGTTTGATGGTTTAAGAACCCCTTCCCCCCTTTTAGGACTGAGTCTCTTTGTAATTTTTCGACAGGGTTGGGCGAAGTGCCTCAGACAAGTTTGGCTAATATTTCTCTGCAGGATTCCTAGTCGGCTGCCTAACTGCCAAGCTTTACCTTAACACATAGTTTGGAGGGCAGGAGTGAAGGTGTTCTATTCCCCCATTGGCCTGAAGTATGGCTGTTTGGAATTGGCTTGTATCAAAAGCCTTTAAGTACCACAACACCCAATTGCCTCTGGGGGTTGGACAGAAAACCTATAAATTTGCTTGCTTTACTTCAATCTCTCTCTTACCAAACTGATGAAAGACCATCTCTCACACCATGAACTGAAAAGGACAACACAATGAAGAGCACAACTCAGCAGCCATATTGAGACATTCATGCGGCCTGTTCTGAAGAAAGCTGATGACAAATGATGCCTTAACTAGAGACATTTATAGTAACTAACAAGTCTGTGTGCCACCTGAAACTACACATCACCATTTATCAGGTTGTATGGTTGCCAATATTCAAATGTACTTGGCATTTTGGTATTATTTATGAATATTATCAATGATAAATTCTCTAAATTTTAACTTAACTCCTGCTTGTCTTTTACTACACCTAATTGCCTGAGGTTATAAATGTAGAAGGGAAGGTTGGGAGAAGTTATAAAGAACAATACCTTAAAAACAGTGGTAAGTCTGTGAGATCAGAGGCATTCTAACAAAGGCTACATATTAATAATAGAAAAGGGGAAAGAAAGTACAGTAAAATATTACTCTACCAAGACAAAACACCGTTCATGAAAAACGATTAAAGAAAAATCATTTGCAAAATATTCAAAAACTAAAAAGTAAAAAATAAAATATATAAAAAATTTTTTTTGATTAAAACAATTTTATTTAGTTATAAATGGACTAAAAAGCAAAACATTTTTTCTTTAACCACAATTTTTGTGGTTATATGTAATTCATTCAATCGAATGAATGGCTACTTGCATCATGAAATATAAAAAAGCAACAACATTGTAATTCCCCACCATGCTACACTAGCTTCAAAAACTGTGTGGCGCTGAGTCGTGAATCACAATAGTACTGAATGGGAAAAGGTCATGAGAGATTTACAGAATCTCATGTGATGGGGAAACCCCTCCACCCGGGATGACGATTCTCCAAGAGGAGTCAACGGATGACAATTGGTGATGATTCTCCAAAGAGGACCGACCCCCTAGATGACAATTGGGTGGACTGTGGGATGATGTTCAAAAGTGATTCTACTAGGTGAGCAGTGGATGATGATTGGTGGCGATTCTCCAAGGGGGACCACCCCCCTGCCTGGATGATGATCAGTGCCAATTCTACACTGTGTCAATTTTCTGCAGGGATTGTGGGTTGTAAAGATACAAAAAAGGTAAAATAGAGTCACGGGAAAAAAAATATACGAACCACTGGGTTACTGTAACAAGCCCATGATTCACTGGGGTGATTTTCCAGCTTTTACAAGCTTTGGACTAAATTGGAAAACAAAAGCCTTGAATCACAACAGAGTGGTTTAGTTATCTTTCACCCATGGCTGTGTATCTCAGCAAGTACCTACTAACTGTGATGTCATGGTAAAATTGTTCATGTGAAATGCTTGTAAAACCTGTAAACAACCAAAGAGTGGCAAAAACTCTTTCACATTTGCCAATTGTACATCTCATCTGTCTATGGTGATGTACACTATATGTCCAAATGCATGTGGACACCCCTCCAAATCACTGAGTTGAGTTCAGTTCATGGTTAATAAGTAGCATAAAATCAAGCACATAGCCATGAGACCTCCATTGACAAACACTGGCAGTAGAACGGGCCATAATGAAGAGCTCGGTGATTCTATTGTGACACTGTCATTTGATGCCATATCTACCACAAGTAAGTGCATGAACTTTCTGCTTTGCCAGGTCTGCCCTGCTATGATTGTGAAGTGGAAACGTGAAGGAGCAACAGCAGCTCAGCCACAAAGTGGCAGACCATGCAGAATAACAAGGCAGGGCTGTCAAAAGCTAAAGCGCATAGCAGGAAAACAATCACCAACTGTATCTGCTACTGCAGGGGTGTCCAAACTGCAGCCCATGGTCAATTTTTAATTGGCCCACAGAAAATTCTAAAAATATAATGAAATATGGTCCACACACGAAACTTGCTCTTAACTGTATTGCACTTCTTAGGTTTAACACAAAGCAGAGCTACTGTCTTGATCAAGGCAGCGTCTTCACAAACAAGTGCAACCAAAGAACAATTTTGCTATGGGTGACCAAAAATGGCAGAACCAAAGAAACGCACGATAGCAAGTGAGTGCAGAAAATTTCAGACACGGTGGGAAAATGAATATTTCTTCCTAGAAGTCAAAGGCAAGTGTGTCTATTTGATTTGCAATGAAACTCTTGTAGTGATGAAAGAGTATAATGTGTGTCGACACTACGAAATAAAACATCTAACCTGCACGTCCTACACTGGTGCCGAGCGAGAACAGAAAGTTAAGCAAATGGCAGCCGGTCTGCTGGCTCAACAACAGTATTTATTCCGTGCTAACAAAAGACAAGAAGATGCCACATTAGCCAGTTACAAGGTAGCGCAACTCACTGCACCTTTCTGAGATAGTGACTTCATAAAACAGTGCCTCACTAAAGTCGCAGGAAGAATGTGCCCGGAGAAAATGCAGGAATTCAGTAACATTCGCTTGTCCAGAAACGGAGTTGTGCAACGAAATGAAGATTTGTCAGCTAACTTAAAACATCAAGTGTCAAATAAAGCTTGTGCTTTTGATTTTTACTCGATTGCACGTGATGAGAGCACTTTGTAATACAGTAAATGAAAACCCAACAATGGAGAGCTGTGATGCTGTTTTTTTACTTTAAGCATATTCACTTATGAAGCATAATTTACCGATATTTGATTGATTTTGCCAGCTTAATACACAGGAAGTGAGGCACTATACCTCACCTCTAGTGGGTGGCTCAGCCCTTCATATTTCTCTGTATGTGGCCACCAGTGAAAAAAAGTTTGGACACCCCTGTTCTACTGCCTTACTCACATCAGAGGTTCAAGCAACCTCTGGATGCAACATCAGCAAAACAATTGTGCATCAGGAGCTTCATGAAATTGGTTTCCATGGCCAAGTAGCTGCACACTAGCCTGAGTGATGTAAAGCACAGCACCACTGGACTCTGGGGTAGCTTTAGAAATGTGTTCTCTAGAGTGATGAATCAAACTTTACTATCTGGCAATCTGATGGACAAATCTGGGTTTGACGGACGCAGGAGAACATCTGGACTGTATAGTGCCTTCTGGTAATTGTGGTGGATGAAGGATAATGCCCTGGGGCTGTTATTCAGGTTTTGGGCTAGGCCCCTTGGTTCCATTGAAGGGTACTATTAATGCTACAGCATACCAAGACATTTCAGAGAATCGTGCACTTCCAAGTTTGTGACAACAGTTTGAAGAAGGCCCTTTTTTGTTCCAGCATGTGCACAAGGTCAGGTCCATACAGACATGGAGGAACTTGAGTGTCCAACACAGAGCCCTGATCTCAACCTCACTGAACACCTTTGGGATGAATTAGACAGCTAATTGTGATCCTGGTCAACTTCTCCATCGTCAGAACCTGATGTCACAAATGCTCTTTTAGTTGAATGGGCACACATTTTTAGAGTCGCACCCCACAATTTTGTAGAGAGTATTCCCAGAAGAGCGGAGGCTGGTAAAGCTGCAAAAGGGGAGCCAACTTCTTATTAATGCTCATGGTCCTGGAATGGGATCTCCAACAGGCTCATACAGTGTAGAAGCAATTATCATATTTCTGTAATCGTAGTTTTTATCAATAAAATCACATTACTCTGTGTCCTTAAACGTGTCTGCGCCCGTTAGCTTGAAATAAGTCTTAGGGAAAATGCCTAATTAATTACTGGCATTTTCAAAGGCTAAACTGATTGAACAACAGCATGGGTGCTGCGATTTGGTGATTTTGAGTCACTAGAATTAGACAATTCCTACACAGATTTCTTTATCCTTTCATTTTTTTGTAATTTTAGGCTAAGCTCCTGCATAATATAGAAGCCTTATAGTTCTTAATTAACACAATTGAAATAAACTTCTAGCGGTCCTACTAGGGAATGAAACTTCAACTCCCAGCAGTCCCTGCGGTGGCTCTGCTTGGGTGCCTGCTGAGGGTGCAGGGGCTGCTGGGGACAAGGAGGTGGAGCGAGATTTAAAAGGTGGCCAATTCTACAGGGGGGGGAGTCTTTTGAGTTTCGTGTCTGGAGTTGCCTGTTTGTTTGCCTTTCCGTTTTGCTCGTCTCCTGTTTTGGGTGTATGGACAGTCTGGTGTCTTCCTGCTGCATGAGGACTGTCTGAGGATTTGTTGTCATCTTGCGAAGAAAGGAGCGCTCCTGATCCCATTCACATATCACCATCTAATCAGGAAATACCAGTAGGACTGACCTTTACATTCATATACAGCGTGCTGATCTCTGGACTATCTACCTCCATCATTTCATTTCATCAGCTGCCGTTTTCTTGGACTTCATCGGGTGTGGTTTTTGTTAGTGGTTTGTTATTGTTGAATTTGTGTTTATTGTATATATTGCCGTAAGGGGAATAGAGGTGGGATCATTGTAGTTTACATATATTTCATTTATTATTGTTTAATACATTCTTTAATTTCTGTTTTATTACCGATCACTTTTTTGTCTTTGTGAGGGAGTGCGTGTGAGTCTGGCCAAGCCTGGGTGTGTTCCTGGGATCCCCACCTAAAAAATTAATAATGCACCATCCTATCGGCGGTGTGAATCTTAGTTGGGTTTTAGTCCTCTACAAACTGCGAAAGGCTGGTGTTAGCTGTTCAATGACCATAAAAAAACTGAAATCATTACAATCTCTTAAAAATGCATATTTTATACATGTAAAACATACACAAAATGCATATGTCAGAAAAGAATAGAAAATTCTCCTTTTAATTACAGGCCATAATTCTAATAAAGAAAAATGTTCAGAATATGTCTGTCAAGAAGATACAAGGCTAACATGCTAAAGAAGTAAAATCGACTAATGTGGCCCTTAAACTAACACGCCTCTTGATAACTGGTCAGTACAGGCACTTTTTTCTGTCTCTGTTCTTTTCTAATTTTTCTAAGCTGCTGTACTAAAGTCTGCACACTCTGACAGGAAATGTCCGTTTTAATTAAAGGACGACATGAAGAGCACTCAACTCATTAAAGCAGTTCCCCTTTTCATTTCTGCCGAAGATGAGCCTCCCTTGTCTTCCACTTCAGGTTTAGCAGGACAACATATACATCTGCCAATCGCACAGGGTGACCCCTCAGACTCCTTCTCCTCAGTTTATTACCCGACCTTGTTTAACATAAAAGCAAATATGTCAGTCTTCAGTCTCATAAAGTCTGCTTGCAGAATGACATATTCATTTCCTTAAATAATTTGGTGAGAAGTCAAGCAAAATGACCCCTTTTATTGGCTAACAAGAGAGATTACAATATGCAAGCTTTCGAGGCAACTCAGGCTCCTTACATAATCTTGCCGGAGTTGTCTCATTCTTAGGTAATGATACGGTTCAAACACGAAAGAATTAATGAATGTTGACATACGCAGTGCATTCAATGAGCAGTAAAAGGCATGTACGAAAGTAAAGTTAAAAGCAACTCACTTTCAGAAATTAGAATAATATTTTTATGAGGTTCAGTTTTGTGACTAATTTGTTGACTGTACAAAGAGATGTAAACATATTAGTTTAATATTATGTTTATATATTCTATTTCAAACAATTCCAATAATGAATTGCACCAAACAAACAATTAAAACATTCTAATATAAATCTATACTAATAAAAGGCAAAGCCCTCACTGACTCACTCACTCACTCACTGACTGACTGACTGACTGACTGACTGACTGACTGACTGACTGACTCATCACTAATTCTCCAACTTCCCGTGTAGGTAGAAGGCTGAAATTTGGCAGGCTTATTCCTTACAGCTTCCTTACAAAAGTTGGGCAGGTTTCATTTCGAAATTCTACACGTAATGGTCATAACTGGAAGGTATTTTTCTCCATTTACTGTAATGGAGTTGAGCTTGACCGCCGTGGGGGCGGAGTTTCATGTGACATCATCACGCCGCCCCGTAATCATGTGAACTGACTGTCAACGCACTATGTAGAAAACCAGAAAGAGCTCCAAAATACGCTGAACAAAACATGCATTATATAATTGAGAAGGCAGCGAAACAATAAGAAGCGAGCGAGTGACATATACTACCATATTCATCAGTACAGCTACTTCGGAAACAATGCGAGGTATAAACCTAAACTTTAAATTAACTTAATAGACAGGCTGCCGCTGGTGCTTTTCGTGCCCACGGGTAATGCGGGATACAAGTTTAATGAGAGGACGCAGGATATAAACGAGAGTTTTGATCACTTTGTAACTAAGTTAAAATTGCAGGTGAAGGGGTGTGCTTATGCAAATTCCGAGAGACTGTGTTTGTGGGGGATTGACAGTTAAGGCGGGTGGGGGAGTCACGTCATCATCTCCCCTCCCATTTACCTCATTTCGCTCTGAGCTGAGCTCCGCGGCGAACGCCGTCTTCCGAAGCAACTTCGTCACACTGCCACCAAATACAGAGAAATCCACAAGTTAATACACACTCTGTCTCTAGACTTTCTCCACACTGAATCCTCCAGGCACTACTTACAAAAGGTTACATTGACAATCGTGTTACGTTATTTTTAAAATGTTTAATTTTCTTAGCACAAGCACAGCTGAGAAGCTTCGATGCATGTGCTCCATAACGCGTTAAAAAATAATGCATTTAATCACACTTTGCATTACAATCAAAGGGGAACTTTTGTCAATGCATGATTTCCTGGTACACCGAT
>JANRMT010028174.1:41057929-41070718 GCA_026402145.1 Polypterus bichir lapradei | reverse complement strand
AATAATAATAATAATAATAATAATAATAATAATAATAATAATAATAAGGTGAGCCATCTTGGGCAGTGCGGCCCCGCCATGTCCTCTCGTTGAGAGAGAGAACCGTGAAGAGGCACGGCTCGGAGCAGACTACAGGATAGCTCATATCCCAGGACAGCCGGTCACGGCCGTAGTGCAATGCATTGAAATTCATAAATTACGTCATGGAGAAAATCTTATACTTGGATTTAGCATTGGTGGTGGAATTGATAAAGACTCAGGTCAGAATCCATATTCTGAAGATAAAACTGACAAGAGTATTTATGTTACCAGAGTGACAGAAGGGGGACCTGCTGAGGTTGCAGGGCTTCTAGTGGGAGACAATGGATGTGATATGATGATGGTAACCCACAACCAGGCCAGAAAACGCCTCACAAAGAAAAACGAAGACGCTGTGTTTCTTCCCTGCAAAATGTAGTCCGTCAATCCATGCTACAGTAAAAGATAAAAATCAAGTGTTTTGAGGCAAAAGGGGAACAATTTCTAGTCAATGGTGGTGTGGGGTGAAGAAGTCAAAGGGATAAGTGCTAAGCAAAAGTTAAATGAATATGGCAAATCTACATTACCAAAAAAAGGGTCACATTTGAAAAACTGAATTTGGCAGAGCTGTCCGCCTAGTTGTAAATTACTGGTTTAACAAACCCTGGTGAAGCGTAAGCCAATCACCTTGAAATACTTCCACTGCCTTTTCAACCCTTTTCTAAGCCTTCTGCATTAAATTTAAACATGGCATTCCTAAGCAGACCTTTTCCACAATGCTTTGCACTAACAACTCCCCTCACCACCCTCTTGGCTACGACAAATTTTCCCCATAAAAAATCAGTATTGTGTAATAAGTATTATATGCCTAAACTTGATGGCAGCAAACCAAGTCAATATTTGACCAAAAAAAATCCCCTATTTGGGTAAAGTGCAAACAAAAGCAGCATTTGGGCATTAAATACTTAGCCTTCCATTTTTTATGTAAGTACACCTGGGTACTCAAGTCTTTGGATACAAAATATCCATGTATTGGGCATCCCATCTGTAACTTACCTTAAGTCCAATTTTTGCCTTTGAACTTTATTTACCAATAAGAATGTGGAACCAAGCATGCCTTAAATATTTATCAACGTGGGAACAGATCAGTCGGGCACCTGCTTTGCTGTCATAAAGAGTTTCTGGGTCACACTTGAGATTTGCACATCTACTGTGCAAGTCATAGTGACATTATGTTATTACAGAACACTTGGCACATACTCTGAGTAAAGACAACTGTAACTGTGCATGGTTAATGTATCAAGTCAAGTTCAAGTCACCCACTACACGTCGAAACAGTTCGGGATCCTGGATGGCAACCCCCCAGGCCGACACGCGGTCCAGTCCTACCATCCAGAAATGACCCTCTATCTGCAGCAGCCAGGTGTTACATGGGCGACCTCTTGGCCTGGTCCAGCCACTTGGGTCCCCAACAATGAGGATCTTACGAGCCGGATCACCCTCGGGGAAACACGCCACATGGCCGTAGTGCCGTAACTGACGCCCCCTCACAATGTAGGTAATGTGCCTCATTCGGGACTGCATGAGCAACCGCTCATTCGACACAAAGTCAAGCCAACGGCACCCAATGACTCTCTGAAGAGACACAGTACCGAAGGAGTCCAGTCTTCATCTCAGGTCACTGGATAGTGTCCATGTCTCGCAACCATATAGCAAGACAGGAAGCACCAGGACTCTAAAGACTTGGACCTTTGTCCTTTTGCATAGATATTGGGAGCGCCACACACCCCTTTCCAGCGACCTCATGACCCCCCATGCTCTCCCAATCCATCTACTGACTTCACAGGAAGGGCCACCAGAGACATGAATGTCACTGCCAAGGTAAGTAAACCTCTCAACATGGTTGACGCTCTCTCCACAAACAGACACACCGCTGATGGCCGTGCCCAAGAGGTCATTAGAGACCTCGATCTTTGGTTTTTATCCAGGACACTCGCAAGCCCAGACACTCTGACTTCTCACTCAGTCTCTCGAGCGCCCTGATCGGAGCCTCCATTGACTCCGCGACGATCACAGCCTTGTCAGAAAAGTCAAGATCCGTGAATCTTTCTTCACCAACAGATGCCCCACAGCCGCTGGACCCCACGACTTTGCCCAATACCCAGTCAATACAAGCATTGAACAAGGTCAGAGCAAGAACACACGCCTTTTGAACCCCAGAATCAACTGGGAAAAACACAGAAGTTCTGCCTCCATTCTGCACAGCACTTACAGTACCAGTGTACAGGCAGGCCATGATATCCAGCATTCTTGAGGGGATACCGCAAACCCTCAGGATGTCCCACAGAGCAGCTTGATCAACAGAGTCTAACGCTTTACAAAAATGGAATAGGAATTTGTTAGTTTTCGCATACCCCTTGGGGTCAGAGTGCAGGGTCAGGCATTGTACAACACCCCTTAAGGGTCTTACTCAAGGGCCCAGCAGAGTAGGATCTCTTTTGGCAGTGACGGGGATTCAAACCGGCAACCTTCTGAATACTAGCACAGATCCTTAGCCTCAGAGCCACCACACCACCCGTTTTGTGTGAAGTGATCAGTCGAATCGAATCGCATACTCTTAGAAGAAATATCATTCTAAAGTGATTGACTGCGAATCATTCTACCAGCACAAACAATGTGCCTGACCTGCTGCCATTTTTCTTTTCTTTTGTGTTAAAATGGACCTGATTATCATTTTTTTATAAAAAAAAACAATCCAAGAAGACCAAATGCCTAATGCTATAATGTTTAGGTAATCACAATATCAATGGATATAAGAGCACTTTATTCCTAATTTTGCTAGCCATTTCATCGTTGTGTGTTTTTGTGATATAGTTTCACACTGGAATCATTATTTAAAATGCTAAAAGTTGTTTGGGGGTTAGGATTTCTTACATTTTGCTGAAATTTTGTATTTTAAATCCCCTGCCATACAGTAAGCAGTTACATAACAGCAGAGCTTTTTTTGTATCTGATATTTTTTTTATCCTTATATATAATCCTTACATATAATTTGATACTATCTGTATGTATGGTGTTCACGTCAATACCCTGTATGTATGGTGTTCGCGTCAATACCTCGACTCAATTAAAGTTAGAACCATGCAATGGGACTCTGCCTCTGTAGTTAGAACATAACGTGGCAAACACGGACGCAGTATTGCATGATTGGCTAAGAATGTTCAAATGCTTCAGTGACGCCACTGGACAGCTGAGTATAGTTAGTCGGTGTTGGTTCGAGCAGATAACAGCAAGTTTGGTTGGTTTTTGGAACGTTGGTTTGGTGGGGCGTACTTTCCAGGACTAACATCATCGACTGACTTCAACAGCTCCAGAACCGTAAGTAATTTAGAATGTATCGCCATTTGCTTGGTACGTCGAAATCTATCTTTGGGCAGTTCGGTTTTGGCATCCGTCCTTCTGATATCTGCTGGCAAACTGAGTAATTACAGCTGGGTATTAACAACTGTCATTGTTTAAATTTTAGCCGATCTCAGATCTAAAATGACCACGCCGACATAATTATTATTCCCACTTTGATTAGAGTTATAAAATACGGTTTGTTTTCAAAATTTGTTTGCCGCAAAAAATCAAATGAGGTGCACCGAAGAGCTGAGTTCACGTCTCACACCCCTGTTTAAACAGGAAGCTCTTCATTACATCGGCCGAAAAGGACTATTTTAAGCACAAATCAATACCATGATAACAAAATCATTTCAAGGACTTAAAAAAACAAATAATTCTTTGCAGAGAAAGTATGGATTTCATAAACCTAGAATTTGTAGCCCGATTCAATCAGGTTCCCATTCGTTAGTATATATATATATAAAATGAATCAATGATCTGAATTGGAAGATGTTTGGCCACAATGGAGAAAACGAAGTGAAGCCAAACTTTGGGAATGACTGCCCATTACGCAGGTTTGCTTTAATGGCCCATTTAAAAATTGCCTGATGTGCCTGAACTGGTTATTACCTTTTCAGTGAACATCCATCAATGCTTTAATGTAGCCGAGTCTTCATGTTTTAAATGCAGTGCCTTCACTCACATTTTACTCAGAATTAGACTGTTAGTCATTCAGCCATTGTCCTCATTACAGCTCCTCCAGCCTCATTTCTTACAAAAATGCTTTTATTTTGCTTGTGTTTGATTTCAGCTAAAAACACTGCAAAAATCTGCCTTTTTATACTTTACCTACGTGTGATTAAAACACTAAGTTGTCGGCTGCGGAGGTAAAACATTTTGTATACAGTAGTGAGCAGAGACTCCTGTTTTAGCAAATTAATCAGGTTTTGTGTTTTGCTGCTACAATATTAAACATTTTCTTACATAATTAAAAAAATCAAAATAATAATTATTATAATTATTATCATAGTATCTGTATAAGCCTGTGCTGTAAAAAGCCTGGGCTCCCAGAAACTATTGAAATCGGCAGAAAAAAAAATTAAATGCAGAGTCGGCGGTTTAGTTTTGCGGACGTTCTCGCCCTTCTTGTCTATCAGCGGCTAAGCAGGTTTCTCTCTCGTTTGTCTTTCCTCAGCGGTTTCACTTTGGCAATGGAGTCGCTTTCCTTCAGCTTTATGCTGCAGCCTCGTACTTCTTTCTTCTTCTGACTCGTTAACTTGGGGCCTTGCCACCTCTTTGGGCTTCATGCTGCAGCCTCGCACTTCCAAGCTGGACAGACGGACAGGCACATTTCCATGTGCAGATGTTTATATATAAGATGACTGCCCTGAGCTGGCACCCTGTCCATGGCTTGTTCCTGCCTTGCGCTTGCTGCTTTCTGGGACAGGCTCCAACTGCCCTGCAATCGTGCTCTGGATAATCTTGGTAAGCAGGACAGGTGGATGGATGGATAGTTAAGACATAAATGGAAAGCTGTTTTACGGTAAATTTCAAGCAAACAATTCCTCACAATGCACAATGCAAGCAATGCACTTCCTATACAGACCTATGGGATACGTTAGCAAAAAGTGTGGCGACAGTAAGACTTTAGGGAACTCAATCTGTAAAAATTAGGCGAATAGGATTGATGAGCGGCCCTATCATCCTAATATTCTAAAATGATCTTCTTATATAAGACGCTACCATGGCTGTTCGTTTGTCTGTCCAGGATTTTAAATCACCTGTAGCTTGCAAGCCGTTTGACCGATTGACCTTAAATTTAGTACACATATACTACGTGACGTTTGCTATCCACTTTCGGGGTGATGATTTTTATTACTGTTTTTATTTTTATTTTATTTTACTGTAGAATCAACTCTCTGCAGCGCGCAGCAGGGCGACCGTGCGGCGCATGCGTATGAGTGCCATTCCCATTCCCTACCACCTTCGCTGATCATTCTTGAGGCAGATTGAAGACTTAAGTGCCAGCTTAAGTGGTAAATTAAAGAAAATGTACTAAGTAATTGCAACACAAAAATTAACGTAATCGGTTTTAACATGAAAAGATGCCGATGAAAGAAGAGAAGCAGTGGGCCTCTAGGGTGAAGAAAAGAAGAGCTGCTGAGGAAGCAGCAAGCGCATCAATCTCTGAGCAAACGAATGCTAAACAGAGACAGAGAAAGAGGATGAAAACTAGGAATGCTCAAGTCAGGTGTATTCACTGCACGTTATCATGCAGTATGCCGTTACTGGTATAATATAATTTAGTAGTATGTTATTATAAGTATGGACAGAAAATGTCTTTATTCATTGACCAACCATAAATGATTTGAGTTACAGATACCTGTGAGAGTACTGGTTTTCATCTGATGGGATAACAGCTGTCACTGGTCTCAGATAAACCATCATGGAAGCCACAGTAATGAAATAATTGTGCCCTGAAAAGAATCTCAAGAAAGCCATTTCTTTTTCATCAGATAAGCCAAACATTAGTTTTAGCCGTTGGCCCTTTCCTCAGGTACAAACATTGCTTGGTAACACAACAGACTTGTTTCAGTGTTTTCTGATACAAAGTTTTGTCTGTTTTATGACATTTACAGGAGCGAGAGAGTCGCGTCTCATGCTCTCTGATAGCTACTGATCTGACAAGGCTTTTGGAATTGTATCACAGTCTGTGTTTTCAGTTGATGCTCCAAATCTGATCCAATAATTTGCCTCAAGCTATACAACAGGATATAACTAGACAGTTTGGAAGATTTAAGGGCAATCTCCGCAAATTGGGGAGTGTGGATGTTTCTGCTTTTCTCCTGACGTTGCCCAAATTGGTTCTTGCTTTCTATGTCCCTGAATTGGAATAAATGGTTTTGGGGATGTTGTGCTATATGCAATAAACAAATATTATAGGCTGGAGTTCTGACCTGGGCTGATTTATGTTTATGTACCTAAACAGGTCAAGATGACTGACTTTGGCTCCCTTAACCACAAAATGGAAACAGATCATGAGTGGATGGTGCAAAGTGAGTCTGGTTACACAACTGTATGAGCATCATACAGTACAGTGCCTTATCTAAAACTTAGATCAGTGTTTCCCAACCAGATGGCTGAGGTACATTGGTTGGCTGTGGTGGCATTGTAGGTGGGTCAAAGCTGACCTCAGATGAAACCCCACTCCCTTCCACCGCAATAACGATTGCGATTGATTCACAGTGGCAGCATTGCAGGTGGATCATGGGCAATCTTGGATGACTGCCCTGACCCCTGCACTGACAATCGTGCTACATTCACCATGGAGGAAAAGCATTGACAATCGCACTTGATTCGTCTACTGCATTGATGCTCTGGTGATCTCGCAGGACCCCAAGCCACCCCTCCCACTTTGACAATCACATTTGATTCACCAAGGAGAACCATACCATTCCTCTGCTCAGATGATCAAGCTAAATTCACATTAAATTCAGAGGATCTCAAACACCCTGGCATGAGGAAAACTGGGTTGTGACACCATAATGGTGATCTACATCTGGAATGAATTAGTATGGCCCTCTAAATCTTAATTTATTTTCATAGCAAGATAGAGATAGAGAGGTTGAGAGCCTACTCTGATTACAGCGCGTTGTCGCACCCACCACTCGGCAAACCACCCGGATTGAGATCTGAGTGCAGCTGTGCAATGGGTGACACCTCAGCACCACACTCAGCACCAACCCCCAACATGACATCAATTTTAACTTTTCAGTGATGATAAATTGGAAAAACTTGAAGAGACGTCAAAGAAGTCTTCAATGCAGCCCCCCATACACACACATACAAGTCATATAAAGACAAAGAAGATGAAAAAGGCCATTTTTACGACCAGCAATTTTTTTTGACCAGCTCTTGCTTTCATCCTGACCAGGCTTGACAGAAGAGATGCCAACACCTACAGGCACATTTACTGCTGAGCGGCTTGGCCTGAGTTCCATACCATTTGTATGTAAATGGACATGATGGCTGAAGCAGTGGCACTGCTGAGACACCTCCACTCAAGTGCATGAGGAGAGTCTGGACACCCTGCTATTTAAGACACGGACCAGTAAGGGCACTGGTGGGGGGGGCGGTTGATGGCCTCTTCTCTTTAGGCTTCCATAAGCCGATTTTTATGATCAACACTAAAAGCTCTATTTGAGACAAACATGAATGTGCAATTCAGCTGACGTGCAGCAGGGAAGGGACATAAGGACACTAAGCTCCCTGTAACTCGATTTGTCTGCAGTGCTAATGGACTTGTCTGTCAGAAGCTCTCTAGTATGGACACAACTTTTTAGGTTCTATCAATTAAAGCTTCTCGGAACATTTACTGTAACTGTACACTTTCAGAGTACAGTTTTACTTTAATTTTAGACTGGATCTGGGTTCAAATATGAGCAAATATTAGAACATTAGAACACACTAGACGAGAACAGGCCATTCCGCCCAACAAAGCTCACCAGTCCTATCCACTTATTTCTTCCAAAAAAAACATCAAGTCAAGTTTTGAAAGTCCTCAACGTCTTACTGTCTACCACACTGCTTGGTAGCTTATTCTAAGTGTGTATCGTGTAAAGAAAAACTTCCTAATGTTTGTAAGAAATTTACCTTTAACAAGTTTCTAACTGTGCCCCCGTGTTCTTGATGAACTCATTTTAAAGTCACAGTCTCGATCCACTGGACTAATTCCCTTCATAATTTTAAAAACCTCAATCTTGTCTCCTCTTAATCTTCTTTTGCTTAAACTGTAAAGGCTCAGCTCTTTTAATCTTTCCTCATAATTAGTCTCCTGGAATCAGCCTAGTCTCTCTTCTCTGGACCTTTTCTAGCGCTGCTATGTCCTTTTTGTAGCCTGGAGACCCAAACTGCACCCAATACTCCAGACAAGTCCTCACCAGTGTGTTATAAAGCTTGAGCTGAACCTCCTGTGACTTGTACTCCACACATCAAGGCGCTATATAACCTGACATTCAGTTAGCCTTCTTAATTGCTTCTGAACACTGTCGGGAAGTTAGCTTAGAGTCCACTATGACTCCTAAATCCTTCTCATAAGTTGTATTCTTGATTTTCCAACCGCCATTTGTGTATTCAAACCTAACATTTTTACTTCCTATGTTTAATTCTTTACATTTACTGATATTAAATTTCATCTGCCACAAATCTGCCAAAGCCTGCATGCTATCCAAGTCCTTCTGTAATGATATAACGGATTCCAAATTATCTGCTAATTCACCTACCTATGTATCATCTGCAAACTTAATCAGCTTGTTACTTATATTAAGCACTTCACACTACTCAAAATGTCATAGTCCCTGTACTTGCCATAACTTACCTTGCTCTGAGATGGAACAGTCCATACAACTTAAATAAAAGCAACCCAACATTATTATATGGATATGCAGGTCAGGTCAGGTTGGGGAGCATATGCTGGTATATCACATTGCTGCACCCACCACATAACGAAACAGCTGGAGATCCCAGTTTGCAACCGCGCAGGTGACACGGGGTACAGTCCTGCCCCACCCCAGAAATGCCCCTCTATCTGCCGCAGCCAGGTGATACCTGGGCGTCCTCTTGGCCTGGTCCAGCCACTCAGGTCCTCAACAATGAGGTTCCTGTGAGCCGGATCACCATCAGGGAATCGCCCCACATGGCTGTAGTGGTGTATGTAACTGGTGCTCCCTAACAATGCACGTAATGTGCCTCATTCAGGACTACATGAGCAACTAACTACTCTTTCGACACAAAGTCAAACCAGCGGTACTCAAGGATTCTCCGAAGGACCACCGTACTGAAGGAGTCCGGTCTTCATCACATGTCACTGGATAGCGTCCATGTCTCACAACCATATAGCAAGACAGGAGGCACCAGGACTCTGAAGACTTTGTATAAATACTGGGAGCGCCACACACCCCTTTCATGACCCCATGGGGTCACCTAATATGCTAATGCTGTCGCAATAAAATATATAAAAAAAAGAAAACAAACATTAAACAGCGGGCTGTTTAATGTTTCAAACAGCTAGGGTCACAAAAAAGCTCAAAATGGGGTCACAAACCAAAAAAGCTTGGGAATGTCTGCATTATTGTTTGATTGCTGGTTAAGGCAAAATGGAATTTAAAAAACGATTTAAGACAACTGACATTTGCACTCTTAGCTGCAGTAACAAGTCAATAATCAACAACATAACATGAACAAAAACCTGCAGCTCTCCAGGACCTGAGTTTGACAGCAGTGTGCTAGGTAATGTTTTAGATGAATATTCTGTTAATATGCACAATGCTCATAAACACTGTTGATATGCGTGACGGACTTTAGCCCGCTGTAATGGAGACCCTAATAGAGGTAAGCCAGAGTAAAGACAAAGTGACGATTCGGTCCACTGAGCCTTTTATCCTCGACTACCCTAACCTGCTTACGGCTGCAAAACAGACGGACCTGCCATTACATTATCCAGCTGCTCAGCCATTTACCGTTCCTCATGATCAGCTCTCTTAATAATAACCTCCCATTGGCGTCTTTGGGCTGTAACCTCCAGACTGCCAGTCCTTAGGCACTGCAGTGAGTTCTTACTTTATTTTAGTGTGTGCAGATGTCAGAATAGTAAAACCACCAAGGGTGTGAAATCTTTAACTTTTTCATTTAAAATGAAGATATTAGAAGCAATCAGTTTGAAAAGTGATAAGTGAGGAAATAATTCAATTCAATAGTAACAGTAAGGGGTACAATACTTAAAGTATACGAATAAGTAATTTTAAAAAATCACCATAATTAGACAGGTCAGTCAGTCAGTCAGTCAGTTATTATCCAACCCGCAATATCCTAACACAGGGTCACGGGGTTCTGCTGGAGCCAATCCCAGCCAACACAGGGCACAAGGCAGGAACAAACCCCGGGCAGGGCACACACACACACACACACACACTAGGGACAATTTAGGATCGCCAATGCACCTAACTGGCATGTCATTGGACCATGGGAGGAAACTGGAGCACCCAGAGGAAACCCACGTAGACAAGGGGGAGAACATGCAAACTCCACGCAAGGAGGACCCAGGATCACTCCCAACTGTGAGGCTAATTAGACAGGTTATCTTAGATATTAACAACTGCCACTCATGCATGCTTGGGGACCTTCTGGATGGCCCAGGTAATCCGAGCAACACCAGGCAGGCAGGTTAGGGGGCACTGATACTAACAGTGTCACTTGTTTCCTACAAAGCACAGAGCTGTTGCCAGGAGACAACACCTAGCCCCACCCCACCGGATATTGTGACGCTTTTGGGACCGGAATCAATTTAACCGGGAAGCCAAGATATGGAGGTCATCTTATGAGTCAAGCAACAGAATGAGATGGAGCTCCCCTTCATTGTTGAATACGAGACAAGAGAGGAGCACATATGTACTTTGTATTGTGTGCTACGGGGACTCTTTTCTGTTATTTGAACTGCCAGTTATTAAACGGGGCTTGGCACTCCAAAAGTTGCACCGCGTCCAGTGATTTTCTCAGCTGACACAGCGTAGATAGTTTTCTTGTTATTATGAGGTTTAAAAGATTGAATGGATATCTGAAACTCAAATGAAAAGGATTAAAAAGATGGGGCATTATGATGAAATTTATTCTTAGCTTAGTTGCCTGATGCCTTTATCAAAGGCGACTTATGACATTTCAGGTACATTTGGTTATGTTTCTTTTTTACTTTCCCGTATATGAAGTATTGGGAAAGTATTGTAATCGTCCAAAAATTCAACCTCGAGATATTGATGAATCTCAACATTTTAGACCTCCTGGAATCTGATTTACTTTCTTATAGGGAAAATACCATAATCGTCCAAAAACTCGATTTCATGATTTTGATGAATCTCAACATTTTAGACCTTCCTGAGTCTGAAAATACCATTTTTGGAATCATAACTGTATGTCTGTGTGTGTGTGTGTGTGCATGTAAACACAATAACTTAATTACGTTTTCAGTTAGGTCAGCACATCAGCTCCCAACCTTTATTCAGTCATGTGAACAAGATTTATGTTTATGGATTTACATTTTAGACAAAACTTACTAGTCCTCTTTTTTTCTCACATTTTTCATTTGTATATAATATTTAGTCCTAGTTGTGATCACTAGGGGCAACCAAGACCCCTGAACACCCGAAACAACCAAACATAGTTTCAGGTTCAAGTCAATGATATTTAATTAACATCCACTCCTTGACAGGCACAGTATAATTAATACAATAAATACTCTCTGTCCCCTTCAGCTCCTCCTTTGTGAGCATTGTCCTCTGCCTCAAAAACTCTGACTCACCTGGATGAGGCAGAGCGGCTTCTTTTATGTGGGACCCAGGAGTATTTCCTGTCCCAGAGTATTGCATGACAAAACTTCTTCTGGGCCACACAGAAGCTGCATGAAACAAGAAGCTTCTTTTGCCAAAGCACCCCGTGGTGGCACCAAAGGTCGCGTTTCTGCACTACAATTCCCAGGTAACTCTGCAGGTGTCCAAGATGGGAAAAAGCAAGAGGAAAAATGCCACCTCTCACTCTAAGGGATGAATTGTTTACAATATCCAAATTCCTCCAGCCCATCCATTATTTACTGTTATGGAGGGCCCTCTTCTTGTATGGGGCCTTGAGCAGCTGCTTACCTCACTTAAACATGGCCACTGCCATTTTAGGTCTCTACTGTTCACAAGGGGCTTGCAAATAGTATAATGACACACTTTAGCTGGCATTTAAAGGAATACTTCACTCAGAAGTAACATAATTTGTAACATAACAAATAATTTGTAGTGGAGACTGAGAACAATTTTTAATCTCATGTTATTATGCAGAATGGAGAGAAAAAAAGTTGTATAATCTACCAGAAGCCAATGATACTGCATTGTAGAAGCCTCCACAAACTTCGCACACCTACATATAAATAGTT
Organism: Polypterus bichir lapradei; assembly: GCA_026402145.1. Lineage (NCBI taxonomy): Eukaryota > Metazoa > Chordata > Cladistia > Polypteriformes > Polypteridae > Polypterus > Polypterus bichir. The sequence continues at coordinate 41,058,348 of JANRMT010028174.1, read as the reverse complement.
TATCCCATTCTTCCAAGCAGACTCTCTAAGTTACACTAGAATGGATGGAAACATCTGCAAAATGTCATCTTCAGGGTTTCTCCAGAAATATTCTATAGAGTTTAAATCTGGGCTTTGGCTGGTGCATTTAAATACAGTTAGACATTTGTCTCAAAGCCACTCCAATGTTGCTACGGCTTTATGCTTCGGGTCATTGTTTGGCAGAAAAGGTGGATCATCACCTGAAGCTGCCTGCACTCTGTAACAGGTTTTCTTTAAGGACTTCTCTGTATCTGGGTGGATTCATCCTTCCCTCAATTCAGACCAGTCTATCTATCTATCTATCTATCTATCTATCTATCTATCTATCTATCTATCTATCTATCTATCTATCTATCTATCTATCTATCTATCTATCTATCTATCTAGTGCCTTTCATG
>JANRMT010028174.1:41034139-41057829 GCA_026402145.1 Polypterus bichir lapradei | reverse complement strand
TATCTATCTATCTATCTATCTATCTATCTATCCATCTATCTATCATACAGTGCCTGTCCTGCTGATCTATTATATACGCTCTTTCCTAGCTATTGTCTCAATCTCTCTTTCTGACACTTCATATCACAGGGTGTTGACCACGACTGAAGTATTCAATTACGGTCATGTGTGGAGAGCCCCGTCTATGGCTTGTCTTCCTGATCCTCTCTCTTTTCCAGGTATCGACTCCCATTTTGAGCTGCTTTGTATCCTTTAAACTGCTCTGAACTAAACATTTTTTTATTGCCAGGAAAAAAAAAAGCAACAAACTGGGCTCAAAAGAAGATAAAACCATTGCGGATTGATAACCACTATAATATGTGAGTTAATCCTGTCCGTTAACTACCAAGTGTTTACACCTTTGATGCTGCATCTCACACGAGCCTTGGAATTACGCTAATCGCCTGCTTAGGCTTTTCTTTTCACTGTTATCAAACACATTGCACACATCTCCATGACACACTTTAATCTCATTACTGGATCAAGGTTGCAGTACTCAGTTTTGGCTTAAACATTCGCCTCAAGAAATTGGATTATCCCGGTTATCGCATTCCGCCTGGAATGCTGTGCTGCTGTAGTTAAAAGAATCCAAATCATTAGGCCTCTGGGATGTATTGTTCGCTTTCTCCTAATTGTGATGGGAGATACTGTGGACCCTCATGGCTCTGAATTGAAAATGAATGGATGGATGGATGAATAAATGTTAAATGATTCTCTGTGGCCTGTTTTTTTGCTTTCCATCAGTGCCCAAGTGGCTAAGACTGCATGTTCTGACCCCTGCGCTGATGTTAGGTGAATCACTTAACCTGTCAGACCTGCAGTTGCAGAAATGTGGAGGTAGTCGTCCTGTGCATTTTTAAGATATTGAATAGAAATAGTTTCATTTTTATCCATCCATTTTTCTGGACCTTTCTTCTTCCATTCCAGAGGAGCCCATTTTCATTAACAAAACTGCAAGGAGAGAATCTCCAGGTGGGTATCTTTCTTTCTCTCTCTCTCATTCTGAGTTTATTCTAATATGTGGCCAAAGGGAAACCAAGCATGCCTAACAGCAATATGAACAGTGTGGAAACTGTTGATAAATAGAGAAGAGCCTTGAGCCATCGTTATATATGATCTCTAAAATGGAGATATTTGAAACAGCTGCTGGAGCCCCCAAGTGCTCTTGTGAATGCAACATGGCAGTCTGAAGAAGTCTTACAGAATAGCTTCCTTTAATCAGCTCGGTTCATTTACATAGCATTTCAATTACACCAATCAACATACAAATAAATGGTACAGTTCAGAAACACACCTCTGCTATTAAGTATTATGTAATGTCTCAAAATAATTTATTATTAAGAGTTAAAAGAAATAAAACTCCTTATATGTAAACTGTTATCGGATAAGTTATATGTTATATAGCATCTCATTTCCTAATTTAAATGTACTGGTACAAATGAAGTCAGGATGTCCTAGTTTAGCAGGCAGGTAGTTTCAAGTACATTTTTTTATCTTCCCTTATTTGGGCAAATAAGGAAGTAAAAAAGAAGGTGCAAAAAAAATATTTGTATAAGGTGCATAATGCGAATTGTAGAGCATATGAGAGGAAAAGGGCAACCATTAAGAACAATATTAGCGAAGCTAAAAGGCAGTTAGGGAGGAAGATAGCAGATAAGGTGAAAGACGACCCTAAGAGATTCCTTCAGTATTTTAATAGTAAAAGAACAGTCAAGGAGGTGGTGAAGGGCATCAGGAATAGTAAAGGGACATCAAAAAATATAGACAGTGAAATGGCAGATGCTTCAAACTCTAAACTTCCATTTAAGAGGTTTACATGTAAGGAAGTGGATAACCGTCCAGTGGTAACAGGGCCTATTAAGGAGGTACTGAGAGACTTGGAAATTGTAGAGGGAGAAGTGCTGCTAAGATTAAATAGGCTAAAATCAAACAAATCACCAGGACCAGATAATATTCATATACAAATGCATAATGAGGCTAGCGAGTACATATATGAACCCTTGAGACATATTTTTAAGATGTTATTGTGCACAGGGGAAATTCTGAAGGACTGGAAAATGGCAAATTATAACCTTTTGTATAAAAAAGGTGAATGGGTATATCCAAGTATCTATTGACCACTAAGCTTGACATGCATCACAGGAAAATTAATGGAAGGAATTATCAAGGAAAAGTACAGGAGTTGTTATGAACAGTAAGCACAGGTTTAGATGAGGGAGGCCATGTTTTACTAATATGCTGGAAAAAGGATATGATCAGAATGGTGCATATGGTATTATTTATCTTGACATTCAGAAAGCTTGGGTATCAAATTAAAAGAAGTGGGAGTTCAGGGTGTTGTAAGTAGAAGGGGGCAAAATTGGCTCGGACACAGGAAGCAGACGATTATGGTGATGTTATGAATGGTGTCCATCAGGGGACAGTGCTAGGGCTGCTGCTATTTTTCCATCCATTATCCAACCCGCTATATCCTAACTACAGGGTCACGAGGGTCTGCTGGAGCCAATCCCAGCCAACACAGGGCGCAAGGCAGGAAACAAACCCTGGGCAGGGCACATACACACACCCCCACGCACTAGGGACAATTTAGGATCGCCAATGCATTGGACTGCGGGAGGAAACCGGAGCACCCGGAGGAAACCCATGCAAACATGCAAACTCTACGCTGGGAGGACCAGGGAAGCGAACCCAGGGTCTCCTAACTGCGAGGCAGCAGTGCTACCCACTGCACCACCGTGCCACCCTGCTGCTATTTTTAATATATATAAATGATTTGAATATGAATATAAGTAACAAGCTGGTTAAGTCTGCAGATGATACTAATCAAGGAGGGTTAGCAGATAAACTGGAATCCATTAAATTATTACAGAGGGACTTGGATAACATACAGGCTTTGGCAGGTTTGTGGCAAATGAAATTTAATGTCAGTAAATGTAAAAAATTACACATAGGAAGTAAAAATGTAAGGTTTGAATACACAATGGGCGGTAAGAAAATCGAGAGTCCACCTTATGAGGAGGATTTAGGAGTCATAGAGGACTCTAAGCTATCAACTTCCAGACAGTGTTCAGAAGCCATTAAGAAGGCTAACAGAATGTCAGGTTATATAGCGCCTTGATGTGTGCAGTACAAGTCACAGGAGGTTCTGCTTAGGCTTTATAACACACTGGTGAGGCCTCATCTGGAGTACTGGGTGCAGTTTTGGTCTCCAGGCTACAAAAAGGACATAGCAGCACTAGAAAAGGTCCAGAGAAGAGCGACTAGGCTGATTGCAGGGCTACAGGGGATGAATTATGAGGAAAGATTAAAAGAGCTGAGCCTTTACAGTTTAAGCAAAAGAAGATTAAGAGGAGACATGAGTGAAATGCGTTACAACAGTGGATCAAAACTCTTACTTAGACATGAGTTCATCAAGGACACAGGATTACAGCTGGAAACTTGTTAAGCATAAATTTAGGAAGTGTCTCTTCACACAGAGAACCACAGACATATGGAATTAGTCACCAAGCAGTGTGGTGGACAGTAGGACTTCAGTGACCTTCAAAACTCGACCTGAAGTGATTTAGGGGGATTGAGGTGAATAGGATTGGTGATCTTTGTTGGGCTGAATGAATCTAATATTCTGAGAAAATAAAACAAACCTGGATAAGACGCCTGAGCATCACTCTCACTAATACTAAGTTGATGGAGGGTAGAAAGCAAACCTAACATGCATGTCTTTAAGATGTCTGAGAAAATGAATGTGAGCTTAAGAACGATAGCTAAACTGTGACCAGCTCCCCAGAGGTGACATGCCACCAAATGTTTTAACTTCCCCTGTTTACTTGTGGAGTAACATTCTTGATACAGCAGAAATGTTACATGTTACAATTTAAAGGTGCATAAGCTTGTTTCAGCCTTTTATGAGTAGATTTGAACATGCAGTGAATCATATTGTAACATTTCTAAGGTTTCTTATACTTGACCTTCCCAAAAGAAAGCTGAGATTTTAACAATGAAGTATTGTGGTTTAATGTGTTCAAAAAGTGCAAAATCAGTCTCTGTGGAGTAAATCTATTGGATCTGTCAAGGCCAGCACATTAAATAATGTCTTCGGCAATGCACATTGTGCCACCCTCCCATAAATAACCTTACTAGGCTTGAGATAATACACTTAAAGTATTCAAAATCCATACTGCAATACAGGCCTTACAATAAAATGATCTCATGATACAATGCATTCTTGGAATGACAACAAAAAAATAATAAATAATTTAAATATGGTGGATTGGTATGGAATATGGTAGAAAGCATTCAGTGCCCATCACTCTTTTCCATTTTGAAACCTTAGGTTAAAATCATTTCGATTATTTTTTTTTTCCTCAACAAGCAACACTCAATATGCCAGAATGACAAAACGAAACAGGATTTCAGTGTACAGAAGTCCCAATAGCGTTATTTGTCGAATAATTCATTGGTTGAAAGTCCTCAATGTCAGTGTGTCAGAGAGAGTCATCTTCAAATTTCCAACTGGCTTTTTATTTGGTGTGCCGCGTTACAAACGGTGCCCTGCCTACTCCTTTTCTGGATTGTGGGGAAACCTCCAAAAAAAAAAAATAAAAAATCGGAGTGGTCTCTCCTAGACTTTCTCGGATGTGATGGGATATGGGGATGGATATTGGAGGAGTAAACTGCAAAACAATGATTATATTTTTATATTATATACATTAAAGAACCATCAACAACAAATCTGATCAAATTAATAATATAAACAAACAATTATCATAAAAGTAAAGTTGAAAAAATCAGACTCTGCAACTACATGAATAAAAAAAATTGAGTATGTATTCAGGTTAGCGGAGATGGCCCAAAAGTTGATAGAAATCTATGTTTTGGACCTAATACATGTATGGAAAATTTGGTTGACCTAAGTGAAAGTGTACTCAAGTTATCGTGTTTACATAAACACACACACCTGCACACACACACACAGACAGACACACAGACATGGAATTTTTGGATGATTCCAATACATTCACTATACTTCATATACGAGAAAGTCAGGGAGGTTTAAAATGTCAAGATTCATCAAAATCTCGACATCGAATGTTTAGACGATTACAATACTTTCCCAATACGTTGTATATGAGAAAGTGAAAAGGTAACCACTTCCTGTTCTTTTACCATTCGCTCCCCCTCTCACTCTAGAGACACACCCTGAGCCCTCACAAAGTGCTTACCCCCCAAGACTCTCCCGACCAGAGGCCATGCAGTAGCGACACACGTCACAATATCAGTATGCATGTGAGATGTGTAACAAAGCCATGCCTAGTCACACACATGGTGATTTAAAATGAACCTCTGGTCCCTCCATGTACTGTAGACGTGTGTTAGTCACTGCTATCACTTGGTATGAGTTTGGGCACTGCCAGCTTTGACTGCATTGATATTTCTTTTTCATTCATTTAAATGCACTTTGTGATGTGTCTGGGTCATATATGAATAAAATATTTATTTAATTTCAAAAGGGAAACAAATGTTATTGCTAATACTGTGCACTCTTTTGATTTTATGAACTTTGAGATGTGCCTAGGTCAGATATGACAAAAATGTTTATTTTTTGATTTCAAAAGAAAAAAAGGTATTGTTACTACCTCAGATTCTGTTCAATTATAGCTTTTGATTGCTTTTTTATGCACTTTTTGTTGTGCCTGTGTCAGATGTGACCAAATTTAAAAGAGAAGGAATGAATAAATGTTACTTGTTTTTCAATTCATTTGTTTTGGTTTAAAATTTCTTTTTACCTCCCACTTACCGGCTACTGGAAATGTCTGGCTTAGCTAAATTTCTAGGTTTTAAAATCTGGTCCAACTGAATGTGTAAACGAATAGCCCTGATGTACAGTATCCAAACAGTGGTCAAAAGACAGAGAAATAAGGTCAAAAAATCTAGACAATTGAAAATAAACAGACAGACAGACAGACAGATAGACAGATAGATAGATACTTTATTAAAACCCAAAGGGAAATTCACATACTCCAAAAGCAGCATACTGATAAAAACAATATTAATTAAATAGTGATAAAAATGCAGTGTAAGTTAAAAAATGAAGGTAAAACAGACAATAACTTTGAATAATGTTAACGTTTACCCCCCGGGTGGAATTGAAGAGTCGCATTGCGTGGGGGAGGAACGATCACCTCAGTCTGTCAGTGGAGCAGGACAGTGACAGCAGTCTGTTGCTGAAGCTGCTCCTCTGTCTGGAGATGATCCTGTTCAGTGGATGCAGTGGATTCTCCATGATTGACAGGAGCCTCCTCAGCGCCCATCACTCTGCCACGGATATCAAACTGTCCAGCTCCATGTCTACAATACAGCCTGCCTTCCTCACCAGTTTGTCCAGGCGTGAGGCGTTCCTCTTCTTAATGCTGTCTCCCCAGCACACCACCGCGTAGAAGAGGGTGCTCGCCACAACCGTCTGATAGAACATCTGCAGCATCTTATTGCAGATGTTGAAGGACGCCAGCCTTCTAAGGAAGTATAGTCGGCTCTGCCCTTTCTTACACAGATCATCAGTATTGGCAGTCCAGTCCAATTTATCATCCAGCTGCACTCCCAGGTATTTATAGGTCTGCACCCTCTGCACACAGTCACCTCTGATGATCACGGGGTCCATGAGGGGCCTGGACCTCCCAAAACCCACCACCAGCTCCTTGGTTTGCTGGTGTTCAACTGTAGGTGGTTTGAGTCGCACCATTTAACAAAGTTCTTGATTAGATTCCTATACTCATCCTCCTGCCCACTCCTGATGCGGCCCACAATAGTAGTGTCATCAGCGAACTTTTGCATGTGACAGGACTCTGAGTCATATTGGAAGTCTGATCTATATAGGCTGAACAGGACCGGAGAAAGTACAGTCCCCTGCAGCGCTTCTGTGCTGCTGACCACAATGTCAGACCTGCAGTTCCCAAGCCGCACATACTGAGGTCTGTCTGTAAGATAGTCCACAATCCATGCCACCAGGTATGAATCTACTCCCATCTCTGTCAGCTTGTCCGTAAGGAGCAGAGGTTGGATGGTGTTGAAGGCGCCAGAGAAGTCCAGAAACATAATTCTAACAGCACCACTGCCTCTGTCCAAGTGGGAGAGGGATCGGTGTAACATATAGATGATGGCATCCTCAGCTCCCACCTTCTCCTGGTATGCGAACTGCAGAGGGTCGAGGGCATGGTGGACCTGTGGCCACAGGTGGTGAAGCAGCAACCGCTCCATGGTCTTCATCACATGTGACATCAGGGCAACAGGCCTGAAGTCATTCAGCTTACTAGGACATGATACCTTTTGGACTAGGGTGATGCAAGATGTTTTCTATAGCCTTGGGACTTTCCCCTGTTCCTTGCTCAGGTTGAAGATACACTGTAGAGGACTCCCCAGCTCCAACGCACAGGCCTTCAGCAGTCGTGGCAATACTCCATCTGGACCCGCTGCTTTGCTGGCACAAAGTCTCCTCAGCTCTCTGCTTACCTGAGCTGCTGTAATTTATTGTGGGTGGGGATGTCTCACCTATGCTGGTATCAGCAGAAGGATGGTTGGAGGATGCAGTACTCTGAGGTGAGAGTGGGTTAGTGTGGTCAAACCTATTAAAGAAGCTGTTCCTCAGGTTTGCTCTCTCCACGTCTCTCTCGATGGTGGTACCCCACTTTGAGCTGTAGCCAGTGATGGTCTTCATCCTATCCCACACTTCCTTCTGTGGTATAGTGGGTCCACAGCTCGTTGAGCAAAGGCCATTTTATATAAATAATCACCGCACCCGAAGCGGCTTCGTGAGGGGGGCGTTGTAGCGAGCCGCGGGACGCTCGGGGTTGTGGGCGTTTCTCACCGAGTGCACAGGTGAGGAACTGCCCACATCCGTGATTGCTCCTGTGGCTAATGCTACAGCTGTGATGGCCCCTCGTCATTTAAAAGAAGCGCGAGTCGGGTTTAGAGAGAGGATCAGAAAAAGAATGAAGGAGAAGGAAGAGAACGGAGGTTAGAGGGAAGGAGGAAGCAGGCGAGCAAGTCAGTGTAGGAGGAAGGAGGCGAGCAAACGCTCGCAGGCAGCTGAAGGCAGCCTGGGTGTTTGGCCAACACCCGGGAGAAGTGGTTGTGGTCGCCCCCGCAGAAGATTGTTTTGTAGGGCGGGAGTGACCGGGAAGGTGTAGGACTCTCCGCGGAAGTTAGCGGGAGTCGGGACTTGGGACGCAGTGTCCCTAACGTGAGAGCCTTGGCCGTTAAGGGATTCCCAAGTCGCTGTCCGGAGGAGCCGACCGGAGCCAAGGATCGGTGAGGCAACTGACAGCAGGAGCAGAAGTAGGCAATAAGAAGGTCAGCTGCATTGAGAGCGTCTCACCTGTTGCAAAGCCCAACTGGGAGAAGCAGGTGAGACGCCAACACTAGACACTAGTTTTAATTGAAGGCACCGGACTTCTTGTTGTTTTAAAGACTGCTTCCTGTAGGAACATTTTAACCTCATTGGTTTTAAAGGATTGTTTTTTTTTCTAGTGTTTTAACCTCCACGTTTTCATTTTATTGGATTATTTATTGAAGAACTTGGAGCACTGCACTTTATTTACTTTATGGACACTTTGTTTTGATTGTTTTAATAAAAGCACTTTTGCACATTTCAACCATCCCCTTGCTTAGATGTTATTGCCTTCGCTGACTAGCTCATCGGTAACATTACCGACGGTGTTGGGTTCAAGGGTTCCCAAACAGCGATGGGAGTGTGGAGCCAGAACCCACATTGTCACACCTTCATGCTGTTATTCTGCAACTTTTGCTCTAGTTTTCTCCTGTACTGCTCTTTCACCGCCCTGAGCTGGACTCGGAGTTCCTTCTGCACACGCTTGAGCTCATGTTGATCATCACCGCCTTTAATAGCCTTCTTTTTCTGGTTCAAAAGGCCCTTGATGTCACTTGTCATCCATGGCTTGTTGTTAGCATAGCAGCATACTGTTCTTACTGGAACTACAATGTCCATACAGAAGTTGATGTAATCAGTTGTGCAGTCAACAGCCTCCTCAATGTTCTCATTATGGTGACCCCTGCGGGATATCCCAGTCCGTAGTTCCAAAGCAGTCTCTCAGAGCCTGCTCTGCCTCAGGGGACCACTTCCTGAATGAGCGTGTGGTTGTAGGTAGCGCCCTCACTCTTGGTTTGTATTGAGGCTGAAGCAGAACCAGGTTATGATCTGCTTTCCCAATTGCAGGCAGCAGGGTGGTGCTGTATGCGTCTTTAACGTTTGCATACATGAGGTCAATAGTCCTATTTTCCCGGGTGTTACAATCCACAAACTGGGAGAAGGTGGGTAATGTTTTGTCCAGCATCACATGGTTAAAATCTCCAGTGATTAGCACAAGCACTCAGGGTGTTGTGTTTGTAGTTTAGCAACAGCGGAGTGGATGACGTTACACGCTATCTCCACGTCCGTGCGAGAGGGGATGTAAACAATAACAAGAATGACGTATCCAAACTCTCTGAGCAAGTAGTAGGGACGCAGACTTACGGCCAACAGTTTGATGTCCCTGCAGCAAGTGGAGGTTTTAACGTTTACATGTCCAGGGTTGCACCACCTTGTGTTCACATAGAGAGCGATAATAGACCTCTTCAGGCTAAGATTCATTTAACAAGAGAGGAGAACAATGTATGATCAAGATTTTTGGATAAAATAACTGTCCGACAAAGTCTTATGAAGTTTCTGAGTTTTTCAATACAATGTGGATCTTTAGTCTGGTTGTCTGTGCCAGTTCGAGAGATGCAAACAATCCTCATACCTGGCCATAAAACTCTTGCCTTTATTCAAATCGTGTTGTAATGTGTTAAATTTTAGCATGAGTTTGACTTCCCATTCTTGTCTCTCTTGCTGTGTTCTGAAGTTGCCCATAAGCACTGTGACTTTAAAGTCCCTCTCACAGTGTCCATGGCTGTTGAAGTGTCCTCTCACTGTGTCCAAGTGTATCACCATAAAGGGAAATGGGGTGGGATCATTTTAGTTTGTGCAATTAGATTTAATTTATTGTTCTTTAATACAGTCTTCATTTTCTTATTTTATTACTGGCTGCTTCTTTGTCTCTGTGAGGGAGTGTGTGTGAGTCGAGCCAAGGCTGGGTGTGTTCCTGGGATCTCCACCAAAAAAAAAAAAATAAATCAATAGTGAGAGAGCACAAATGTCCTTGCTTAATAGATGATGTTATACACAACCTTCACGGCAGTGCTGGTGCTGCTGTCAGTGCAGATGGCAGACTGAACAGCCGAGGTGTTTTTATACTTTCGTGAACCATGGGGGCGTGACAGTGGGCGGAGCTTAGATGGGGTTGTAGGTCTGCTTCTGGCTGTGAAGGAGAAACAGACGTGCATCCTCAGATGCTACCTCAAACACTTAACAACATCATTAACAGAAGATGCGATTATCAAGGTGGGCACTGAGGTGGGGATTCTTTCCTTTGTTTTATAACTCCAGATACTGTTGATTTCGAGATGACATGTTTTGTGATGAACAAAAGTCAAGTAGGTTAATGAAAAGAACTAAAAAAAAAGAATTACTAATTAACAGAAACAAAACAAAACTTTAGGATGAAAATGTAAAACAAAACAAAATACAAAAACAGAACAAAACCCCGGGATGAGACAGACAGCAAGCCATGGCAAAGGAGATTTTGCCAGCCATACAATCATCCATTTTCTGGTTGGAGTTGGAGCCCATACTGGCAGCATTGGGCAGAAGGCAGGAAACAAACCCTGGACAGAATGGCAGTCCACTGCTTCTCCAGTCTTTGGGATGTTGGTGTAAAACACCACAAGGAAACAGGAAACATATACAAAACCCCACACCAGTTCAAGGTTCAAACCCCAGGACTCCGGAGCCGTGAGGCAGCATTGCTAATGCCTTATACCCTCCAAAGGGATATTACACTTAATCCAGATTGCCAGAGTCATCATTGTGTTCAAATGATTTTTTGTTCCCTCTTCACTAAATAGGCCATTTCAATCTTCCATGTTTTATCTCTTTGATTTACTAGTCTGTGTCCAATCCATTACTGCAGCACCCCGCATCATGACCTGCGAGGGCTGAATCTCATCGTGTGAATTAATAAATAACATGGCATGGCTATTTCAAGCTCATTGTCCCAATGAGCCTTTCAGACACCCGCTGTTGTAAAGACCTTGAAAGCAGCAGGACATAAACCAGTGTAGCACTTGATGGCACTGCCCGCTGGTTAACTCTTTAGTTTACCCTCACAGTCCATGCTTGATTCATGTGCCCCCCCAAAGAAACCTCATATTCAGCACAATTAGATTTATGGTATAATGGTACAAAAAACAACATTGTGGTAGTCTAACCACCTCAAGAGTTCACCCCAAAGAGTCCAATATTTGTTTTTATCATCCAGTACCCCCATTCACTTGTTAAACTGCACCAGTGGCACACGTGGTTTTCATAATCACTAATTTGAAGTAAGTATGCCATTGATGGAATTTAACAAATGCCTGAAATGACTGGAGTTCTTTTAGCCATCACACAACACATCAAGATGGTTTTGGAAAGCCAAATAAATCAGTTTGGAAAGGTCCATACAGTAGTTCCACTTTAAAATCAAATCAAATCAAATTTTATTTGTCACATACAAATTACACATGCAGTACAATATGTCGTGAAATGCTTATTTGCTGAACTGTGATGAGTGCTTTTAAGGGAAATATAAAAGGACAATAACAATAATACGTGACTTTATAAATATCAATACAAATAATTAATAGAAATTTAAATAAGTGATTATTAATAAATAACTAAAATAATTCAGACCAGAGCACCGGGAGACTTTGTGCCCAAGGAACCAAGTTACCCGAACTATTCTATAACATTTCAGTAATTATTTACTGCTCTGATGCTGATCTTTATGATTATAAAATAGGTCATTACGATAGCAACTGACGTGAAGAATACATAATTAATTGCAGAATTATGGTCTTCTCTTTGGCTCAAAAACTAATCAGCACATTGCCATCTCATAACAGGCTTAAGTTTCGAGTTTGGTATTTTTCCGTCCAGCCGTTTTAGCTCTAGAAATTGTGACACACAGACAGACACACACCCGTCATTGAGATATCAATGTTTTCAGTATCAGTCTACCAGAGATAGAAATTTTTGACGAAATTAAAGCTTTTGCTCCTCGCCCATAGACGATAGGTTATGGAGGGGAAAGGTGCAAAGAAAAAACTTAGCAACTTATGTAATAAATAATGCGAGAGAGCTAACAAGAGGGCATCATGTATTTCTGGACCCTTCAATTATTCAAGAAGCAGATGCACTTTGGTCAGAAGTTCCTCTCAGTCTCTCTGAACTCATCTTCAGGCAGTGGTAGCATTTATCTGATCACGGTACAGAGGAGAGGCCATTGCTAGGATAGCTGGCATCACAGATGATTGTCTTTGCCCTGGTCAAAAATTGTTTGGTGTAGATGCCCTCAAAGTTACGGAGTGCACACCCACTAATGTGTTCAGGTGAATGGTTCATTTCGAATGCTAGGGAGGTTTGGTGAGCTCTTATGTTTTTTTGTGCTTTTCTATATCTTCTGAGATTGTTTGGGATTCTTGACCTGTTTGGCTCTATTTTCTAACTATTCTCCAGATTTAAGATTTGGAACTTTGTTTGCTTGGATTGCCTTATATTTTAAGCTAGAGGCAGAATGGTGCAGTGGTTCAGGCTTTGGATTTTAGCTGCTGAGGTTGTAGGTTCAAATCCTGTTAGTGTCAGTATGTGACCCTCAACAAGTCACGTCAACTGTCTGTGCTGTAATTGGAAAAAACAAAAAGAAATGGAACCAATTGTACCTCAAATGTTGTAAGCTGCTTTGGATAAAAGTGTCGGCCAAATAAATGTAAACTCTGTTGTGCTCTTTGGAACTTCACATTATCACAGAGCATCTACTGTGGAAAGAAAACCTTCTTATTTTTATAAGATTTCTGTGTTTGTCTGCTATTTTCTCATCTGGCTTTGGCGATATATTCCCCTCTAGTGGCCATTACTGAGAGTGTTTTGTCAAAACAGAAAAAAACAAAGTTACCTGAAATGTCCGAGTTGTAATGTAACACTGATCTTTCATCTTCATCAATTTTGTAAAAATAAAAAATACTACCTGGTCCGCTGGAAATGCCATTGTTTGGTCAAGTTGCATTTGAAATGAAGTGATACACATTTAATATATTTATTTTGCTCTTTATCATCATGAAAAATAATGCTTTAAAAATTGCTTTATTTTTTAATGCAGACCAAGTAACAAATCAACAGCAACTTCATGGTTCTCTGAATTGTCCAACCAGGAATTAACATGAAGTGGGGAGATAAACTGTCACAACTTGGAGCTGGAAATAGTCCAAGAGCATGTGACGCAGCATTAGTAATTGAGAGGAACAGGCTAAGCTATAGGTGACTGCCATAAATGAGACAAATGGTGTGTGTGGTTGGAAGGACAGTGAGGCCCATTGTTTTCCCATTTGAAACTCCATGGCCGGAGTTGTCACTGTAAGTTTTGGCTGTGCATAGTTTACCAAAAGAAAGAAGAAGAAGGAGAACTTGTGGTTAACACCATGTTATTGACTCAGAATAAGGGATGAGTGGGGAGTTGCTGTAAAGGGATGGATACTCAGCACAAATTAGCAAACTGTTGAGATTTGAATGCTTCTGAAAGGCATATTGAAATCTTCTTAATTTATAATGTTATGATTATTGCTTACATCATTAACTTCCTCCAACGTTATTTGGTAACTTTGTTGCATTGTTACAACCATCATTTTTTTGGGGGAAAGACGCTGGTTACGAGACATGCAGCTCATTTTGTGTGGCATCACGATGACAATCATATTTAAAATGGTGGCATGCATTATTGCATGTTTAGGCTTTTGAATAAAGAAGAACTTTTCCTAAAGCAGCAGGCAAGTACAGCACTTAGGGAAGGAAAAAATCTCCTCCCAGTTATGACCTTCTTCTACTCTCTTTAACCTGTGAACTTTGTCTATCGATTCTGTTTTTTGTCTCTGGGTATGCCTATTGGTTTGCCCACACACCTTTCATCCACACTTACCTCAACATACAAAAGGGGGAAAATCCCAATTTTATCTCCCAGCATTCCTTCTGCCCAATTGTCATCCACTCTTCTTATCACAGTGAGAATTTCATCCTGTGTTGCAAAAACAAAAAACAAACAAACAAAAAAAAAGTTAGAATGTATCATTGATGATCAGATGGATTTATTTTACTTGCAAATTAAAATGTAGTGTCACTCATGCATATCTGTGGATCACCTCATTGGCTCAGATCAAGTATGCAAAACCACTCCAGGTCGAGAAGAGGTGCTGTCGCTAACAGTCTTGTTTATTCTCTCCACAGCTCCAAGAAGACACCCCTTAGGGGTAAATGACTCTGCCCTCATTCCTCTGAAATGCCCTGCCCCTTCTTGTACTGAACCATTTAAAGGCTGCTGTAACCAGAATGTGGCATCTTAGTCTTGACCCAAACTTACTGCAGGATGGAGCTCCAGGGACAAACCCTTAGCAGAGAGCCATCAGAGGGACTACAATGTGTGTGTTCATTTTGCTCTTGCATCATCGAGCGCCTATTTATTTTGCTGCCAACACTTGTTTTTTTGTTGAAATATTATTAAACAGGGTTGGCACCCCAAATATTCTTTGGACTTTGTCTTTTCCTCATACCCAATGGTAAATATACCTGTAAACTGACCTGAAATGGTATTCTGTATGGAAAGCCACTAAACATTGAAGTCACTACCAATGACACGGTGTATGACTGACCCACTAAGTCTCTTCACTGCTGCTTCTACAATTTTGAAATTTGAAAAAAATTAGTTCTGCATTATCACTCCCATCAACTTTACATGTGATCCTAAGTCAATAATTTCACCTGAAACTGCTCACATTGTGTGCAAATCACCTGAAACGGCTCACATTGTGTGCAAATATGAAATTGTTCTATTACAACCATAAAATGAATGTGCATAGGGGGCTCTGATGAGGTAAGCACTACCACTAACAACCTTGTCTTTCCGACTTTAGCTCTGAAGGACCAGAGCCAGACGACACCTGACCACATCCCATGCCTACCGCCCAAGCCCCGCCTCTTCAGGGTTTGGAGGTATATAAGCAGCAGCCTGACAGAAGTTGCTGTCATTTTGACCCAGGAGCAAGAGAGTAATAATACTGGATGCTCGTCAGCTTAAAAGTACTATTTTGATTGTTGGTGCCAGTGGCAGATATTTTTGCTTGTGTCCCTCTGATTTTGATTTTCTTTTATTTAAACAGGGATTACTAGTCTCGCTCCTCAATATTTTGAAACTGTTCATCCTTAATCACCATCACAGACCTCATTGGTCACTTCTTGTCGCTTGCTTTGCTGTGTTCCAGTTTTTTAAATATAGTAACAATTTTGCTCTAGCCATAAAATGACTTGTTTTAATGTTCACTTTGTAAAGGCGCTATGTAAAATAACAAATCTCCTTCATCCTCTTGTTTTGACATTTTACCCAGGCTGACTTAATTCAGCTGAAACTGCAGACATTATACAGCATAAATATTCAAACAAGTGTGTTATAGCTGTAAAGTGAACTGAAATAGTGTTAAATGTGTAAAGGCACTATATACAATATCAAGTCTCAGTCACCACTATTGACCTCTTATGTTAAGCTGCCACTTCTTCATTTACTTTTCACATTGTAAAAATAACAATAAATTGGAATATTGTTAACCAGGCAATAAAGCAGTATGAAAAGTCTCAAACACCGTGTGGCCAAGAGCATGTCATGTTAGGTGTCAGTAAAAATAAGAACACAATTAAACTATAGCCATTGTAATGGACGGCTAGGACCCTTGCCTAGCTGGGATGGCTGGAGAATGGAAGGACTGGGAGGAAAACAATATCTCCCCTGGGACACGAGAGGGCAGCTGCCCTGATTTGCATCAGGGCCACGGGAACAGAGCATGGAAGCACAACCCGGTTGGGGCCCGTGGCCACCTGGATAGTACCTAAACCTTGGACTGTAGCACTTCCGCCACACCAGGAAATGCTGCAGGAAGCAACGAGCACCTGGAGCACATCCAGGTGCAAGATAAAGGGAGCCGCCTCACTCCATTGTAGGAGCCGGAGTTGGGAGGTGGAGGACAGAGCTTGTGAAGGAAGAAAGGAGTAGAGGTGGCAAAAGAGAAGAAAAGAGAGAAGAAAGAAAGGACTGAGTATTAGTGCTGGTGATTTGTGCACTGTGTGTGCTAAAAGAAAAATAAAATGTGTGCGTTTCAGTATATGTTTAGTCCGGGGTGGACTCCACACCACAAAGTGTTGTTTAGTAGTTTTCACTGTGTAAAAGTGCCATAAACAATACATCTCTCTCGCCTCTGGTGACAATCAATGCTAAGTGTGTCATTGTCACCTATCACCTGTCACTGTTCAATTTGTACAAATGTGGAAACAACAGCATCACAGAGAGAAAGTGATTTGGCATGTTATTTGTAAAGTCACTGACTGGCTGTGTGATGACGAGTCATTCGCTTCTATCTGCCAGTGTCACATTATAGGAATGTCCTAGACCTGTAAAATAAAACTGGAATCAATGGTCCTGTGTACTGGTGAGTAAGGCACTATAAGAATGAGAAGGTGAGTGGAGAAGACAGTCAAGGCAATAAATCCAAACTAATGAGATGGCAAAGATCTTGGCCTTAATCTATATATATATATAAATATATAAAAGTCAATGTGCGTATGTATGTATGTTCCAGCATCACGTCCAAACGACTGGAGCGATTTTCATGAAACTTGGTACACATGTTTCTCAATAGTCGACTAAAAATACTGTAGGTGAAATCAGCCCTAACCCACCCCCTTCTGGGTAGGCTGGGGGGTGATCTTACAGTCTTGTATGCATGTTATCATCCAGTTGACACTCAAAACGACCACCAGAGGGCGAACTGGAGGTGACCGCCAGCATTCTTTATGTTTGAGCGCCACTGCGCCCCTGTTGCTTTTGAAGTTAAATAGAGTTCTACACATGCAAGTATGTGTGTCTGTCCGGCCTGGAAGTGAGATGTAGAGTCAGGGTGAGGGCTCCAGCTCCGAGGATACGCAAGCGATGCCAGCACACCGGCAAAAGGAAACCTCCTAAGAAAGACAGTCGCTTAGCTGCTAATGCACAAATTATGTGAGCACGTCGGCAACACGAATCCTCATAGCAGAGAGATGCCCAGAGTAGTTCTGACGATTTCAATACTTTCTCTAGGATCGGCTTACACAGTTAGTATATACCAGGCGTCTGCTAGCATTCTTTATGTCTGAGCACCGCTGTGCCCCTGTTGCTTTTCAAATTAAATAGAGTTGGCCGGTTCCGAGCGTCAACTGGATGATAACATACATACAAGACTGCACGACAAGCACATTAAGTGAGTCTTTAATGTTTGTTAATTTATTTTTATTTTTAAAGTTGTGTTTTTTTTTAATTATGTTTTTCTCAAACAATTAAAAAAAAACACTTATTTTCCTCTTGGGCAACGCTGGGTATTTCAGCTAGTGTAGAATATAAAGTGTTGGGTGGAATCTAGGGGTTTCAATGTGAAAAAGTGAGTGCACATGACAGTCAACACAAGAATTTTAAGCAAAGGCCAAATCCATGATCTGGCAGTGATCCCAGCCTTAATTTAACATATAAAGTACTGAACAGAGTGTACATTAGGACAAAGTTTAATCCTGAAAGGCGCTATATTAAAGAGAAAGTGATTGGCTGAGACAGCCAAAAGTGGTGTCCCTTCTGTCATTCCGAGGAGCACAAGGCCCAAGAAAGACTGCTGCCAACTTCAGTTTGAAACAGAAGACAGACTGAGTGAGTCCTACACAGAGTGGGCACCTCCTTCTCCTGCATCCTTTGGTTGGATAGCCCAGCCACATTGTGCATCTCAGATGACCACAGAGTCCCAATTAGCCGAGTCAGTTCTTCCATTTTCACAATGGGTTTGTTAGGAATCCCATCAATAATATGACATTTTTTGTAAGTTTTTGGTTACCCGCTGTCACGGCCATTTACTAATTTCCACAAAACAAATCCCAGTGGTGGTTTACATTCCGCTGATTCCCGCTGGCTGTCCTTTCCTAGCACTGCTGGCCGTTTTCTTCCTGGGTGGTGTGGTTGACCTGGAAAAGCCCTTAGCAGAATAAATGGGTTTGGCAAGCTTTTGAAAAGGGATCTGCTGTATACTTAAAGGTCTAATTTGCGCTCGTGAAGCTTTTCTGCAGGAGCAAGTGACCGCCTGCCACATGTCTGCGGAGAGTTAACAATCAACTCCGTGCCTCTGAGAGGGGAGAGAAGGGAATGTTAGCTGGCATCACAGCTGCTCAGACTAGAATCAGGCTGGGTGGCATAGTGTTCAGCCTCCTGGGTCTGAATCTTATGTCTGTGTGAAGTAGGCATGTTCTCCGCATGGTCTCCTACATTCCAGAGAAGTCCATGTTAGATTAATTGGCAGCTATGTGCTTGAGAGGGCCCCATAGAAAATAATTAGGGTTAGAGTTAGGGTTACCCCCTCAGGGCTGCTTCATATCCTGTACTTCCGTGATTGAGAATATTCTGTCATATTATAATGTACCTTGTGACAGACTGGCACCCCATTTCGAATTGGCTCCTGTCTACAGTTGCCTAGACCAACTGTTCCCAAATGTTTTTGAGCTCAGGTGCCCCAAAATGTTGTGCCATCTTTTCAGGGCTCCCCACTAACTTAACCCTAAGGCAGTGAAGTACAGCAAGATGATTGCTAACAGAAGTCACATCACATGATTTTGTATAATAGCAGACCTGTTAATCAAAGCTACAGAAGACTATGAAAACATGGCACTGTGAAAAAGTATGTGCTCCCTTGCTGATTTCCTCTTTTCTTTGCTTATTCATAGCAATTGTTTCAGATCTCCAAGCAAATTTAGTATAATACAAAAGACAACCCAAGTAAATGCATTACACAGTTTTTAAATGGTCATTAGATTAATTGAAGGAAGGAAGATCACCAGCACCTATATTATCCATGTGAAAAAGTAATCCCACCCGTGGCTGTGTGTGTTGACTCCATACTTCCGGGAACCTTTTGAAGCCGCCACCCACTGATAATGTTTCCAAGGATGAGCCTAGCATGTGAGGACAAACACGCACTCAGCGACAGTAATGGCAGTGCTGTTGTTACATTAAAGTCAAACAAGTGTTCAAAAGTACAGTGCTCCTTCCATAATAAATAATCCATATAAACAGTGCCAGTCCATGAGTTTCAAATCCAGATTAAAAGAAGTTAAAAACAAACAGCCATCATTGCTCGTTCAGCTGTCGGAGACACTAACAGCCGCGGGCCTCACTTCCTGACTCCTATCTTAGCCTCCTTGAGGGGCTTAGCCAGACCACCTGGGGTCAGTTGTCCTTTCATCTTACTTCTCGCTCCCTCAGCATACCTCGGATCCCTGAAAAGGATGCCACTTTGATCACACCCACTCCTTGAAAGCTAATCACTGAGAATGAGCTGACTCTAGAGCGTCGATCCTTCACTCCCTCACGTGCCAACGACCGCTCTGCCTCTCACTCTCACTGGCTGGCTCTCACGGCTCTGGCTCTCTGTCTCTGTCTCGTTGTTTCCTAGTACTTGCGCTTCCAATTTTTAAAGTGGGGCGAGGCACAGCTGTGGCAATCACAGCTAAAGTGCTAATGAGGGACACGGGTGATCCTGCATATGTGCACGAAGTGAAGGGCTATCCGCTCCCACATCTCACACTGAAGACGCTCAGACCACACTACTATAGTCCACGTGAAGATGCGAGTGTTACTGTTATTTAATTATTTAAACTTGCCAATCAGCCACAGACCTCACTTTACCAACCCCCCCCCCCACCAGCCAAACTTAATACTTGGTTGTGCCACCATTAGCAAGATGAGTCCAGCTGCAGACCTCTGTAGCTTCGTGATTCAGTAGCTCCGCAGGACAGCCAGTTGGATTGCAATTTTTTGTTACTTGATTTAATGGACTTGAGTCAGATCTCTCTCAGCCAACCTTAATCTTAACCATAGTCAAGCCAGGTGTTATCTCTGAGGTATAATATAAAGCGACAACCTCCTCAGTGACATGAGCTCTGAAGGTCTGCAACTAGAGTTTTAGATTTTAAATAGAAAATAGATTTCATTTATTTTTTTCTCCAGCCGTCTGGAGTTTTTTTTTTGTTTTTTCTGTCCTCCCTGGCCATCGAACCTTACTCTTATTCTATGTTAATTAATGTTGACTTATTTTTCTTACTGTGTCTTTTATTTTTCTATTCTTCATTATGTAAAGCACTTTGAGCTACATTTTTTGTATGAAAATGTGCTATATAAATAAACGTTGTTGTTGTTGAATCTATTGCCTTTAGCAGCAACAACTGCAATCAGCCTTTGGTATCAGTGTGGAGAAATTCTGGTCCACTCTTCACCATTTTGATCAGCTTTTGACTATGAACTGCCCTTTCAAGGGCGTGCCACAATATCTCAATAGGGTTCAAGTCAGGGCTGTAGCAGGCCACTCCAAAACCTTCATTCAATCAGAGGTGGACTTGCTCTTGTGCTTTGAATTGCTGTTCTGCTCCATAAGCCAACTGCGTTTGAGCCACCAGACTCATAGTCGTGCCGAGGAGGATCTGTTGCTTCAGGAAATCATCATCATTGAGCCTTTCGGAAGGGAGCTTTCGCATGACCTGTTGGGCATCTCCTGTTATCCTGGGTCATCCAAAAAATTCATCTTCACCAGCACATCCCTGAGCCACTCAGAGTCAGTGCTCCACTCATATCAGGATGTTATGTGCCTCTTGGGGTTCCTTTGGTGCAAGACCCCAATTCTGGTACCATGTGATGTGTGAGTCGCTGCCTTTCCTCTAAAAGACAAGGCTGAGTCTAAGGATTTCAGAAAAATCAGCCCCTTTATTCAACTTGAAACAGGAATAGCAAGGTTATTTATTGTAGCGGGAGCTACCACTCTACTACACACAGACACAGCAAACGAGTAGGGTCAGGGCCAGGTCAGTGGCCAAGTTATAATGTTCCCTGCATCAGCCATCGGGTGACAGACACATTGCACGAGGAGGCGGTGACCTTGCCGTTGCCTCTGTGAGGTGCTGCAAACCTGTGGGTTGAGGTGAACCTGCGGTTGCCTCGGTAACCGACAAGCAGTCCTCAACAGACACATCAATCACATTTTGACGTGTTGCCCCATTGGACAGGATCTCAAAAGAGTTAAAAAATCTCACACCCCCTCCCACTTTAACTTCCTTCCATCCATCCATTATCCAACCCGCTATATCCTAACTACAGGGTCACGGGGGTCTGCTGGAGCCAATCCCAGCCAACACAGGGCGCAAGGCAGGAAACAAACCCCGGGCAGGGCGCCAGCCCACCGCAGCACCTTAACTTTTTCCCTTTAAATTTCAGAGGGAGTAAAATAGTCTTGTATGTTTTTACACCCCCTTGGACACAGCGAAGGTTCACCTGTTCCGAACTCCCATAAGGGGTCTGCTGGAGCAAATCACGGCCAACTACATGGAGGTTGCTACCAACTTAAAAGAGACCCTAAAGTTGTCTTTGACTAACATCTTGGGGGAAACTTGCGAGCTGCATACCTGGGCAAGTCCGATGTCCATAGTTTGTGCAGGTGGGAGGCAGCAGTCCCGAGCCAGATGTCCCGGCTGATCACAGCGAAACGACCTGCACTCAGTCCCCACTATTTTGTTCCTACAATGGCATCTTCCATCCTTGGTGTTAGCAACCCTAGGAGTCTGTGCTGGCTGGATTGAAGTCAGGGCCAAGCCCAGATAGCCCCTCTGCTTCCAGGTGGCTTGGGCACCCTCCAGTCTGTGGGTCAGGACTAAAAGCGAGTGGACGTTGTTCCGGAGCATCTCATCACAAAGGTTCTCACCTAACCCTGACAGGATTGCGTCAGTAGCGAGCTTCTCCAAAATGCGCTAGAAGGTGTCCCAGCAGAACCAGCTTTGAATCAGTTCAACTAAGTCCTGAACCTGTTCTCATATAGACTGGTCTGGGTCAATGCGCCACATTGAGAGGGAGGTTTTGCATGACCTGTAGGGTCTCTCCGGTTAAAAACAGGGCCAAAATAGCTGTCCAGCCTCCCCTATCCAAGTGTTGCTCGAAGCAGAATAGGAAACACTCCGGGTCATCCATGGGAATCATCTTCACCAACATATCCCTGGGGCACGCAAAGACAGCAGCACCTGTAGGAGCTTCATCTTGCTCTGCCAGTATCAGGATGTCATGTGCCTCTTGGGGTTCCACAGGTGCAAGACCCCACTTTTGGTACCATGTGACATGTGAGTCGTTGCCTTTCATCCAAAAGACAAGGCTATGTCTAAGGATTTCAGAAAAATCAGCCCCTTTATTCAACTTGAAACAGGAATAGCAAGGCTATTTATTGTAGTGGGAGCTACCACTCTACTACACACAGGCACAGCAGACGAGTAGGGTTGGAGCCAGGTCAGTGGCCAAGTTATAGTGTTCCCCGCATCAGCCATCAGGTGACAGACCCATTGCACAAGGAAGCGGTGAGCTTGCAGTTGCCTCTGTGGCGCTGCAAATCTGCAAGGTGCTGCGAACGTGTGGGGCGCTGTGAACCTGCGGTTGTCTCTGTGATGGATGAGCAGCCCTCAACAGACACGCCAATCATGTTTCACCATGTCACCCCTCAAAAGAGTTCAAAAATCTCTCAAGGTCTTCTGAAATTTCTTTTGATTGCAGCATGATGTGCTACTTGTTGAAACCGTTTAGCCAACTTCACACTACTGGAATGATTCTGTTGAAGTGATGCTCAGATTTAGTAGGGCTGGTAGCAATCACTTTTGGGTCTCTCTCATCTGATATAACCTTAAAAGTTTATTTGAAGTTGGTTCATTGCTTGATTGATTGACTAAAGGGGAAATTACATTTTCACTTCGGTATCTCTACATATACTGTATATGTATATATATATATATATATATATATATATATATATATATATATATATAAAATCCAATGTCTGTCTGTCTGTCCACTTTTCACAAGATATTTGCTTCAAAATTCCAGTTGATTTTGCAACCTTTCTGATCGCACTATGAATCATAGTTCACTTGTGGTACCGATTTATTTGTGCGAATCCGAGAGAAATGGGGCCCTCCTCACTCACACTCCAGCCTCGGGGCGTTCCTTACCTCCGCAAAGCTAGCGAACGAGAGAACTGCTTAACAGATTTAGATCGTTTTTTTTTTTCTAGAATATGCTTGAATATTCCAGTTGATTTTGCAAATTCTCTCATCGCGCTAAGAATCATAGTTCGCTTGCGGGAGTGATATATTCGTGCTAATCCAAGACAGAGCCTGCGGACTGAGGGGAGGGGGAAGCATGGAGTCAGGAGCGGGGAGTCGGTCTACCTCTGTGTTTTGGAGTGTAACTTACCTCCGCCTAGCTAGCGATACCTGTTTGTTTATTGATTTTCAAAGTCTGTCCTGTTTCACTGCTACGCGGGCGGAGCCACAGGGAATGGCTAGTATAGTATAGATAGATAGATAGATAGATAGATAGATAGATAGATAGATAGAT
>JANRMT010028174.1:41002486-41033739 GCA_026402145.1 Polypterus bichir lapradei | reverse complement strand
ATAGATAGATAGATAGATAGATAGATAGATAGATAGATAGATAGATACTATTTAATAGGGTATCAGGGAGATGTATGTTAAAAATGAAAGATTCCTCAGGTTTCGTCCCCTCAAACTGTTCCATATAACAAGCTCCATTGCAGTAAAAAGTCATCATGATATCTCTTGTCTAAAAGGTGGCTCAATGTCACTTTTTATGCTCATCAATTTGTATCTGTTGATAAAGATCTTTTGATATGACTCACAGCATCTGCCTGGATATAATCTTGATAAAAGCCAGTATTCCAGCAGAATGGAACATGAGACAGTTTCAGCAGAACTGCAATCGCTACTAGAGAGTCTCATAGAGTTCTTTGTCAAGCTACCTGAGGAATTTCATTTCACTGCTGGTCCTTGAGGTATTTATAAATGCAACAGTGGTCTGCCACCATGCTCGCCGGATAGGTAAAGTGATCTACAATCTAAAGATCTTTCTCTTTCGTCATCAGTTCCAGCTCATGGCAGCAGAGCTAACAAGTGTCTATCAGTTCTATGTTTTGGTAGTTTGCTTGTACCTGATGACTTGGTACCTATGCCAGATTCCTGCTTCCTTGCCAGGATATGACCTTGAACTGCTCCGTGATCTTGTGGCATACAAGGCAAGCGGCAATACTGTTGCTTATGCAATGCTGAAAAGTTTTGATGGACACTTGAGGAACCTCAGTGAGACTTTGGTTGGATCAGCCTTCTTTTACAATGAAGTTCCAGTAGTAGAGAAGACTGAGATGGTGCTGGCTTTGAGGTGAAAAGGTGATAACAAATGTATAAAATTAGCTGAGCAACTTATGCCACATAGGCAGCTTCTCCACTTTGTATCATCAAACTGAAAAAAAGTTTGTTACTCTGGGTATAAACCAAAACTTTCTTCTTCTAGAACCTAGCATGTGGCAAACAAATTATTATTACATCAAAGCAGCATGAGGAGTCACTGGACTGATGGTGGTGAACGACTATGCAGAATGGAGACATTTGATGCAATGCTGAGCAACCAAGAACAACAAAAGCAATTTATTCTTCAGGGTATGGAAAAATAGCATCAGGAATTCCCAAATGCCAATAAGGCTACCACAGTAAAACAAAAAACTGAAACTATAGGCAGTGTGTCATCACATTTGTGGCAGCTCGATCTTACAGTTTATTTTGCGCCTATTCAATTGAAAGGTGCTTGTGGAGATTGAGCCACCAGTAAAAACTGTTCTGCAATACACTTTTCTGTATATTCATTTTACACTAAAAGGAAAAGATTTTGGAGTGAGACTATAAATATTGTACATTTTTTCCATTGTCACCCAATTTAGTATATATAGTATCCACTACAGTATATAGTATTTTACATACTACACTATCCATATTATTAAAGCACACTTGACAACATTTCTCGATAAGACAAACAAGTCTATAAATATGACCCACTTGAAAGTTTTCTGGATAGTCAGGTGAATTAATGAAATCAAAAATGTAATTTAGTCAGATCTTATTCTATAGCAGTGGTTCCCAAACTCGGTCCTGGGGACCGCCTGTGGCTGCAGGTTTTTGTTCCAACCAGATTCACAATCGGTGATAATAATCGATAACAAGTCATCTTATTTAATGAGCTGGTCTTTTTTACTCTTCTCTTATTTTGCATTCAGAAAAACACAACAGTATGTTTTTTTTTTTTTTTTACATTTATAAGACATTTAGAAATATTTCTATTTTTTTTAAAGCTGTAAATGCTTAACTCTCTTTTGTTATTTTCCTATTATTTTCTCCTTTTCCTGTGTAGTTCATTTAGCCCTAATAGTGACAATTAACAACCAGTACAGCAGACACCCAGGATGATGAAAGCTGCAACGACTTCAGTGTCAGACCCACTAATTAGTAAATAACCAACTAAATAACCAGAACAAATGGAAAAGCAGAATGAAAATTAGGTTGAAAATACTAGTAATGACTAAACAAACTATGAATTCCCCATATAACTGTTTATATTACATATTAATAAAAATGTTCCAGACTTAGTTTGTAATTTCTACATTGACTCCAAAACACAAAAACTGGGAAATAAACGACTCACTTAATTAGGCCAAGTGTCCAATGAAAAACAGAAGTCGGTTGGAACAACAACCTGCAGTCTCAGGGGGTCTCCAGGACTGAGTTTGGGAACCACTGTTCTATAGGGATGGTAGAAATGATAACAGTGGAGTGTTGTATAGTAAAGTGAGTCAATCTCCAACATATAATAAAAAGGCTTTTATTGCTCACAGCAAACAGGTAACTGACATGTGTTAAAGTATCAAGGGTACAACCAACCACCCTCTTGACTTGCTCATGAGCACCAGAGATCTAAGTATGGCAGCCTAAAGGCCAAACAGACATTGCGTCTATATGTGTCCTACAGGGACCACTGACTGGTGTCGCTACTAATGCAGCACTAAATACTCACAGCAGCGTTTTTTGATAGGGTACCACAGGTGAATCTGCTCTGGGTAGAAGAATTTGACAGGATAGCACACATCGCTTGCCCTGTAGCTGCTATGCCAGTCTGTGATGCCCTGATAAGCTCCGACTCCCCCGACCTGAAAACGAACAGAAGGACTGAACCACGTCTCGAAGACAGCTTTATGTGTTAAAGACAATAATCAATATCTGGAATAAAAGGGTGCCGTCTTTTTGAAGCGCTCATTTTCTTGTAACTGTTTGCCTGAGTGCACAACTACTCATTGTAGAAGATTGCCCCAATTTATACGTCCTTTACCGATTTCAAAAGGCAGCAATTACTGAGCGTCAGCAAGTAACGGCCCTGAGAGAAAACATGGCAGGCATGCTGTCCAGACACCCTCACAAATGGAGTAACCACAGCCTGAGACTTCCAATGGTTTTCCTGCTCTTCAATCCACAATTTCTACACATTTATTTATTTATTTCAAGTGCCTGTAAATGGCCATTTACAAGGGAAAAATACATTTTTACACAGTCCATTCACTTTCCATCCCACTTACCCAGTACCTGGTACAATTTACAACAGCTATTGTGGCTTGAGGCAGAAAGCAATCCTGGACTTAGTGCCAGGCAGTCACAGATCAACATACAGTAGTGAGCTCAGGGTCCGGGCCTGAGAGGAACACGCTGTAGGCATGGAGTTTGCCTCTTTACACTGATCACTGGTGTGAGGCCTTAAGAGGACCTCATGGCTTCTTCGACGCCGATTATGCCATGCCGCTCAGGTCATCAGCAGTGACACACACTGCCAGCTGCTTTGTTCGCTAATGTACGCTGCCCGGCTCTGCCTCAATAAGCTTACCCAGGGTCACACTGCTCCCCCTGTTAGCTAACTCAAGCCCAGGGGTCCAAATCTGAAGAACTCTCTAAGTGCCATATCTGTGCCTGCTGCTCGTGGGCTGCTTTCAGGGTTGCCAGGCGTTCCGATTTGCGCGGGACTCTCCTGATCTCAACTGACAAATCCTGAGTCCCTCATTGTCTCTGAAAATCACGACTAAACAAAAATTGTATGTAGAGAAAAAAATGTAAATTCAATTTTTACATTGAACATCTAGTCAAAGAGGCTCGCTAAATTGTTGCAGACAGCCTGGTGTACCAACTTTTATGAATAAAATTTGTAACTGTCAGCTGAATCCGAGTGTTTGAATCATGCGTGTTTGTGTATGTAGAGTGCTTATGTTGTACGAAACGTTTATTGCAGTAAAAGATTTACAACTAGTAGTCACCGTCAGAATACACTCCTCCACTTCGAATGCACTTATCCCAATGCTCTGGCCACTTTGCAAAGCAGTTCTGGAAGTTTTCTTTCGAGAGTGTCTTTAGTTGGGCTGTTGTGGCTGCCTGGATGTCCTCAAAGGATTGAAATTGTTTGCCTTTTGTGGTCATTTTCAATTTAGGGAGCAGCCAGAAGTCGTATGGTGCCAGATCCGGAGAATAAGGTGGATGCGGACACCGCGTAATGTTTTTATGCGACAGAAATTGTCGTACTAGAAGGGATGTGTGACAA
Source organism: Polypterus bichir lapradei (assembly GCA_026402145.1). Lineage (NCBI taxonomy): Eukaryota > Metazoa > Chordata > Cladistia > Polypteriformes > Polypteridae > Polypterus > Polypterus bichir. The sequence goes on along the minus strand of JANRMT010028174.1, from coordinate 41,029,712 downwards.
GGAGCGTTGTCATGATGAAGAATGAAACCGTTTCAAGATTTTCCTCAGTTATTGATGTTGAAGGACTTCCTGATCTTTTCTCGTCTTCAACCGAGTCAGATCCATTACGAAATCGATCAAACCACTTGTAAACACTCTTAATTATCGGTGCAGTGTCACCATACACCGATTTTAACATCTGATGGGACTCCTGAGCTTTTTGCAATTTGAAACAAAATTTAATGTTAATGCGTTGCTCGATATCCGTTATTAATGACAAACTTGAAAAACACACTTGAACTCAACAGTGGCTCACAAACGACAAGTTGAAACTCGTCACAAACTCGGCTCTAGGATGGACATGTCAGAACCTGCATTGAATTGTTTTGCGTTGCTCTTGGATGGCGCTCTGCATCAACATTCACCGTACTTTTTGATCATACCTCATACGTTTTTCTTGCTCATCATGGCTGCTCATGCTCGTGTGTAATTCGTTGAGAAAGTGAAGTAATGCTGATAAAGACTTTTCGACTAACAAGGTAGGTCATATCTGCATATCTACATTTTGTGTACATATATTGTGTTCTATTATATGAAACATCAAACATATTACAAGTTATATTAATCATACCCGTATCTAAATTTTGTGAGTTTTTTTTTTTTTTTAGTTGCTCAAAATGGTGGCTGTCCCAACCTGGAAATCTGGCAACCCTAGTTGCTTTTATTGCTGGCTTCTCCAGGTATTCTTGCCAAGTGATGCGCAATAAATGAACAAACTAGTTCTTGTCTTGATCTTTGAACGAACGTATTGGTACAATGACATTAAGAAGCTAAACTTTTCGAGGCATGCGCAGTGTGTGCTACATTATATACTGCATTCAATGACAGTCTGGAGCTATCATCTTAAATGACTGCGTTCTTCGGGAAACAGCCTATCGGTACACTGGTTCAGCAAAACGGTCATGATGACAACTACCAATGACTAACCTGGTAGACACCAAGCACTCCCATTGATTAGTTCACTCTGACTGAGTGACTGTGACCTTCTCAGCATGTACACTCACTGACTGACTGAACCAGTATGCCCCATACTGATCTGGAGAACCACTGCAAGTTCGTTTATGAACTACAGACAAGAGACTTGCAGTACGGTACACTGAACTAGTTCACTGAAATAATCAGTTTGCATACTGAACAGAGGAACGAACTGCAGACAAGAGATTCTCGGTACATTGGGAGTAGAATGGGAGATTGTTTTAGAAAATGTTATCATTATGTGTGCACTGTTCTGAGGTTATATATGTACGATTTGTGACGCGTGAGTCAGTTGCACCCTAAACCACAAGGCTGAGTCTCAGTACTTTAGCAAAACCAACTTTATTCAACTCGAAACAGGAACAGCGCGAGTATTTATTACAGTGGGATCTACCACTCTCAAATACACAGACACAGCAATCAGGCAGGGCCGTGGCCAGGTTAGTGGTCAAGTAATAATGTTCCCTGCATCACCCATCAGGTGACCGGCACTTTGCGCGTGGCAGCGGTCAGCTTGTAGTTGTTTCTGTGGCACTGTGAATCTGTGGTTGACTCGGCAATGGACAAGCAAACCTCAAACAATGTGGCAGTCGTGCTTCTGTGTGTCGTCCCGTTGGGGAGAATCTCAAAAGAGTTCAGAAGTCTCACAGATTGTTTTTTTTGTATTTATTGATGACATTAATATATGGTCAGAATTCAATAAAGAGGATAATAATAATAATACTAATAATAATAATAATAATTATTATTATGTGTGAATTACTTATTTTGTTTCTTGCTTTTTATATTGTTTGGTGGTCAAAGTTGTTTCACAGTTGTGATACTATTCTAGATTTTAAACTAGAGTATAGCTTGTTGTATCAGTGAGTCCATCCATCCATTATCCAACCCGCTATATCCTAACTACAGGGTCACGGGGGTCTGTTGGAGCCAATCCCAGCCAACACAGGGTGCAAGGCAGAAAACAAACCCCAGGCAGGGCGCCAGCCCACCGCAGATCAGTGATTCCAAGATTTGAATAATTTCAAACAAAATTAATCAAATTACTAAAGAGAATCATTTTGCTCATCACTACTCTTGGCCCATCACACAGTCTGTGGCCGCCTTTGGAGTGTATCCCACGCAGGTCTGCACACAGAGCTCATTACAATATGCAGTACACAAATGGTGATGAAATAGATTTTGACTTTGTTAAGAACACTGGCCGGGGAAATCGTGCACAAAACAGTGTCATTTTTATTTAAGCCCATATGGAGCGCCCAAGCTGGCAGAGCTTGCTTTATGGAAAAGCATTGTGCACAGGAGTGATGCCTTGTCTTGTCTTGCTGTTTGCTTTTTTCACCCGACATTGTCGAGGCAACTCGTGTAGCGATTGTTGTGCAAATACTGACTGAGCTATTCACTGGGCTAGGATATACCTAGCCGGTCGGCGGTTTGAGAGGGTGTGTAGGAGGGGATATAAGTTCTATGATTCATGTCCAGCCGACCTCCAGACGGTTTCCCAGGAAAGCCCCAGGCCCAGTCCGGTTATTTTTGTGTCTCACATCGTATTACGCTAGCCATTCCTTCACCACTTTTGATCAATTGGTCTGACACTCCACCTTCTCCTTTTCTTCCTTTTAAAGTTAGTAATAGCAGACACAACTCTTCTTCCATCAGCAGTGTCTCACATTCTCTGCTGTGACATTGTTAGCTAAGTGACACTGACTAAACATTGTCACTAACTGACTAAGAGACTATCAACATGTCGATCGAGTAGGCCTCGACAAGTATAAAATTTTTTTGGTCGCTCACCACATGTGTGTGCTTTGTGGTTTCACACAATAGGTTTAAACCAGGCTTTAGACTGATTCTAATCCCTAAAATAGCCTAGTATGTTCATTTAGGTGACCGTTGAATGAGTGTGCCATTCAGGGCTGGTTTCAAAGATAACTGAATGAATAATTTTCTGTTATTTTTTAGTAGCCATGACATCACATGGCAAAATAAAAATGAGCAGACCCTGGCTAATGAATCTCCAGCATTTTCTCAATCCCTATTCCCAAGAAACATTTTAAGGATTTTATTGAACAGCAAGGGCACACTCAAATGGCCAGCATTAAAATATGAGCTCTTATTAAAATTATCTACTTTAATAAAAGGATACGTGTCTGTGTGTCTGTCTGTGAATCCATCTGGTTGTTATGTCTCTGTCATTAGATAAAAGATATTACACTACAAACATTTTTAGCCATCCACCATGCCCCCTCAATTGCAAGAATCACATCATAAACATGATATATAGTACCCGCCAAATAATACAAAGAGTCCATGACACATGTTTCTCCCTAATTGGGGTTCATCAGGTGTACGCACTTATGCTTCCCATTGCGGGGATCGAACCTCAGACACCAGTGCCCAAGGCAAAGCCTCAGACGTTGTGCCACGGCAGCTGGTCCGCTTCCAATATGACTCGGAGTCCTGCCACGTGCAAAAGTTTGCTGATGACACTGCTATTGTGGGCTGCATCAGGAGTGGGCAGGAGGAGTACAGGAAGCTAATTAAAGACTTTGTTAAATGGTGCGACTCAAACCACCTACAACAGCAAAACCAAGGAGCTGGTGGTGGATTTTAGGAGACCCAGGCCCCTCTTGGACCCTGTGATCATCAGAGGTGACTGTGTGCAGAGGGTACAGACCTATAAATATCTGGGAGTGCAGCTGGATGACAAGTTGGACTGGACTGCCAATACTGATGCTCTGTGTAAGAAAGGTCAGAGCCGACTGTACTTTCTTAGAAGATTGGCGTCCTTCAACATCTGCAATAAGATGCTGCAGATGTTCTACCAGACGGTTGTGGCGAGTGCCCTCTTCTACGCGGTGGTGTGCTAGGGAGGCAGCATAAAGATGAAAGACGCCTCACGCCTGGACAAACTTGTTAAGAAGGCAGGCTCTATTATAGGAGTAAAGTTGGACAGTTTAACATCTGTGGCAGAGCAACGGGCATTAAGCAAACTCCTGTCAATCATTAAGAATCCACTGCATCCACTGAACAGGATCATCTCCAGACAGAGAAGTAGCTTCAGTGACAGACTTTTGTCACTGTCCTGCTCCACTGACAGACTGAGGAGATCATTCCTCCCCCAAACTATGCGACTTTTCAATTCCACCCGGGGGTGTAAATGCTAACATTACTCAAAGTTATTGTCTGCTTTATTACTCAAATTTATAAAGCTGTTGTCTGCTTTTACATGCATTTTTATTACTATTTAATTTAATATTGTTTGTTTTGTTTTTGTATCAGTATACTGCTGTTGGATTATGTGAATTTCCCTTGGGATTAATAAAGTATCTATCTATCTATCTACTTGAGAGGGCATGGTGGATGACTGTCAACTGGCCATCCAAGAACAAGTGTTACTGGGTAGGTGACCACCCAAATATCAGATTATGATCAGACCTATGCATGTAATACTCCGATCTGCACCCTGTCAAGTAAACGAACCAGCCATCATGGCGCAATGTCTGAGGTTTGATCCCTAAGATGGGAAGCAAAAGTGCGTACACCTGATGAGCCACAATTAGGGTGAAACACGTGTCACGGACTCTTTGTATTATTTGCCAGATACTATATATCATATATTTATATACACAGTATATATATTATATATTTCAACCTGATTTAGATGGGTAGCAGAGCTAGTTACATAATATCTAGACACCCACTTAATCCAATTCAAGGTTATTAAGGCTGCAGCCAACCCTGACATCACTGGGCTCAAGGCAGGCACCAACTCTGGATAAGATACCATTCCATTGCATGATCCATTTCCATATGCCCACTCTAACCCATTGTGGAGTGGTGGCTCTGAGACTTAGGATCTTCACCGGTATCTGGAAGGTTGTCAGTTCGAATCCCTGTTACTGTCAAAGGTGATCCTACTCTGTTGGGCCCTTGTGCAAGACTCTTAACCTGCACTTCCTCCAGGGGTGCTGTACAATGGCTGACCCTGTGTTCTGACCCCAAGGGGTATGGAAAAACTAACAAATTCCTAATACAAGAAAAAAAGACCAAAGAAAGACACTCAAAAACACCAAATTTCATGGTGTGCACCTGGCAGCTGACCTTCCTTGGCCAATTAATGCCACCGTCCATGGGCAAGAAGATGCAGCAGCATCTCCATGCCCTTTGGTGGCTGAGAAGGACAAACCTGCCTCCCATCATTTTCAGCACACTCTTCGGGGGCATCATTGAGAGCATTTGACCAGCTGCAGTTTCTCAGACCATAAGGTCCTATAACAGATTGTTGACACGGCAAAAAAGACCTCTCTGCCCTCCATTAAAGGTATCTTTATACAGTGATGTATCAGAAAAGCCTAAAGCATTGTGAAGGACCACACCCATGGTCTCCTTGTTCTACTTCCATCTAGAAAAGGGTACTGTAGCATCTGAACCAGTTCTGTCAGGTACTACAACAACTTCTACCCCTTGGCAGTCCAAACTCTGCATTCTGTGATGCCCACATCCTCAGATCTGCTCCTAGTAGCTTATTTATATACAGTACATTTATTACACTTGTTACTACTGTTGTTATTTATTTATTTATTAATTACTGTATATTACAAATTATTACTAACATACTTTTCTTTTTGATATGAGAGGAAAGCTAGAGTGCCTATCTGCTTCTAATAGCTTATTCATATGCAGTACATTTATTATGCTTGTTACTAATGTTGTTATTTATTTATTTATTAATTACTGTCTATTACAAATTACAAATCCCACAGTCAGCAGACCACCTAAATAAACATGCTATTCTTGATAAATTTCAGTCGGGTTTTAGAATAAATCACAGCACAGAAACTGCACTCGTTAAAGTAGTAAATGATTTGCGAGTGAACGCAGACAGAGGCCATATATCTGTTCTCATCCTCTTAGATCTGAGTGCTGCATTTGACACCATTGATCATAATATTCTTAGAAATCGCCTTAGTCAATGGGTGGGCCTCTCTGGCAGTGTCTTAAATTGGTTTGAATCCTACCTGATAGGGAGAAAATTTTTTGTTAGTTGTGGTAATTACAACTCAAAGACACATGATATCCGATTTGGTGTTCCACAAGGCTCTATCCTGGGTCCACTGCTCTTCTCAATCTACATGCTTCCGTTAGGTCAGATTATCTCAGGGCACAACGTGAGCTACCACAGCTATGCTGATGACACACAGCTGTATTTATCAATAGCACCTGATGACCCCGATTCTCTTGATTCACTAACACAATGTCTGACTTGTATCTCAGAATGGATGAATAGTAACTTTCTCAAGTTAAATAAAGAGAAAACTGAAATCTTAGTGATTGGCAATAATGGATACAATGAGGCTATTAGAAATAAACTGGATACATTAGGATTAAAAGTCAAGACGGAGGTAAAAAGCTTAGGGGTAATTGTTGACTGTAATCTAAATTTTAAATCGCATATTAAGCAGATCACTAGGACAGCATTTTTTCACTTAAGAAACATAAGTAAAGTTAGACCTCTTATATCACTGAAAGATGCTGAGAAATTAGTTCACGCGTTTGTTTTCAGTCGACTAGATTACTGTAACGCACTCCTCTCAGGACTACCCAAGAAAGACATAAATCGTTTGCAACGAGTGCAGAATGCAGCTGCTAGAATCCTAACTAGGAAAAGAAAATCCAAACACATTTCTCCAGTTCTGATGTCACTACACTGGTTACCTGTGTCATTCAGGATTAACTTTAAAATTCTGCTTATGGTTTATAAAGCCTTAAATAATCTCGCCCCTTCTTACATATCGGAGTGTCTGACACCTTATATTCCAAATCGTAACCTCAGATCCTCAAATGAGTGTCTCCTTAGAATTCCAAGAACAAAACTTAAAAGAAGTGGTGAGGCGGCCTTCTGCTGTTATGCACCTAAAATCTGGAATAGCCTGCCTATAGGAATTCGCCAGGCTAATACAGTAGAGCACTTTAAAACACTGCTGAAAACACATTACTTTAACATGGCCTTCTCATAACTTCAATTTAACTTAATTTAACTTAATCCTGATACTCTGTATGTTCAATTTCCTCATAATAACTATTCAGGGTGGCTCTAAAATCCGTACTGACCCCTACTCTCTTTTCTGTTTCTTTTTCCGGTTTCTTTGTGGTGGTGGCCTGCGCCACCTCCACCTACTCAAAGCTTCATGATGCTCCAACAATGATGGATGGAGTAAAAGGCAGAAGTCTACGTGACCATCATCATCAAGCTTTTCCGTGAGAACCCTAAATCCAAAGAGGACTGTTTCATTTATGTTAGGTAGAATGCCCAGAGGGGACTGGGCGGTCTCATGGTCTGGAATCCCTACAGATTTTATTTTTTTTTCTCCAGCCGTCTGGAGTTTTTTTTGTTTTTTCTGTCCCCCCTGGCCATTGGACCTTACTATTATTCAAAGTTAATTAATGCTAATTTATTTTGTTTTCTTATTGTGTTTTTTTTTTTTCTATTCTTTATTATGTAAAGCACTTTGAGCTACTGTTTGTATGAATATGTGCTATATAAATAAATGTTGTTGTTGTTGTTGTTGTTGTTGTAGCAGCAGATGCAAGAAAAAAACAGTGTGTTGGCAGCCACATCATCACAGGTTGGACTCATCATTCACACAGAGAAGACCAAGATTCTTAAGACCAATTCCAACAGCAACAACTCAGTCACACTGAATGGAAGTTCCCTGGAGGAGATACAGTGCTTCACCTACCTGGGCAGCATCATCGACCAGCAGGGCGGAACAGATACAGACGTCAAAGCAAGGATTGGCAAAGCAAGATCCGCCTTCATTCAGCTCAAAAACATCTGGGCTTCCAGAGAACGGACCTTGACCACCAAGATATGTCTGTTCAACGCCAATGTGAAATCAGTACTGTTGTACGGGGCCGAAACCTGGAGGACAACCAAAACCACCACCTGAAGAATCCAGACATTCATTAACACCTGTCTCAGAAAGATCCTCCATATTCGCTGGCCAGATACCATCAGTAACACCAACCTAAGGGGAAGGACCTGCCAACCTTCAGTAGAAGCAGAAATCTGGAAGAGAAGATGGGGATGGATAGGGTACACCCTACGTAAACTGCAAACTAGCATCACCAGACAGGCTCTCAGATGGAACCCCCAATGAAAGTGGAAGAGAGGCCGTCCAAGAAACACCTGGCGACGCGAGGCAGACATCACAAGGATGGGCTACACCTGGAGTCAACTAGAAAGAATGGCCCAGGACAGAAATCTCTGGAGATCTACCTTTGGCGGCCCATACCCTGGAAGGGGTGGAGGGCATAAGTAAGTAAGTAAGTATTACAAATTATTACTAACTTACTTTTCTTTTTGATATGGGAGGAAAACTAGAGTGCCTATCTGCTTCTAATAGCTTATTTATATGCAGTACATTTATTACGCTTGTTACTGCTGTTGTTATTTATTTATTTGTTTGTTTGCTTGTTTATTACTGCCTATTACAAATTATTACTAGCCTACTTTTGTTTTGGATATGGGAGGAAAAGTAGAGTGTCTAGAAGAAAGACACACTCTGACCCAGAAAGAACATTGCAAACTCTGCACAGCCAGCAACCAGCTACAGCACCTGATCTCAGGAGGGTAAGTCTATGAGGCAGCAGTGCCAAACATTGTGCCACCCATCACTTGTAGTGCATAAATTGTTGAAATGTTACTCTTGGGCAAAAAAAAAAACAAACAAATAAGCAGACCATTCAGAACAAAATATACCCCATCAACAGCAGCACTTAAATGAGTGAAATGAGGTCAAATGACACCAAATGCCAGAAGAGCAGCACTCCACTCCACTCCAGCTGGGTACCTTTGTGAACGTCAAGCAGTCCTTATCTTGGTCTTTATCCTTCACTTCGAAGTCGTAAAGCGCTTTTCCCTGGGGTGGCGGCTGGGCGAGGGGCTTGATGCACTGGATGTAGCTTGCTGGCAGGAAGCCGTGACTCCCGTTGAGCTCTCCATGGTACCAGTTCTCATCCACCTTTCGCCGCAGGATGATAATGTCGCCCTTGTTGAAGCGCAGGTCGCCAGGCTCCTTCCCCTCATAGTTGTAAAGAGCTTTGCCACATGGCAGCTGAGGAATATTCTGGAAGGAAAGCAGATAAAAACAGTTAAAGAGTGTATTTCTACATGAAAGACACCACAAAGAACGGTGAAACCAATTTCTGATCTCATTAATCAGTCATTAAAAATAAATATAAAATCAGCACCAAAGCAATAATATGAGAGGAACTTCAGCATTAATCTTTGTAGTTAGCGCTGCTGCCTCACTGATCCTGCGTCCTGTGTTTGAGTCCCACACCCTGTCCTTATCTGTGTGGACTTTGCACATTCTACTTGTGTTTTCCATCCACGGCTGTTTTAACGTATGGGCACAATGGGCACTGGCAGGGGGTCTCAGGAGTACAGGGACCCACAATGTTTCTGATGCCAAGGTATGTTTTGTTTTGCAATCAAATGCACTACTTTGCCCGGGGGCCTATGATGCTGGCAACAAAGCCTGGCAGAACATCCCAAAGATGTGCAAGTTTAATAGCAGTGCCAGGATTTCATAAATTTGCCACAAGTAGGCCTTCATTTTTATTATTGTTAAAGATACAGACATGTGAACCTCACGAAGTGATTTGTGTTTTTGAACATACTTGCATGTGGATATACTGTACAGTATCAAGACCTTCGTTTAAATAGTCATTGGAAAAATAAATGAAAATTAGACTTCACAATAATTTATTCAGTGAAAAAGGAACAGACCTGGCATTTCCATTTGCGCGAAACGTAAGCACCCCTTTAGCTCTAATAGCTGGCATTTTCCCCTGACTTTGATGTTTCCTATAACTGTCTGGCAGTCCCTGACATCAACTAGCAGCTGTGTGATGCTTGAGGGGGTCCTGCATGCACAGCCCTTTTCAAATCTCCCCACAAACTGTAAAAAATGCTCACATTTTAGAGAATTTAAATGCTATTCAAATAACTGGTATCTTCCTGTATAAAACAATACTGAACTGCAATTGAACATTTCTTTGTTATTCAACAGGTTAGGTCTGTCATAGTAAAATACAAAGATATCCCTATTTTAAAAAAAAAGAAATCATACCAATTTTACATCTGTAAATTTGATCTTGCCTGAAGAAGGGGCCAGAGTTGCCTTGCATATTGTAATCTTTTCAGTTAGCCAATATTTGAAACATTTTGCTTGACTTATCACTACATTCATAATGGCTAACACGGTACAACACCCTAGTACTTTATTTTAGCAATTCAAGTAGTATTACAGAAAAAAATAAATAAATAAATAAACATACAAATTATCACTGTAAAAAAAAAAATTGCAAATATATGGTAAAAAAAAGTACAACCGCAATGTGCACTCTTACAAAATAAAAGTGCAAGAGTGTCTCTTCAGAGCGATGTCATACATCAGGGGTCCCAAACTCCAGTCATGGAGGGCCACAGTGGCTGCAGGTTTTCATTCTAACCTTTTCTTAATGAGTGACCTGTTTTTGCTGCTAATTAACTTCTTTTGAGTTCATTTGAATTGACTTGCTCTTGAAGTCTCAGACCCAATAATTGATTTTTTTTTCCTTAATTAGCAGCCAAACAATAATGAGATACAAAATGAACCAAAATATGACAGACAAACTGTGACCATCGTACAATATCTGAAAATAAAAGGGAGGAGGTCTCAGGAATGTTGATCTGCTCAGGTCCTCAAAACATTTGAGCAGAACTCTCAGAAAAGAGAAAATCAACAATTTCGGAAATGTCTGCTATTACAATACAATACAATACAATTTATTTTTGTATAGCCCAAAATCACACAGTAAGTGCCGCAATGGGCTTTAACAGGCCCTGCCTCTTGACAGCCCCCCAGCCTTGACTCTCTAAGAAGACAAGGAACAACTCCCAAAAAAAAACCTTGTAGGGAAAAATGGAAGAAATCTTGAGAAAGGCAGTTCAAAGAGAGACCCCTATTGAACAATAAGAGCAGCAACAAGCCATGGAATTAAAGAACAGGATTAATTAACAGCAAGACTCAGTGCCTAATTAAGCAACTGGTTGGAGTGAAATTGGTTGGAGTTGAAGGCCCTGACTTAATTGGTCTTCTGTTGGCTCACTCACATCACATTTCATTTGTGTTTGGGTGCCATTTAAGAAAAAAAATGAAGCAATTTAAAGGAACGATGAAGAAATTCCAGAGAACAAATTTTAAAAAACAAGTCAATTACAATTAATTAGCAGCAACAGGTCACTAATTAAGAAAAGGGTTAGAATGAAAACCTGCAGCCACTGTGGTCTTCCAGGACTGGAGTTTGAGATCCCTGCCTTACATGAACCATTTTTTGTTCCCAAAAGACCCATCAATGTGAAGGCTCTAGAAAGGCGCTTTATTCATTTAGATGTGCAACAGGCCCCATCCAGTAACCAGCCATGAACAACTGGGAGCAGATTTGTGACATACCAGTGGGTCCTTATAATAGTACTTTTGCTGCCCACAGTGACTCAGACTAAGTTCAGGTTTACTTAATCTGTGTGGGTCCTGCTAGGTAGCCTATCATACATTCAGGATTTCCATTTTTGTACATATTAGAAAGTTTTTCAAAGCATAAAGGACTAACTTCATAAACGAGGAACCCGTCACAGAATGAAATGGTTTTAGTCAAGCAAAGGTTCTATGAGGAACCAAACAACCCATCCATCCATCCATTATCCAACCCGCTATATCCTAACTAGAGGGTCACGGGGGTCTGCTGGAGCCAATCCCAGCTAACACAGGGCACAAGGCAGGAAACAAACCCCAGGCAGGGTGCCAGCCCACCACAGGGTGCACACACACACACACTAGGGACAATTTAGAATCGCCAATGCACCTAACCTGCAAGTCTTTGGACTGTGAGGAAACTCACGCAGACACAGGGGGAACATAAAAACTCCACGCAGGGAGGACCTGGGAAGTGAACGTGGATCTCCTAACTGCAAGGCAGCAGCACTACCCACTGCGCCACCGTGCCACCCAACAACCAAGTAAAGAAAAATTAAATGCTTTTAAATAACCAGTATTTCTGAAAGTGTGTGACAACCAAAATCCTTAAAATGACAAATGAGTGTGAAACTCATTTTCACACATTAAAAGTTTTAAAATATTTTAAATCTGGGCTGAAATCTTAAAAAGAATGCAGATATCTCGTAAAGATATCACTTAAAGTAAGTGATCTCGTCATCACACAACTGAACACTTTTCCCAGACTACACAGAATATAACAGGCTCTTTTTACGAGTGATTTTGTATTCACAGACATTTCAGATGAAGTTTTGAATTTATCTTTGCTTCAGTTAGTTTTAGCCCAGGTCCAGATGACTGCAAATCAATGATTAGAATGTATTTCAAATATCAAAAGCTCCCGTAGTGGGAAACATTAAGACTGGCACATTTTGTAAAGTTGTGCATAACTGGAACTGTAAAAAATAATAAATAAATAAATAAATAAATAAATAAATAAATAAATAAACTTCTAAATGAACGTGTATGCATTTTAATGACCAGCATCATAATGTTTTTTTGCTTGCTTTTTACTTTCTCATATATGAAGTATAGGGAAAGTATTGTAATCGTCCAAAGATTTGATGTTGACATTTTGATGAATCTCGACATTTTAGATCTCCCTGAGTCCGAAAATACAATTTTTGGGATTATTTCCGTGTGTCTGTCTGTGTGTATGTAGACACAATAACTTGAGTCCATTTTCTGTTAGGTCAACCAAATTTTGCATACAAGTATTAGGTACAGTCACACACATGCAAATTGGAGTCAGCCCAAAGCACCAGGAGAATGTAATTCTACGCCAGGCCAGGGGGTGGCGGGGTGCGCTAAACCTCCCTATTTTATCTCTGCAAACCAGATATGGGAAATTCTGTCCAAGGCCGAGGGCTTCACTTCCGATTCTGGCCTAAAGACGTCACTTCCGGTTTCAGACCTGATGATGTCACTTCCTCTGACAAGACCTTAAATACCCACCATCTTCCTCCATTGATCACCTCTACGTTGGACTCAACACTGTATTTGTGCTCAAAATTTGCCTTTTGCTGCCAGGTTCAAAAATACAAGTAGCTGCCCCAAACCTTTTTAGTGCATCGAGGCTGTTCGTTTTACAGAACAAAACATAGATTTCTATCAATTCTTAGGCTATTTTCGCTAAACGAAAGTGGTACTTTGCAATTTATTCATGCAGCTGCAGAGTCCGAACTTTACTATTATAATAATTGTTCAATATATTATTTATTTGATTTGATTTCTTGTTGATGGTTCTTTAATGTACACAATAAAAAAATATAATCATCTTGTGGTTTACTCTTCAAATATCCATCCCCATATCTGACTATACGAGAAAGTCTAGGGGAGACCAATCCTGATTTTTTAAATTAAGAATGTTAATTTATGTAAGGTACAAACATTTCCTGAGGTGTATTTACTTTTTCACAGGACTGCATATTCATTTAAAAATCTTCTTATATAATACGCTACCGTGGCTGTTCGTTTGTCTGTCCAGGATTTTAAATCACTTGTAGCTCACAAACCGTTTGAACTATTGACCTGAAATTTGCTACACATATATTACATGATGTCTACTGTCCGCTTTCGGGGTGATAATTGACCTCCAAAGTTATTCCTCTTTTTATTTTATTGTATTGTAGAATCAACTCTCGGCAGCAGGCAGCCGTGTGGTGCATGTGTACGGACAAATTTCTCATCTCTACCACCTTCGCCGTCACTTCCTCTACCTCTTCATATCTTAAATCATTCTTGAGGCAGATTGAAGACTTGAGTGCCAGCTTAAGTGAAAAATTTAAGAGAACAAACTAAGTAATTGCAACACAATCAGGTTTAACGTGAAAAGATGCCGACGAAAGAGCAGGCCGCTAGGGTGGAGAAAAGAAGAGCTGCTCAGGAAGCAGCAAGCGCATCGACCTCTGAGCAAACGAATGCTAAACAGAGACAGAGAAAGAGTAGGAAAACTATAAGTCAAGTGTATTCACTGCACGTTATCGTGCAGTACGTCGTTACTGGTATATTATAATTTTAAAAGTTCAGCTATACCAATGTAAACTGTTTTTTTTTGCTTGTCTAATTTGAATGACTATTTGTTAGCATTAATTTAAATCCACTTACAAATGGTGAAGATAAACTGACTGTCTGATGGTCAACAACAACTGGTGCGACAGCAGAAGTGTAATTGTCTTATCACGCTAGTGCTTGCTCAATCAGGAGCTCTTGACAATTAAACGCAGGCCATTTTATCTTCCTCAGGAGTTTACTTTGGTCATTGTCATGGCCGTATACATTCCATCACAGCAGACACTGTCCACATGGAGCCATATAAAACACTTAATCACCTCCAGAATTGATAACCTGGATGCTGCCCTCCTCGTGGCTGGTGATTTCCACATGGCTAGTCTCTAAAAGGTAATGCCAAACTTTTATCAACACATTACACGTTCTACATGAGGGGACAGGACATCTCACATTTGCTCTGTTTAACGATGGCTATAAGGAAAAGACATTGCCTCCGTTTGGCAAATCTAAAAATGATGATACTTGTGAGATTCCACACAAACACACAAATAATATCTGTTATACATTAGAACAATAACATTAAATAACAGCAAAGAGACAGAAAGCAAAGGTAAAGATATTCCTCTGTCCTTTGACTTTTGCTTAACTCATGTTTTAAACTTGCCTGACGCGTGCATTTCCAGTCTTCAAATCTACGAGTGAATCTGTCCTGTATAAGGTTATCGCCAAAATGCCTACACATTCCAACTACGAATTGCCAGCAGGTATATTTGAAACTTTAGCAGCGGTTATGTTGGTAGTTTGTGAATATCAGGCAAACCCAGGACCTTGCCTGACCCTTTGACATTTGGCTGTGGAATGGTTGTAGATGTTTCACCATAGTCAGTGGTGGTGTTTATACAAACCCATCGCTTGTTGTGTCTCACGGTAATGAAAAGACTCCTAGATAAATGGAAAGTCAAAATAACTAAACCGTCTGTACCGCGTGATCAAAGAGACCAAGCAACAAAGCATAAACATGAACTGAAATTTCAGTTGAAAGAAACAGAAGAATTAAATAAAATGGATTTTAAGATGAAAACAAACCTAGAAATTAATTTATCTGTTAGTATCCGCAAACTCAGACAAGGAAGTGACCCATGAAGTGAACTTTATTTTGCATGACCCCAGATATCTGCTGATGCCCTCTGATGTTGTTTATAGTGATACCTAGAAACCACAAATAAAACTAATCCAAATAGAGTCCCCTTACTGGAAGCAAAATGGCATTATGAAAGAATGCGAAAACAAATGCAAAAAAATCTTTAATTCAAAGTATACAGTTGTGAAGTCACCTCTGAAATGTAATAATAATTCTTACTATCATTTTAGAAGAAAAACCTGATGAAACTACTGGAATTCATGACAACGCCAATGTTAGCAGAGCTAGCAGTGGTGTTTACATTCAACTTTGGGGTATCACCCAAAGTTTCAGTGCCAAAACCCGACTCTGGGAAGTTTTTGCAGTTTTATTTGCTTCTCTTTAAATAATAAAATCTAAAGGGGCTGTTTGTTGAGACATTGCTAATAAGAACATAAGTAATTTGACAAATAAGAGGGGACCATTCAGGCCATCAAGCTTGTGTTATGACTAAGAGCCCCAAGACATGGTTATCTCAAAAACTTGTAAAAATGCTCCACTAGTGGGGAAAACCCTGTCGAAAACCCGGGCTAGTAACAGAGTGCCATGTGGGATTAAAACATTTATTAATACAAAACTGATCTGAACAAAAAGCAGGTTCTATGTGGCACAAATATGCAAAGAAGAATTGCCTGAAACATAAGGCAATCCAAGTGAACAATGTCCTAATACAGAATCCAGAAATCAGGTCAAAAACAAAGCCTAAAGTCAAAAACATCCAATAATCACAAAGCACAAGTAAATTGAAAGGCACAGGGAGCTAATCACTCCTTAAATTACCAAGAGCTATGGGAAACCCTCACCTTTATAGGGCTGAGGAGAGTTCCTGGCAGTCATGGGCAGGTGGTCCTGCCTCTTGGGGATCCCCCCACAAAACAAAAGACACATAACAAAGGGCTAGATACACAGACAATCTACAGTAAAAAAACAAGAAATAATGCAAATAATAAACACAAGCAATATTAACATAAACAAAAGAATTAAAAATGAACAAAGAAAAAATTAAGCAATCATTTGAACCCCTGCAATGGGAAGAAACACGTCTGAAATATAAAAGCTGGTTTGTTTTGCTAATAGCTAAGCTAATAATAATACATTTTATTTATAGCTCCTTTCCCATGCTCAATATCTCATCCAGATACTTCTTAAAAGAAGTGAAGGTTTCTGCTTCAACTTCAAGGCACGGACGTTTGTTTCAGATTGCAACAACTCTTTGTGTAAAGAGGTGCTTTCTAGCTTTAGTCCTAAATGTTCTTCCTCTTAATTTCCACTGATGTCCCAGAGTACGGGATTAACTCTTAAATTAAAGAAATTTAATTCTCTGAGTCTGTCACAGTAGGACATGTTCTTAAGTCCTGGAATGCACCTGGTTGCTCTGCTCTGCATACTTTTGAGTGCTGCTATGTCTTTTCTGTACTGTGGTGACCAGAACTGTACACAGAACTCCAGAAGGGATTCTCACTAGTGCAGGGTTTCTTAAACTATGGGTCACTACTCAAAATGTGTCGCAGGTTGCCTTTTTTGGGTCACAAGTTACCGTTGTTTATAACGGGAACAGGTCAGCTATGTTTTGCAAAATGTGATGACGGGTCACCATGGGTTGATGATGACCAGTAGCAATTCTTCAAGGGGGACATTGAAACTCTCTCATGAATCTTCAAGAGGTAAATACCATAATGGTTGTCTGTGAATCTTGAAAGGGTCTCAAAGACACTAAGAAGTGCAAGATTGGGTAGTGAGAAAATAAAGTAATTAAGAAACCCTGCACTACTGCATTACAGAGTCTGACCATTATGTCGCTGATTTATATTCAACTCAATATAACCTAACATTATATTTACTTTTTTAATCAGTTCTGCACATTGCTTAGAAGATGCATACACCCCTTGCTTCCTGTAGGACAGTTTCTTCCATCTTGTATTTATAATGGATGTTCTTTTTGCCCATGTGTAGCACTTTTCTACATTAAATGTCATTTTCTAAATGTTCACCAAGTTCCGAAGCATGTCCAAGTCTTCTTGAATAGTTTATGCTGTTTTCTCACTGTCTGCCGTTCCTCCTGTTTCAGTATCATATGTGAATTTCTCAGGTTACTAAAATTACCAGAATCATTGTCATTAATAAATTACAAAAAGTAGCAGCCCAAGGACAGACCCCTGAGGGACTTCACTGATGACCTCAACCCATTCTTCTCTTATCTCCTGTCTCACGCTGGTTAACCAAATTCTGACCTTGCCCCCAGTGTTGGGCTCCGGTCCCCTAAATGTGTTGTAATAACACTGATGGTGGCATCAGCGGGGAAAGGCAGAAATGAGAATAAAGTCAATGCTGAGTCAACGGAAGGCAGTAGTACAGTAGGAGCCAGCAGAGGAGAGAATGGACACAGAACTGATGGCCAATACTGTAGAGACTGGCAACACTGGTCAGTATTTCACTTCATTTCTTTTTTAATTTTATTATATATGACTGGAAGAGAAGGTCTGTGATACGGTTTGCATATTTGCAGCTGGAGATCCACAAAGAGAGAAAATGAATCACATATCATAAAGTAGTTTTTATTCCTGAGCTTTCAGCCCCTGCCAGGGACCTTCATCAGAGGATAATGCTTAGACTTACAAGAATCAAAGGCAATATATAGAAAAAATTACGTGGTAGGTGGATGGGGCTAAGTCATATCTTTAATCTATCTGTTTTATAGTACTGCTCATATCTATCTATCTAATATATAATGTCTTTCAAATATATCTGTCTGTATGTATTAATATATATATATATATATATATGTATATTTTCTTTCACGTTATAAAGTGCCTTCAAAAGCTATCTGTCTACCTCTTATATAGTGTCTTACACATCTATATTAGTTAAATACTGCCTTATTTATTCATCTGTTAAACAGTGTTTTCCATTTCTATCTATCTATCTATCTATCTATCTATCTATCTAATAGTAACATATTTCCTTAATGAAATTAAACATATTTCCTTTCTTATCTGTCCATTTATCTATCATATACTACTTTTCATGTCTTTCTCTTACAGTGTCTTTCACATCTATGTGTTATACAGAGACTTTTCTATCTATTATATAGTGTCTTTCATATCTACAGTGCATCTAGAAGGTATTCACAGTGCATCACTTTTTCCACATTTTGTTATGTTACAGCCTTATTCCAAAATGGATTAAATTCATTTTTTTCCTCAGAATTCTACACACAACACCCCATAATGACAACGTGAAAAGAGTTTACTTGAGGTTTTTGCAAATTTATTAAAAATAAAAAAACTGAGAAATCACATGTACATAAGTATTCACAGCCTTTGCTGAATACTTTGTCGATGCACCTTTGGCAGCAATTCCAGCCTCAAGTCATTTTGAATATGATGCCACAAGCTTGGCACACCTATCCTTGGCCAGTTTCGCCCATTCCTCTTTACAGCACCTCTCAAGCTCCATCAAGTTGGATGGGAAGCGTCGGTGCACAGCCATTTTAAGATCTCTCCAGAGATGTTCAATCAGATTCAAGTCTGGGCTCTGGCTGGGCCACTCGAGGACATTCACAGAGTTGTCCTGAAGCCACTCCTTTGATATCTTGGCTGTGTGCTTAGGGTCGTTGTCCTGTTGAAAGATGAACCGTCACCCCAGTCTGAGGTCAAGAGCGCTCTGGAGCAGGTTTTCATCCAGGATGTCTCTGTACATTGCTGCAGTCACCTTTCCCTTTATCCTGACTAGTCTCCCAGTTCCTGCCGCTGAAAAACATCCCCACAGCGTGATGCTGCCACCACCATGCTTCACTGTAGGGATGGTATTGGCCTAGTGATGAGCGGTGCCTGGGTTCCTCCAAACATGACGCCTGGCATTCACACCAAAAAGTTCAATCTTTGTCTCATCAGACCAGAGAATTTTGCTTCTCATGGTCTGAGAGTCCTTCAGGCGCCTTTTGGCAAACTTCAGGTGGGCTGCCATGTGCCTTTTACTAAGGAGTGGCTTCTGTCTGGCCACTCTACCATACAGGCCTGATTGGTGAATTGCTGCAGAGATGGTTGTCCTTCTGGAAGGTTCTCTTCTCTCCACAGAGGACCCCTGGAGCTCTGACAGAGTGACCATCGGGTTCTTGGTCACCTCCCTGACTAAGGCCCTTTTCCCCCGATCGCTCAGTTTAGATAGCCGGCCAGCTCTAGGAAGAGTCCTGGTGGTTTTGAACTTCTTCCACTTACGGATGATGGAGGCCACTGTGCTTATTGGGACCTTCAAAGCAGCAGAAATTTTTCTGTAACCTTCCCCAGATTTGTGCCTCAAGACAATCCTGTCTCAGAGGTCTACAGACAATTCCTTTGACTTCATGCTTGGTTTGTGCCCTGACATGAACTATCAACTGTGGAACCTTATATAGACAGGTGTGTGTCTTTCCAAATCATGTCCAATCAACTGAATTTACCACAGGTGGACTCCAATTAAGTTGCAGAAACATCTCAAGGATGATCAGGGGAAACAGAATGCACCTGAGCTCAATTTTGAGCTTCATGGCAAAGGCTGTGAATACTTATGTACACGTGCTTTCTCGTTTTTTTTATTTTTAATAAATTTGCAAAAACTTCAAGTAAACTTTTTTCACGTTGTCATTATGGGGCGTTGTGTGTAGAATTCTGAGGAAAAAAATGAATTTAATCCATTTAGGAATAAGGCTGTAACATAACAAAATGTGGAAAAAGTGATGCGCTGTGAATACTTTCCAGATGCACTGTATCTCTTTTCATTTTATAGTGCCTTGCCCTTTTATCTATGTTATGTTACATCTTTCATATATAGAGTTAGGTCCATAAATATTTGGACAGAGACAACTTTTTTCTAATCTTGGTTCTGTACATTACCACAATGAATTTTAAATGAAACAACTCAGATGCAGTTGAAGTGCAGACTTTCAGTTTTAATTCAGTGGGTTGAACTAAAAGATTGTATAAAAATGTGAGGCAACTAAAACATTTTTTTAACACAATCCCTTCATTTCAGGGGCTCAAAAGTAATTGGACAAATTAAATAACTGGAAATAAAATGTTCATTTCTAATACTTGGTTGAAAACCCTTTGCTGGTAATGACAGCCTGAAGTCTTGAACTCATGGCCATCACCAGATGCTGGGTTTCCTCCTTTTTAATGCTCTGCCAGGCCTTTACTGCAGCGACTTTCAGTTGCTGTTTGTTTGTGGGCCTTTCTGTCTGAAGTTTAGTCTTCAACAAGTGAAATGCATGCTCAATTGGGTTAAGATCAGGTGACTGACTTGGCCATTCAAGAATTTTTCACTTCTTTGCTTTAATAAACTCCTGGGTTGCTTTGGCTGTATGTTTTGGGTCATTGTCCATCTGTATCATGAAACGCCGCCCAATCAGTTTGACTGCATTTAGCTGGATTTGAGCAGACGGTATGTCTCTGAACACCTCAGAATTCATTCGGCTGCTTCTGTCCTGTGTCACATCATCAATAAACACTAGTGTCCCAGTGCCACTGGCAGCCATCACACTGCCTCCACCGTGTTTTACAGATGATGTGCTATGCTTTGGATGATGAGCTGTTCCACGCCTTCTCCATACTTTTTTCTTGCCATCATTCTGGTAGAGGTTGATCTTGGTTTCATCTGTCCAAAGAATGTTTTTCCAGAACTCTGCTGGCTTTTTTAGATGTTCTTTAGCAAAGTCCAATCTAGCCTTTCTATTCTTGAGGCTTATGAGTGGTTTGCACCTTGCAGTGCACCCTCTGTATTTACTTTCATGCAGTCGTCTCTTTATGGTAGACTTGGATATCAATACGCCTACCCCCTGGAGAGTGTTGTTCACTTGGTTGGCTGTTGTGAAGGGGTTTCTCTTCACCATGGAAATGATTCTCTGATCATCCACCACTGTTGTCTTCCGTGGACGTCCAGGTCTTTTTGTGTTGCTGAGTTCACCAGTGCTTGCTTTCTTTCTCAGGATGTACCAAACTGTAGATTTGCCACTCGTAATATTGTAGCAATTTCTCGGATGGGTTTTTTCTGTTTTCACAGTTTAAGGACGGCTTCTTTCACCTGCATGGAGAGCTCCTTTGACCGCATGTTGTCTGTTCACAGCAAAATCTTCCACATGCAAGCACCACACCTCAAATCAACTCCAGTCCTTTAATGTGCTTAATTGATAATGACATAACGACAGACTTGCCCACACCTGCCCATGAAATAGCCTTTGAGTCAATTGTCCAATTACTTTTGAGCCCCTGAAATGAAGGGATTGTGTTAAAAAAATGCTTTAGTTGCCTCACATTTTTATACAATCTTTTTGTTCAACCCACTGAATTAAAGCTGAAAGTCTGCACTTCAACTGCATCTGAGTTGTTTCATTTAAAATTCATTGTGGAAATTAATATACTGAACCAAAATTAGAAAAAAAGTTGTCTCTGTCCAAATATTTATGGACCTAACTGTATGTGCCTACCTATTATATAGTTTCTGTTATGTTGTTTCTTTCGTATTTATCTATTAAACAATACTTTTCATATCAGTGTATTATATAGTGTATGTCATACATATCCACCTACTATATAGTGCCTTTCATATCTATCTGTCTGTTGTATAGTGCCTTTCCTGTGTATCATATAATCATGTAGTAATGCAGACCCCTTTTTCACACATGGGGGGGGTGCTGTTTCCTCCCTATTTTTTTCTCTTAAGTCTTCCCATGTGTCATTTCAGGTTCTACGCACCCTCAAGTGATTTCTTTGGTTCAATGAGTCCTGGACCAGGTGAGGCTCACTATAGACCTGCCTCTGTCAGTGTGCTGCTTCTGCCTGAGGCCTCACACTTTCTGCATGTCACACAGCAAGTTCCTGTCTTCCTTCTATAAATTCTTACTTCTGACAGAGTAGAGCTTTAGACATTCTCAAGATGGCTGTCCATGCGTGGTCTTCTCCTGATGCTTTAGATCCCCAAACCCATAAGAACTTGCAGCAGTAATCTCACTTTTTATTAATGCATTTCGTGACCAAAAGAAGGGAAAGCAACAGGAGTCACAACATTGCGCTGGTCATTTAGGAGCTGAAATGAAGGACAGCATGAGGGAGATTAGCATGGCTATCATACAGCTCATTACGCCGTCACGTCTCAGTACAACAGCAGCGATCAGCCCTGGAGGGCTCTGCTGGCCAAGACATCCACAGTCATTCAGCACTGGAGCTCCATGCTGTGTGCTTCACTGCCAGCCCCATTGTCAGAGCGCACAGCCAGCTGGAAAATTCCTCCAGGGACATGGCATACTGAAAAAGAAAGCAAATGGAGAGGATCTGGGCCAGCTGTCAGCCTCACTCCAGGGGACAGAGCGGAAGTGTGCACCAAGGTGGGCCACTTCAAGCATGGCCGACATCCAGGACTCACATGCTCACTTCGCCAGTCAGGGGGACACCACAATCTCTGTGTTAGGCTATTTAGAAAATGATGGGAATCAGTAGGTCTGTGTGGAGGCTATTAGGGGCAGCTGCAGAAATCAAACTGTCAATGGCTCTTTGTCCTCCATCAAAGAATGTCACAGCGTCTCTCTGCCAAGCAACGGACTTGTCCAGTGTGGGTTCCTGTCATTACCTTGTGCTATCTAGCTGTTCTACAGTGCTTCCCATATTTGTGTCTGTCTGTCATCTATCTATTATAGTGTGCCTTTCATATCTATTCATTATTTTACTGCCTTTTATATAGTGCCTTTACCTGCTATTATATAGTTACTTTCAAATATGTCTTTTTACCTACCCATCTTTATACTGTGTCTTTCCTATTTATCTATTCACCTATTATATAGGCCTTTCACATCTATCTGTCTTATATATCATGCTTATATAGTGACATTTACAGTATATCTATTCATCTGCCTTATATATTGTTCTTTTTGTATCTATCTATCCAAACTTTTTATACTGATCTGCTATATAGCATATTTCACATTCCTACCTATCTTATATTATATTGGGCTTTTCATCGCCATTTATTATGAAGTGTTTTACATATTGATATATTATACACCTTCCTATCTATCTATCTATCTATCTATCTATCTATCTATCTATCTATCTAGCATTCCTATCACATCACAGGAGAGTTTGTATAGCGGTTAATGATGAGAGAAATGATTTACACAAAAGTGAATTTGCACTAATGCTTATTGCTTGGCTTCACCCAAAAAGTTGCCCTACAAAATCCTGCATGGAAAATTTGTACCGTTGAGTGAAGGAGATTTCCGGCCTGGAATCGTTTTCATGCATTAATTCTGCATGCATCTACCGGTCATTTAGTATTTAAAGTTACCTACTGAAAAAAAATAAACACCTGACTAGTTTCCTGTCTTCCGTGGATTTTTGTTACGCCATCAGATAGGCATTGTGCAT
This sequence comes from Polypterus bichir lapradei, assembly GCA_026402145.1. Taxonomy (NCBI): domain Eukaryota; kingdom Metazoa; phylum Chordata; class Cladistia; order Polypteriformes; family Polypteridae; genus Polypterus; species Polypterus bichir. The sequence goes on along the minus strand of JANRMT010028174.1, from coordinate 41,006,010 downwards.
TTTGCGGTATTTGCTAATAATGATGACAGTCTTGGCGATCTTAATCCTAAATCTATCCACATGCTCTTGTGGTCCTCCTCATAGTGTCAATGTACATTTTGGTCCGTCCAGTATCAGACCCGTTGGACAAATCCAGGCTGATGTATTAAACCTTACCACCATGCTGTCCAATCTGATGCCAGTTTTCCTATTTCTTCTGTGCTCCAAAACTTCAGGCCATCACATCCACAGTCCCATAACTTGCCCTATATTTGTGGAGTGGAACAGGTGCAACTGCCACCCAAGTTTTATACTTCACCTGTTTCTAAATTGCTTATTCCGCTGCCAACTTGCCCATTCTGCCAAAGCCCACACCAAAATGTCCGCACCCCCACCTCAGTAATCATCCAATAACACGCACTTCCATCTGTCCTATAACACATCCATAACATACTTTAAGTTCATTCCAAAGCGTATTCTACCTCTGCTAGTAGAGTGCCCAGTCCTTGACCATTCCCACTGTATTCCATAAATCCTCATCACACAATTACTAGTCCTCTGATATTACTCAAGTCTTGTATCCCAGTTCATCATTTAGCACATCCATAGAGTCATTCCTACCCTAATTTTATAGTAAAATTCCTATGCATGTTTGCCAGGCTTACCTCACCTGGGCACAATGTAAGATCCACAGACCCCCACACCTTATCTGTCATTATCAAGTGCCTTACATATCCATGTATTCATAATATAGTGCCTTTTTGTATTTATATTATTCCAAGGAGACCTAACAACAATAACAACAAACAGCTGAGGTTTTCTCATGTAGAATGAAGAAAAGTTACAAAAAAGGGGTAAACTTGTGGTGGTCCCAGTCTACCATCAAAATAGCATTTCCTATTTATCTCCATCAAAACCCAACACTCCTTCTCCACCAGTTGAACTCCTGGCAATATGTTTCTCTCTCACTCTCGCCTACTGCCGTATAACCAGAGGGGACTTTTAAACCCTGACTAGGTCCTGTTATCTGGAATAATGTCTAGTATCAGGAGCTTTAGAACTCCCACTAGTGGTCCCACATGTCCTTGTAGCGCAAAGCCCTTGTACTCGACCTAAAAAGGCCTAGACAGACCCCAACCTGAAGGCTAATATTCTAATTCTAATATTTTTATTAGAGGAGTGCTTAATTCCTTCTGTAAACGAGGTTTATAGTGCCTGTCTGTCTCCTTGTGATGATGGTTCTAGTACACTGACGTTATCACATGGGTACCAATTGCTGAAGAACTCATGTCTTTTATGCCTTCAGGAGAAAAGGCAGAGACTTTTGAAGGTTGGAATTGTGAGGTAATACAGAAGTCAGCAGGCCAAACAAGTCTGTAACCAAAAAAAGTTCAACTTATCTCTTAAAAAAGACCCAAATCAGAAAACAAAATTCACAGTTGAGAATTAATAGTGAGAAGTAAAGAACCAATTCAAAAATAACAAACAGCAAAGCACACACACATTAAATCATTTTATTTAATACTTGGATGATTTGGGAATCGACATACAGTACCAGCTTTTCTATGGTCGCTCTAATGATGTCACACACATGCTTTCCTAGGGCATTCTGGTTACAATCACCACAGCAACCAGCTATGCTAACACTAGAAAAATGGCAGCACCCATGAAAAAACAAAATGGCACAGCGGAATAGAGTGAAATAATACAAAACTTCTCAAAAAGCTTTTTCAGAGCTAAATGAATATTAGAATAAGATTCCTCAGGGGAATAAAACCAAGAGTAGATGCAAATTTTTTTCTTAAGAAAATTCTAGAAAGCCATAAAAAGTTAAAGAAAAACACCAAACACCCAGGTGTCTTTTCACCTGCCTATGAAAGAAGCTGCAATCTCAGGCCAGAGTGAGTAAAATGGGTCAGACCACCCTTAATTCCATTCCAGCCATGCCTCCATTATTTATCAAAGACCGATACTCGTTCATCGATTTGGCTTCACAGCCTTTGCTAATTCACAATTAAAGCTCCTGCAAATGTCGTTCTGTATAAAATCAAGAGGCCCAGAGCACAGATTACCACAAATTAAACACACTCCTTAATTAACTCGATTCCTCTGAACTTCCACATTGTTGGATATTGAGTGAGAATAGATGTTAAACAATAAATAAATAAATAAATAAATAAATAAATAAATAAACAAGCAAACAGATCCCTTTTTTTGTAACCTAATTGGCTGCTAGAAATCCCAGCTCAATTTTCACTTCCCAGAATCCTCTAGGGAAATCAGCTGTGGTAACTAAAAAGCATAAAAATGATCCCTTGCTGCTAAAATATTCCTCTGTGGCACAGAATTATATTCAGATTACTCTTTATTAAATGCTAAATTATCTACATCATTTAAGATACTCTCAGCTATCCACTCCTTGAGACCAATCGCTTTCTGTTCATTGATTTCATGTCAGCTTGTCTATTTGATATTTACACTTTGGATATTTGTTCAGCAACAACCTGTTAGTGGCCAGGACTCTGGTCGTTGTCACTGTGCAGCCCCCCATGATCTCCCCATGTCTGTGTGAGAACATAACAACAACATGTGGACATGAGCAGGCATAGAACATGAATCCAAGTCATCAGACTAATGTGCTAAAATAAAAAATACATTATTATTAATAATTATTAATACACTATTATTGCTATTGCTACTATAATGTTACCACATTATATCAATTCCTATGCACACTCTATCCTGAGTAAGGTAAATTGGGGGCTGGAAACTACCCCAGCAGGCATCAGGCGCTAGGCAGGAAAATAAATCCCTGGACAGGACCCCAGTTCATCTCAGGGTCAACACACACCCCCCACACACAATCCCCAGGCCAATTTAGCACCACCAATCCGCCTAATGCATGTCCTTTGGACCGTGTCAGGAAATCTATGCAGACATGGGGAGAACATGCAAACTCCACACAAGGTGGACTCGGGACATGAACCCTGGTCTCCTTACTACAAGGCAGCAGTGCTGCCACCCTGACACGTGCTATAATAACGATAAGAATTATTATTTTCTAACTCACTTAATCCAGACCAGGATGGTGGGCGGTGCTTGTGGCTATCCCAGCTAGCACTGGGCGCAAGGTGGGAACATACTCTGGACAGGGCGCCAGTCCATCACAGGGCAAAACCACACACTCACATACCAAACAACCAATTTAGCATCACCAACTCACCCAACCTGCATGTCTCCGGACAGTGAGAGGAAACCGGAGCACCAGGGGGAAAAACACAGGGGGAGAACATGCAAACTCCATGCAAGGCGGATCTGGGACCCGAAATGTGGACTCCTTAATGTGCTGCCTCTGTTATTATGATGATGATGATGATGATGATAATGATACACTAACTTAATAAGAATAACACTGTAACATCTTAAATCAACTTAATTAAAATCAGGGCCAAAATATGCTGTGGCCTTTTTCAGATTTCTATTATGATACAACTCTGAAGAAAGTGAAGGAAGTGCCAGTCCATCTATCTATATATGTACACTAT
>JANRMT010028174.1:40961171-40971649 GCA_026402145.1 Polypterus bichir lapradei | reverse complement strand
ATATATATATATATATATATATATATATATATATATATATACACACAGTGGAACCTCGGTTCACGACCACTATTCTTTCCAAAACTCTGGTTGTAAACCAATTTGGTCTATTTTGAACCGAAGTAATTTCCCCCAGAGGATTGTATGTAAATACAATTAATCCGTTCCAGACCATGCGAACTGTATGTAAATATTTTTTTTAAAGATTCTTAAGCACAAATGTAGTTAACTTTACCAAGGAATGCACAGCGTAATAGTAAACTAAATGTTAAAATATTGAATAATACTGAGAAAACCTTCAACAACAGAGAAAACTAACACTGCAAGAGTTCCTGCTATAGCGCTTCGAACCACTCGCTAAAAACACTTTTTTTTAATGAGTTTTAAGCACAGGGAAAAAATGAGCATTTGAAAAATCCGTAATTTAATAAACTACCAAGAAAAATAACATTGCAACAATGCACGCTACAAACCGATCGCTGTAAACAGAAGTGAAGTGGAGGTTAAAATCCAATAGAAAAAAGTCTTCATTAAATATGAGGTTAAAACAATGCTCGGAATCTGTCTCTTTAAAAACAAGCCCGGTGCACTCTAACTGCCTTCTCGGCCTTATGCATCAAGCTGTCTGTCTCTCGTGCACGCGCGTGTGTGTGTGTGTGTCTCGCACGTGCGCGCACACATGTGTGTCTCTCATGTGTCTTGCATGCACGTGTGTGTGTGTCTCTCTTGCGCGCTGTGGCACGTGTGTGTGTGTGTGTGTCTCTCGCGCGCGTGTGTGTGTGTCGTTTTCGTGCGCGCTCTCTCTCACTCTCTCTCTCGCTGCACAGGAAATGCACAGGGAGAGACTGAACACGTGCGGAAATCATCGGCGCGCACAAACCGAAAGGGAAACTGGCTTGTTCGTATACCGAGTGTGTGGTCGTGAACAGATGCAAAAGTTTGGCGAACTTTTTAGTCGTAAACTGATTTGTACGTGTTCCAAGATGTTCGTGAACCGAGGTTCCACTGTATATATATAGTAAGGTTTCTAAACTCTTTTGGGACTCCCCCAAACAGGACGACATGCCGAAGAGCATCCTGTACTGTGGAAGACAGTTCATCAGTTGCCAGGGTAACTGCAGGCTGCCAACCCTGCAGCAGCTTGCAGGTGAAGCAGATCCGCGTCGATCGCAGTCGTACTATAAGCTCTTGCCATCGATGGGTGATGCAAGGAACAATATAAATGCATGGAACAGGATGACTTAGCCACTAACCTGTCCCTGATCCTGCCTGACTGCTGTGTCTGTGTATTGGATAGCGGCAGATCCTGCTACAATAAATAACCGTGCTGTTCCTGTTTCAAGCGGAATAAAGTTGGTTTTGCTAAAGTACTGAGACTCAGCCTCATGTTTTGGGTGCAAGACAGGGACTCACACGTCACAATATGTATATATATAGACACTGAATGCTTATATTAAAGAGATAAATTAAGCTTTTTTTTATTTTTAATAAATTAATAAAAGTTTCTACTTTGTCATTCTGGGTAATTAAGTGTTGCTTGACGTGAACTTTAATGATTACATCATAAGGCTGCAATAAAGTAAAATCCGAAAGATAGGTGAAAGCATCTGAATACTTTTAGAAATCCACTGCATATCTACAGAATAAAAGCACACACATCACCCAGCGTTGGTTCCTGCCTTATTCCAGAAGCTGTCAGGATAGACTTCAGACCCCATGACTGTGAGCTGGCTGAACTCACATGGATCTGAGAATGTTTGCACACTGGAGCCGTATGTTATCAACACGCCGCAGTGTTGTTGATAACTTGGAACTGCTTATTGCTCCACACAGGCAATTTATTTGACTTTGTTTAAAGCTATAAATAGCAAAAGTCCACATTTACAGCAAAAACAAACCAGTACAACATACAAAATGTTCTGCCAAACAGAGCCAGACGTTTTGTATCTGTAAGCAGTAGCAGATGTGGGAGGTCAGACCACAAGATTCCTAAACAGCCCGGACATGATGGACGCTTGGACTCAGACTGCTCCCAACTGGCACCTCACTGCCTTTCTACTTACATCTAAACCTCCATTCTATGACAGGGGGTGGTCTTCTATAATGAGTAAGCCACCAAGTGATATTTCTGTGCTCTTGTATTCAGTAAAGAAGAAAAATGACATATTTGCTATGTTTGGCGAGAAACCAAACCAGCTTGGCCAACCGGTCAAATGAAGCTGCACTTTAGTGAAAGACATGTGGCTTATTCCAATTTAGAGGGGCAAGGCAGGAACCAAACAGTGGATGAAGTGCCAGCACAGTGTCAATTCACAGACCAAGGACCAGCTGGGAACTGCCTTTTAACATAACACACACAAGTCTTTTGGGATGCAGGAGAATAACCCATGCAGACATTTAAAGGACATGAAAACTCCACGTAGACAATGAGCAGGCTTGCAATTTGACTCCAGAATGGTGGATCTGTGAAGAAGCAGTGCTAACCCCTTCACAACCATGCCATCCAGTTCAAAAAGAAAAAATCATGAAATTGCTTACACATTGGCAGTGTGGACCAATGCAGAAGGGAAGGCGCCACACCATACGCCACCAGGCTGCTCTTTCAGTTCTCACTAAAATGTTCAGTCTGACTCTGAGCCAAGGCTTGCCTGAGCCCAAGTTGTAGACATAAGAAAAGAAATGTTTGACAATAGGGGGCACTCTTCAGCCATTTTCTAACCCAAAAAATACATTAAAGAGGCCAAACCTATTAAAAGCCAGGCCTTTACAGGGTCTTTATAGTCACAGGAACAGAGTACAGCAAAAGTCCCACTTACTGATAAAAACAAAGGAATCAAAGAAAGTAATAAACACCATAAACAACAAAAGTACAAAATATAAAAGAGAAATAAAACCCTGCCAGCCTCTGTGGCAGCTACAATATATAAAGGCTATCAGTGCTGTGAAAAAGTATTTGCCCTTATGTATGCTGCTGCTGGAGTATGTGAATTTCCCCTTGGGATTAATAAAGTATCTATCTATCTATCTATCTATATCCTTTATTTTTGTAAATGTGTCACAATGAATGGCTTCGCTAGACAAAATGTGATATTAGATAAAGGCAACCAGAGTTGACATGTAACACCGTTTCTAAATTGCTACTTACTGTAAGAAATGAATTTACCCGAAATCTGTATTGCCAGTGTGAAAAGGTAATCGCCCCCTTAGTTTGTCACTCAAACACCTGACCAAAGTGAACTTGTAGTTAGACTTGTCTGACTGAAAACAGGCAGCCCTGTTGAATTGAAACTTCACGAAATATTGGCCCTCACCACAGGGATTTCTAGAAGTTCACTATGCTTCTCTTGAAGGAAACTCCAGATGTGATAAGGGAAAGAGTTGTTGAAACATAACAATCAGGAAAAGGTTACAAACCCATCTCTAAGGCACTGGAACTTCACCATGCCATTTCAAAGACTGCTAAACCCTCCCAAACAAGGCCAGTCTGTCAAAATCACTCTAGGGGTACAGTGACAGCTCATTCAAGAAGATCCCAGAAGAACATCCCAAGAACTGCAGGCCTCTCAAACTTTAGCTAAGGTCAGTGTTTATGACTTCATGATAAGAAACACATTAAGTAAAAATGGGACTCTTGAAAGAGTAGTAAGATGGATAGACAAACAGTAGATCTTCATAGAAACAGAATGTCACACACGTGCTCTTCGGGGACAGCTTATGGGTTACGTGATTGTAATTCTCCTCCGGGACATGAGGTGGCGCTATGAGAAAATGTTCTCTCTCTTCTCCTCTCCCATCTGAGGATTCACACAATTCTACCTATGATGTCACTTCTGGGGTCAGCCCACCTGGACCCACCTCTTCTTCCCAAAATTCCTCAAAACCTGCAAAGATGCCATCTTGGACAATCTAATTAGACATCTAAGAAAGATGTAACCTTTTTGCACTTTTGCATCTAACAATATACGGGATAGGCCTCCAAGGGGCCACAAAATACTTTCTTTGTGCTTGGTCTCATTACAAGTGCCTACAGATAAACAAATGACACATACAATTGTCATGGTGCCTTCATTCTTCATAATTTAAATTTATAAAAATGCAGATTTGACACATGGAAAAAATAAGTACACCCTTATATTTATCACCACTTCAAATCCATAATGTTTGATCCTCCGTAGGGAGTATGCAGGTGGACCTGCCTGTCTTATTGAAACCGCAGATATCAAGGGTCTGGTGTTCTCTTTGGTATTGACGTGTATGGTGTCATCATGACAAGATCAAAACAGCTCTCTAAGGCTCTCGGATAGTAGGCAGTGGATGCCTAGGAGTCTGGCAAGGGATTTAAAAAGATCTCCGATTTATTCAGTCATCCCAAAGTACAAGTGGTATAGGTTTCAATTTGCCTACTCTGGTTAGCTCAGCAAATTCAGTCCAAAGCCTGACCATTTGATACTGAACGAAGTCTCCAAGAACATCAAAATTTCACTGTGGGACCTACAGGCATGTCCTGTAATTGTTGGTGTCCAGGTTCATTGGAAAGTGATGGCACAAATTTTACCAGCATGTGAGGTGTGGCCGAAAAAATCCTTTGCTGTCACCTATTGCACGGCTGCACTCGGGTCCCAATCCGGGTGTTTTGTCAGGCTCTCCTCTCCTCCTTCAGAAAGAACATTAGGGCAAGACTACAGTTGGCCATTGAACATCTAAGCAAAGACCAGGCCTTCTGGAACAATGTGCCCTATACAGATGAACTAAAAATTGTTGTTTGGCCTGCAAAGAGAAGACAGCACTTCAAGAGAAGAAACTCTGTGAAGCGGTATGGCAGAAATGTTATGGTTTGGGTTTGCTTTATAGTCTTAAGGGCTCAACAATGAATTCTGAATCATATCAAAGTGTACTTGAGGAGAACATGAGGCCATCTGTCCGAAGGATGAAGTTGAACCACAGATGAACCTTTCAACATGACAACGATCAGAAGGACACTAGCAAATCCATCAAGGATTATCAAAATATACGTAAATAAACCAGTAACTGCACGTTACACTTGACTTGAGCATTCCTAGTTTTCCTCCTCTTTCTCTGTCTCTGTTTAACATTCGTTTGCTCAGAGGTTGATGCGCTTGCTGCTTCCTGAGCAGCTCTTCTTTTCTCCACCCTAGAGGCCCGCTGCTTCACTTCTTTCGTTGGCATCTTTTTGCGTTAAAACTGATTAAGTCAGTGTTTGTGTTGCAATTACTTACAGCTGGCACTTACCCTCATGCCCAAAATTATCAGCACCCCTGGAATTTTCCCAGAAAATGCACCATTTCTTTCAGAAAATTGTTGCAATTACAAATGTTTTGGTATACACATGTTTATTTCCTTTATGTGTATTGGAACAACACAAAAAAAAAACAGAGAAAAAAAGCCAAATCTGACATCATTTCACACAAAACTCAAAAACCAGGCTGGACAAAATTATTGGCACCCTCAACTTACTATTTGATTGCACACCCTTTGGAAAAAATAACTGAAATCAAGCGCTTCCTATAACCATCAACAAGCTTGTTAGACCTCTCAACTGGAATTTCCGACCACTCTTCTTTTGCAAACTGCTCAAGGTCTCTCAGATTTGAAGGGCACCTTCTCCCAACAGCAATTTTGAGATCTCTCCATAAGTGTTCAATCAGATTTAGATCCGGACTCATTGCTGGCCACTTCAGAACTCTCCAGCACTTTGTCTTCAACCATTTCTGGGTGCTTTTAGAGGTATATTTGGGGTCATTGTCCTGCTGGAACGCCCATGACCTCTAACGCAGACCCAGCTTTCTGACACTGGGCCCTACATTGCGCCCCAATATCTTTTGGTAGTCTTCAGATTTAATGATGCCTTGCACACAGTCAAGGCATCCAGTGCCAGAGGCAGTAAAACATCCCCAAAACATCTTAGAACCTCCACCATGTTTGATAGTAGATACTGTGTTCTTTTTTTTGTAGGCCTCATTCCATTTTCTGTAAACAGTAGAATGATGAGCTTTACCAAAAAGCTCTACCTTGGTCTCATCTGTCCACAAGACGTTCGCCCAGAAGGATTTGGCTTCAAGTACATTTTGGCAAACTCCAGTATGGCTTTTTTATGTTTCTGTGTCAGCAGTGGGGTCCTCCTGGCTCTCCTGCCATAGCGTTTCATTTCGTTCAGATGTCGATGGATAGTTTGAGCTGACACTGTTGCACCCTGAGTCTGCAGAACAGCTTGACTATGTTTTGAAGTTGATTATGGCTGTTTATCCACCATTTGGACTATCCTTCGTTGCAGTCTTTTATCAATTTTTCTCTTCCGTCCATATCCAGGCAGATTAGCTACAGTGCCATGTGTTGTGAACTTCTTGATTATGTTGCGCACGGTGGACAAAGGAACATGAAGATCTCTGGAGATGGACTTGTAGACCAGAGATTGTTGATATTTTCCCACAATTTTTGTTCTCAAGTCCTCAGACATTTCTCTGCTCTTCTTTCTGTTCTCCATGCTTAGTGTGGCACACTCGGACACACAATAGAAAGGTTGAGTCAACTTGTCTCCATTTTAACTGGCTTCAGGTGTGATTGCTATATTGCCAGCACCTGTTTCTTGCCACAGGTGAGTTCAAACGAGCATCAAATGCTTGAAATAAAACGATTTACCCACAATTTTGAAAAGGTGCCAATAATTTTGTCTGGCCCATTTTTAGAGTTCTGTGTGACATGATGTCAGATTTGGCTTTTTTTCTCTGTTTTTTTGTGTTGTTCCAATGCACATGAAGGAAATAAACATGAGTATACCAAAACATTTATAATTGCAACAATTTTCTGGGAGAAATGGTGCATTTTCTGGGAAAATTCCAGGGGTGCCGATAATTTCAGTCATGACTGTAAGTCTTCAATCTGCCTCAAGAATGTTTTAAGAAATGAAGAGGTAGGAGAAGTGACGGCGAAGGTGGTAGGGATGAGAACTGCGCCCTATGCATGCACCGCACAACTGTCCTGCTGGCCACTGCCGAGTATTGATTCTACAATAAAATAAAAAGAAGAATAACCTTGGAGGTCAATCATCACCCCGAAAGTGGATAGTAGACGTCACGTAGTATATGTGTGCCAAATTTCAGGTCAATAGGTCAAACGGTTTGCGAGCTACAGGTGATTTAAAATCCCGGACAGACAAACAGACAATCATGGTAGCATATTATATATAAAGATAATATGAAAGTTGTTTAATAAGTATGGTAAAAAAAAAAGCAAGTTTAACACGTTGCTTCAGGTTGAAATTTGGCCTGACCCAGTTTGAAGAGTGACACGTGCCAAATCAATTGTGGTGCCAAATTTCTCATAGAAACTTACCAAACTTCTCAAACAACCCTCGTACCCATGCGTATAAAAAATAAAAGTATTACACTTCTTGCAGATTGTACACAGTTAATAGTTTTTTAAATGCTAATAAAATTACAAAAAAACGAGCAGGTTTGGTGGGTCATATTTTTTCACTAAGCTCACTACAGTGATGGCTACACTATATTTTTGAGTCTGGTGACGTGGGTTTTTATGGCCCTTTAGTGTCTCCCAGATGTAGGTCCTTGTTAAAGAGGTGGTCCTTGGCTCTCTGCTTGTTTGATAGCGGTCTTCAGGTTACATCTGGTGATGGTACATTATGCTCTGTCTCCAGACCTGAAGGCTACATTGTGGTCCCTCAAGCAATTCTGGACCTCCTTTGTCATCCATACTTTCCTGTTTGGTTAAAACCTGGATGTTCTAATTGATGGTGACTGGTCTTGATACAGAAGAAGTGTATTCCTCCATATATTAATTGTACTTTTGTACAGTCCTGAAGTTGGGACGACGCACCGGCACCATCAGACTAGGTCTCGATGGCTCTGATGCTCTATAAGCTGAAGTTAGAAAAAGATATGCGATCGGACCATCCAAGGTGTGAGAGGGGGAAATGCTCCATGGCTTTTCCCAGTGTTTGAACAGACATGCTGCAATGGGTTTGAATCTGTGAGGAGGATGTGGTGAGCGATCAGATGAGAAATGAATGAATGAATGATGAGCAGAAAACTCATTTCAGCCTTTCCTTCTGTGCCATAGCGTTTGAAATCCAGTCTGGGACAGAGGTAATGTGCAAACCAGTATGACCAGAAGGCACTTTCAATGGTGGTTCATTATCCATTCATTATTTGCACCCACTCATTAAATTCAGGGTGTAGATGAGCCCTGGTCTATCCTCATAGCATCAGGGTGAAGGAAGCAACACATCACAGGGCTCGCAATGTCAGCATGTGGGCAAGTGTGTCCTGCTGGAATCCAGTCCAAGGTTGATTCCCACCTTGAGCTCAGTGATTTCAGAGTTGTCTCTATCTATGGTGACCCTGAATATTCTTAGACATCAAGAAAAAATTCACACTGAGAAAGTCAATCAGTGCAACAAACCTCACATGAACGCCAAGGTAGTGCAATTCCGAGAAGCAGAATATTTCCACTTTCGGTAATCCCTTATAATAATTTTAGCCTTCAGCAGTTTATGGTAACCCAAATCATCAGCTGAGTCTGGCACCTGTTATGTCTAAAAAATCACATTCTCTGCCCGTGTCCTCTCCGCCCCGTCAGTTTTCTTTTTTTTTTCTCTAAATGTTTATAATTTCCTAGAAAAAAGGGGAAGCGGTATATAGCGAAGGAGCTTTGTGATCCAAATCCGTGGGAGCCACAGGCAGACACAACTTCCAGCTGCTTTCATTTGTTTAGTCTGAAAAGAAGAGCCTACAAGAGTGTTTGTGTTTCAGGCAGTTTAGAATGAGGAGCGCGCTGCTGAAGATGAAAGATGGAAAAAGGAGATAAGCAGGCACATTTGTTAGTGCGGCTGCTGCCTCACTCCTCCAGGGACTCGGGTTCAAATTCCGGCCTGGTCCCTGCTTGGCTGCAGTTCTGGACATTCTCTTCTTATCTATGTTGGCCTTTTCAGGGCAATTCACTTGTCATCCATTTACTGCTTATAACAGTTTGAGAATGCTGGTAGCTGGTGCCAGTCACAGTAGCATTGGCCACAAGAAAGGAACAACTTGCCTCATCTCAGAAATGTGTATTATAAACCACTGGGTGGGGGTGTACAGTGAATCCAGTTGTCATTGTCACATTCAGGGCTCAATCCTGCCTTACACACGCTGCCAGGGCAGGCTTCTGTACCCCCAATTTGTGAAATGATATGACATAAAGCAACATTCTCAAACAAGCTTAAGGCAATCCAGGATCCATTGGCAGCAACCAACTCTGTTCAGGTAACAGTCCATCACAGTGCCGACTCACATGCACGACCAAATTTATACAGCGCCAGTTTGGAATGGCCAGCTAACCTAACCTGCACATCTTTGGAGGAAAACTGGAACACCAGGAGGAAAAACGGCACAGACACAAGGAGAACATACTAACCCCATAATGAGCAGGTCTGTAAGGCAACCACCATGCTGCCCTTAATGGAGTAAATCAGTGCCTTTATTTTATTCAGGCATCAACTTAATTTTTAGATGGAAACATATTTAAAATGGAGTAAAATGGACCTAGAAGAAAAGTCTTGTATATACACTTAGAGCCAATTTGCTGCATGCATTCTAAAAATAATTACTGTATACTATTATCAATCATTTAATATATGAACACACATCCAGGGGGTGCTGTGGCAATTAACAAGGCAGCTCCCCTTCAACCCCCACCGAAGAAGTGACTCCCGGGGCACTCTAGAAATAAATCCAAGGACTACATGACAAACTCCTGCCTACAGAGGAGAAGATCGTGCAATGCTAAACTGGATCTAGAAAGCTGTCCTCATTGTTATACCAGTCTCTGTTGCCCAAGTGTGGGCACCTCCAGCAGGTATGGTTTGTTCTGTATGGTATTTGCTTCTCCTTTTCCAATAATATTGCATAAATCACTCAAAAAGCAATACTTGAGTAAAAGCAGAGGTGCCTTTCTGGAAAGTGCCTCAAGCAAACTACTCAAGTAGAAGTTTTAGAGTTTCTGATATTAAATGTACTTAAGCATCAAAAGTCTCAGTTCGTTGGAAAAACAACATCAGGAGAAGACACAAGCTTTTGATAGCAAGTGGCACTGCGGCTTTGCAAATACTACACATATTTTACTTTTTACATTGTGTATATGATCATGAAAGAGACGGCTTTCCCTCTGGGATTAATACAGTGTACCACATTGAAAATAAATAAATAAATAAATGTGGTGTTCCCTGGTGTCTTCTTGCTTTCCCTTGCTGTACAATAGATAGATAGATAGATAGATGTGAAAGGCACTATATAATAGATATGAAAGGCACTATATGATAGATAGATAGATAGATAGATAGATAGATAGATAGATAGATAGATAGATAGATAGATAGATGTGAAAGGCACTATATAATAGATATGAAATGCACTATATGATAGATAGATAGATAGATGTGAAAGGCACTATATAATAGATATGAA
>JANRMT010028174.1:40935300-40949221 GCA_026402145.1 Polypterus bichir lapradei | reverse complement strand
CCCCCCCCCCCCCCCCCCCCCCCCCCCCCCCCCCCCCCCAGCTCTATCACGTGAACAAGAAGACAAAGAACGCTCTACCTTGGTAAGGAGGCTGGCAGTAGATGCCCGTGGTGGTCACTGCTTGAGACCGTTATGACTAGAGTTTCCTCCTAAGCAAAATAGGTAAGGCCTTAAAAATTCTGCCAAGAAGCAGGCCCAGACGTTTATTGGTCTGCCCAGCAGAGGCTCATTTATTTCAGTCAGTTGCTAAATGCTACCTGCTGGCTTCATCTAGAGCAGGCCAAAATAAAACGAGGAGTTGACAACACAACTATAAATAGCACAAAAATAAAGCAAAGGTATCATGAGGAGGAGGGTCACCATAAACCTCTGGCTTGATCACAAAAAGGGCAACAAAGAAGCTTTTTAAATCAAAGATTTATTTCAAAAAAGGGTAAATAAAGAAAACAAGCAGGAAAGAGTGAAACAAGGAGAAAAAGAGATGCTTAAAAATGCAATTACATCCCTGTAAGCTTGAGGACCTGCTTGCAGGGCTGGATGCAGATTAATGGCATAGCCAGGACGGAGAAAATGCAGGTTAAGGGCTTTGCTCAAGGGTCCAATAGAGTGGAATCACTTCTGACATTTATATTTATACCAGCAACCTTCCAATTGCTGGAGCAGATCCCTAGCCTCAGAGCCACCATATATTAAACAGAAGTCAAAATCCTTAAACAGCCAAAAAATGTCAAAAAAAAGCTAAGTAAATCCATAGAGAAGCATTAAACATACAGAGGTGAAATCACCAACACTTAGTGCATACAGTGTATCATGAAGGACTGCATTTCCCATAAACCATTACAGGACTGGGAGCAGTTCATCAATGTTGAAAGACAGGTGGCCCCGCCCCCTGGGGAAACACCCACAAAACACAAGGAACAAGACAGAACCAACTCTCAAACACAAAAATAAAACAGTAATCAAAACTAATGAAAAATACATAATTAAATGAAAAATAAAAATACATAACAAAATAATCATAATTAAAGGATAAACCTTGAACATAAATGACAACAAAAAAGGATGTAAACATAAGCCGGGAAAGGAACGTAACAGGATCTTTACTATTTTCACTTTTACATGCTTCCATTTGAAACTATCATTAGAAAACATCACATTCATTTTCACTCATTTGCCAATGATGCCCAGCTAGAACTTTCTTCTAGACCAAATGATGCTTCTCTGATGCTGTCCTTAATTGATTGTGTCAGAGGATTAAATACACCAAAAAATAAATGTTATTTATTGGGATATGTGATACAGAATACAACAATAGTCTGTCACTTTTTTCTCAGTTGGCCTAAATATTAGTTTTACAGAATCCACTCACAACGAGGGATTCAAAATTACACCGGAATCATTTTTTAAAGAATAAATTAAAAGCTATTTAAAACTTGTTTTTCATTGGAAAGTTAAAATGATTTCTAAATATGGAGGATAATGAGAAATGAATTCATGCATTTATTTCTAGTAGGACTAACTATTACACAGCATTATTCACTGGCTGTTCAAGTCATTCTTTATGCAGTTAATTTAAAATTCTGCTGCAAGAATCATCACAAGAACGAGAAAGTACAAATATTTAACCCCAGTCCTCAAGTCCTTGCACTGGCTCCCAGTTAAGTTTAGGGCTCATTTCAAAATCCTCCTCCTTATGTATAAAGTCTAAAACAGCCAAAGTGTCTCTTACTTCTCTGAACCTATCATTACTTACAAACCTGAGTGCACATTGAGATCTCAAGATGCTGGTCTGTTTATGATACCAAGGATTAATAAAATAACAGTGGGAGGTGAGCCTTTAGTTAAAGGGGCTCAGAGCTGTGGAATGGTCTGCCTGCTACCATAACAGTTGCCCTTTCTGTCTCTACTTTTAAATATCAGCTGAAGACTCACAACCTTAGTTCAGCATACCCTGACTAGAGCTGCTGATTAGCCATGCATATGGATTCTTTGTTTGTTAGCTATTTGTACAATATTTATATACTGATACTCACCATCTCTATTCTGATTTTTGTTGTGGAATTGCTCCAATTGGAATCACTGCTCCAATGCCAAGCTGTTTTTCTGTCCATGTCTATCTATCTATCTATCTATCTATGGAAAGTCACCTTAGAAAAAGGAACAATGTAATTAACTGATAAAAAGATTCTGACATCACATTAGAGGACTCAGCACAGACTCTGCTATAGAATGCCAAGGAATAGATAGGTGTCTAGTTGGCTGAGGTTGTGTTAAACGTTCTTTGATTTTCTTTCTTTTATATATATATATACACTAGTAAAATACTAACGCTTCACAGAGGAGAAGTAGTGTGTTAAAGAAGTTATGAAAAAGAAAAGGAAACATTTTAAAAATAAAATAACATGATTGTCAATGTAATTGTCATAGGCTTATTTTAGTATTGAGAGTGAATGTGATGATTGTAAAGAGTTTAATTTATGATTGTAAATGCTGTGTAATAGAAATGCATATTTTTAGGATATAAGGATCTCTTTGTAAACGGCGCTTGCAGTTCTGCCCTCGGGCTGTAAAATGACCAAGCTATCTGTTGAGCTTACTCTTGAGCATGCAACGTACAGTTGGCCATGTGAGAAGCAATCTTGGGTCAAGTCAATGCCGACCTTTTTTAGAGTCTGGCCCTGTGACTTATTTATTGTCATAGCGAAGCAGACCCTTACTGGAAATTGGAGGCGTTTGAATTGGAATCAGTATGGGTGAGGTTTAGAGGTAGCCTGAAAGAAGAATGAGCACTCCTTCCACCCTTGAAGCAGTGGAGTAAAGAAGAAGGGAGCAGTGAGCACAACGAACAGCTGAGGAAAGTAAGGAGGCGAGTGAGGAGGCACATGAGCGCGGGATGTCGTTAATGTATATATGCAGCAGCCGTGCGAAAAAAGGAAGGGAGACTGGGGGCGGCCCTTATGTGTTTCTGCCATGAAATAAATTGTCTGTTAACGGAAATAAGGAATGAAACCGCCAAAAGAAGAGGTCAGTTTCGAAAGTTCTTTACGGCATAATGGTGAGAATCGCCAAAAAGAAGACGTTATTTTCGAAAGATCGTTACGGGGCACGACGTGAAATGAAACATACTTAACATTTGTAAGTATAGTGTAAAGGATGAGCATGGGAAATTTGGACTTCCTATGTATATTGGAAATCGCAGAAATAGTGAGGAGTTTCCCCTATCTATATATACAGTTTAGGAGGTACACCCGTTTCCCCCACTTGGGTGTTGCAATAAGACACAAAACATACCTAGCTAGTATACCTATATATATAGGGCGGCACAGTGGCACAGTGGTAGCGCTGCTGCCTCGCAGTTAGGAGACCCAGCTTCGCTTCCCGGGTCCTCCCTGTGTGGAGTTTGCATGTTCTCCCCGTGTCTGCGTGGGTTTCCTCCGGGCGCTCCGGTTTCCTCCCACAGTCCAAAGACATGCAGGTTAGGTGGATTGGCAATTCTAAATTGGCCCTAGTGTGTGTGCTTGGCGTGTGGGTGTGTTTTTGTGTGTCCTGCAGTGGGTTGGCACCCTGCCTGGGATTAGTTCCTGCCTTGTGCCCTGTGTTGGCTGGGATTGGCTCCAGCAGACCCCCGTGACCCTGTGTTCATATTCAGTGGGTTGGAAAATGGATGGATGGATGGATGGATGGATATATATATATATATGTACTAGCAAAATACCTGCGCTTCGCAGCGGTGAAGTACTGCTTTAAAATTTTTATTAAGAAGAAAAGTAAACCTTTTTAAACTGAGGGAAAATATACCAATAATTATTTGTTAAGGATCTCTTTGTATACCACATTGTCAGTTGTGCGAGCTTACTCTTGAGCATGCAACGTATAGTTGGCCATGTGAAAAGCAATCTTGCCTCAAATCAATGGCAACCTTTTGTAGTGTCCGTCCCTAAGACTTATTAATTGTCATCGTGAAGCAGAGCCTTACTGGAAACTGGGGGCATTTGAATTGAAATGGGAGAGCAGAGGGTATAACGGGGATGCGAGGAATAAAAACTCTCTCCCCTGAGCAACTGCCAGTAAAAATAGTTGCCTCAATTAGGTTCTTTTGCAGACACATGACCTGAAGTCTTGTGCTGTTACAAAGTTTCAGTGGCTGTAAGTTTTTCAGTAACATTATTGGTGTCCCAACCTTCAAAATTAGATTATGCTCAGTAGTGCCTGGAGGATTCAGAGTGTGGAGAAATTCTAGCGACAGCGTGTCTATTAACTTGTGGACTTTTCTGTGAATATTTGGCGGCAGCGTCACGAAGTTGTTTCCACAAGACCGTGTTAGCTGCAGAGCTCAGCGGAGCTCAGCTTGGAGTGAAATGAAATGAATGAAATGAGGTGGATGGGAGGGGAGATGATGACGTGATTCCCCCACCCACCTTAACTCTTCATCCCTCCACAAACACAGTCTCTTGGCGTGACAAACGCCAGCGGCAGCGTGTCTATGAACTTAATTTAAACTTAAGCTTTACACCTTGCTTTCCTATTGATATGTGTACAAAGGCTTGTTCAGATTCAGAGGGTTGTTCCTCTCTTACTGCATCAATAAAGAGCTCGTCTTCCTCTTTATCTGAGACATCACACACTGCATGCACGGGTTTACCTTTCCCAGTCCTGCAAACTATAGTGAAGTGGTTCAATTTACCACATTTTTTGCACTGTCTTCCTTTAGCTGGACATTGACTTTTTCCACAGTGTGCTTTGTTTCCCCAGTTGCTGCACTTATGAATATGCTTGTATGCATCACTCCCTTCATATTCTTTTGCTGCCGTCTCAATTGTGTAATGCGTTTTTTATTCAGTGCTCTTTGGAGCTCTTGCTTGTTCTCTGCGCACTGCGTTCACAGTCAGTTCATGTGAGCCGCTCGGAGTACATGCATCTAAGGTTCGCAGCTGTGGTTGTACTATCTCGTGCGATCTCGCAATGTCCACGGCTTTATTTAATGTTAGCTAAGACCCGGCACATAAAAATTTCTCTCGCACTTTCACTGAGTTTGTGCCAAACACTAGTCTATCCCTGACCATCTCATCTTCGTTTGCATAAACACAGTCCTTCACTCGCGAATATTTAGCGTGTCTATTGGATTGCTGCTGATGGACGGCCTTATATGGGCAGGCACTCAATTACGTGGGAGGTGTGATGACGCGGGATGCAACTCCACCTCACACGGCGACCGAGCTGCAGGCTATGGCCATATACAGTATATGTATGTAAGTAGGTTTCAGTTATGACCATTACACGTAAAATTTTGAAATAAAACCTGCCTAACTTTTGTAAGTAAGCTGTAAGGAATGAGCCTGCCAAATTTCAGCCTTCTACCTACACGGGAAGTTGGAGAATTAGTGATGAGACAGTGAGTGAGTGAGTGAGTGAGTCAGTGAGGGCTTTGCCTTTTATTAGTATATATATATATAAATATTGAGCCCCCCCCCATTCCCAAAAGCTTTATTTTCTCCATTGATGCTGCCAAGTTGAGTTTTTCTTCTCCTCTGCTCTGTTGCCAAATAGCCATAGTTTAGCAATTAATTAATGGACAGATACTTCTGGGCTCCATTCATGTTAGTGAATTTTAAACTGCTATCTGTTTTAACAGACTGGTGTCTTTGTGTGTACTCATTATGTAAATAGTAATTTGTAAAGTTTGTATTTGTATCTACCATGTCACAGCAGTCTGAGTTTAAACTCTTGGAAGAGCACTATACAAAAATTACCGGAATTGAATGCCAATCAGAAACCAAGCCTGAGTGGGATGCCAGTTTGCAACAGGTTACATTCTTATATGCCCTCACACTGCATGAACTTAGAGATATCTGTGATTCTTCCCTACACATTTTTGATTTATGGTAGAAAACCTGTCAGAAAGCTCACACAGTGCCTGGATGGGGATTTGAACACGGTTTTCTGGATATATGAAGCAGTAGCTCTAACCACTGGACCACCAAGGTGCCCAGAAGGCATTTTCTATAAATTCTATGAAGTAATTTATTTCAGTACAGAGTCACAGTGGGCCTGAATCTGTACCAGCTGTATCAGCTGTAAGGCAGGCACTAACTCTGTATGGGATGCCAGTTCAAGAGGTGGTACATGTGTGCATTGCCAATTTAGAGTCTTCTATCTCACTAACCTGCATATATCTGGGATTTGGATGAAAACCAGTATACCTGTAGGAAAAAATGTACAGTGAGCAGTCCGGGATGTGTAAAACAGCAGTGCTAGTCACCCTAAACTGCATAAGCAGGTCAGAGATTGGATAGATTGACATATTTATATACTGGGCAATCAGATCAGCAGACACTTTGTAACTAGCAACCACTGTCACATGTAGCTGGCGGGACTCCTCTGGTCATTTGATCCTTCATGTTAGGGCTCAGCTGGCACAAAAAATAGAAACAAATAAAAAAAAAATGTGTTTAAAAAGCATGCAGCTGAGTCCCTTAGGACATATGAGTGACAAAGTGACTGAAGAGTGTGTGGTGTTGATAATATCTAACAGGTCATAAACAGTAGCCGAAGGAATGCGTAACAAACTGAGCACACAGAAATGGCAAAAAAAAAAAACCTAGAGGCTAAATTGTATTTTAATTCAAAGTGAATCAAAAGTGTTGACATCTTATGACATCTAAAGACAAATATGGTCTCTGAATCATCACATGCAGACTTGTCTGGCTACGCACATTCCGTCACACAGCCACGCCCAGAGGGGTCACTGAGCAAAAAATGTTATATGCTTGTTAGTTCCTGCGGTGGGCTGACGCCCTACCTGGGGATTTGTTCCTGCCTTGCGCCCTGTGCTGGCTGGGATTGGCGCCAGCAGACCCCCTTGACCCTGCAGTTAGGGATATAGTGGGTTGGATGATGCCTGACTGACTGGCTTGTTAGTTCATTATTCTTCATGTTTCTATGTTAGTTTAATAGTTATTTATTTATTATTAAACATTGATGTACTGTCTCTATAAATGTTCTGATGTTTCCCAGGTTTTGTGGGTGTAATCCCAAGAGGCGGGGCCACTCTGACATCACTGCTGCTGGGACCTCCCTCTGGCTATATATTGGGTCAGAGAGAGAGACTCTCATTTATAGGAGTGTGAAACTGTGAGTACCGGGACTTTTTCGCTTTTGCTTTGCCTTTTTAGACAAATCCTTTTTGCCGTTTTTACCTGTTTTCCTATTTGTTGTACTTTTTTTTGTTTTTGTAAATAAAAATCTTCATTTTGTAAAGATTCATTTGATAAAGATTTACAAAGATAAAGCTGCCTTTTTTCACAAGCCAGAGGTTGATATATTTCCACAACGGTGCGTACTTTGTAGCTGGTTTCCTATTTTATGCCTATCCAGGCGTGTAGGTAGACATTGGGGGACTAGCTGACTTTGGGTGAGCCTCATCTGGGCAGGTCACTGACATTCTAGCATGCTTAATGGTTTTCTGGAGGCCTCTCACTCTGTTCACATTATGTTATAATAAAAATGCACTCAGACGGCCCAAGAACTTGACAGATGTCATTACTGAATGGCAAAAAATATATAGCTTGATACTGGTCAGATAAGTTCCTATAGTGGTGGAACAGTTTGCCAATATGTTTAGAAATGTACCGATTTCACATTCAGGAATGAAACATAATCTTATCAGTCTTTTGTTATTGTCAAGCCACGCCTCCTCCACCTTGATTTCTTGGCCTTCTTTCTTTGTTTTTCATCATTGTTCATTATTTTTCATTTTTGAATAATTTTGTTCTGTGCATTTATTATCTGTCTAATTATGTGTTAATTTTATTCTGTGCAGTTATTATGTAGTATCTATGTATGTTTTGCAGTCTCTTATGTTCCTTGTAATTTGTAGGTAAATTCCCAAGAGCCACCAGTCCATCGCCATTGCGGACCTCCTCCAGTCCTATAAAGGCAGGCTGGGAACTGAAGCCCAGGGCAGTTCATTTTGAATGTGCTCTGGTGGATTTTGGAGGAATATGTGAGTATTGTATTTTCTTTGATTTCAATGTCTGACTTGACTATTCTTTGCTTCTGCTGCTTGGATTTTCTTGTGAATTTTATACTGAGATTTGTTTGCTTGGGATTTTTATTTATTTTTGCTTTTATTTTTGAGATATTTTGTTGTCCTAAACCTTCAATAAATACTTCTTTTTCTAAAGTTTCTCCGTTGCCCTGCTCTGTACAAGCCAGGGGTTGATGGTATTCCCCTTCCTTGTGGGTCATTTTGAATGATTTTCAGGATATTTCATGGTATATTTTTGAGTACATTTTGGCCTGGTATAGGCAGAAGCCAGCCACTTTACTCGAAGCTACACTGCTGCCTTCTTCCCTGATTGTTTTGAAGGCTTTATGCTACTCTGGCCAGTTTGTGAGATAAGTACCATCACTTTACAGATTTTTCAAAGCAGAATGTCCTGGTGCATCTAATATGGATTGCATTTGCTGTATTGAAATGCTTGTGATGCATTTTCCCATACTTGTTTCCACTACAGTGGCTTTACAGTTCCAGTGGACCAAATTCAGTTTCTGAATTGGTCAATGTATGTGTGAAGTTGAACACTCTCCCTGTGTCTATGTGGAGTATTCTCATGATTTCATAGCTTTCCACATCCCAAATGTGAGCAGGTTAGGTTGATTGGTCACCTAAAATGCACCAAAGGGTACAGTAATTATGAATTTCATACACTGTTTTAGCCAAAGTTCATCCTGCAAAATCTCCCATAGTTACCCAGTATCCATGAAATAACTTCAACAGAGGGCTTTTGATTTGATGCATGTATGGTTTGCTCATAAAGGTCTTGACAGTGTGAAGTTATACAAGTCACTTTGTATGAATGTGCCTGCTAAATTAATATACAGAAACACATCCAGATGGTATGGGGAAGCCTTTACATGGGCTCATGAAACTGTAGAGGATTTTGCGCAGAAGTAAATGGATGACATTTTGGGGGTCTTGCAGTGAAATATGCCACACATCAGGTTCTGCCATGTTGGCCACCTGTTCTGAATTAAACTGCCTGCCGGTAAAAAACTGTAAGGAATTATCGTAACTTTATTGTATGTTTTAAATAAATTCAGATTACTCAGCTTTAAGTAAAAACACACACCAGCCATTACAACAGAATGTAGGAGTTAACCTGCTATTAATTTGTACGGTGCTGGCCAGAGCAACATCATAGCCTGATGTCTAACCTCAGGGTGTTAACAGTGAGGCTCCATCTCAGGTACCTGATGTAGGAGAACTTAAGGAGTGAGTCCGATGTTAAGAGTCCATAGTTCATGACTGGGCTGGTTGGTCAGAGTGAGATTACAGATAAGAAGAGTAAGAGTACAGGTAAGAGGACAACAGTCAACGTGGAATGAGGTTATTGGTGAAGTCCATCAGGGGTCTATTCTTCAACCATTTATTTTCCTGATTCATATTAATCACACAGAGTTTGGTGTTGTTAGTAAACTTATAAAATTCACTGATGATACTACATTTGGAGGAATGGCACAACCTGAGAAGGCAGCAAAATAATTGAAAAATACTAGGACAAGCTTCAGAACTGGTTGATCACTTGGAAAACGCAGTGCAGTACATGGTGTGATATATGGTCGGGAGTTTATCCCAGCCAATACCCCCACGGCGCTAGATGGAGTCCTTCCTGCAACATGGAGGTGCCCTGAATTCCAGCAGGGCATCATGGACAATGGAGTTTGGATTTACAGCCCTGCTGGATACCGTGGGGGCCACCAGGGGACGCTGCAGGGAGACATGAACATTGTTTCTATTATAGCCTGGAAGTACTTACAAGTCACGGGCATGGAAGAACTAAAGTGGTTCCAGGTTGAAGAAAGAAAGTTTCCATCTGACCCGGAAGTGCTATGAAATCATGTGGACTGAGGTACAGAACCACTTCCACGTCAAGGAATATAAAAGGACTCTGGGGAGCCGGAGTTGGGAGGAAGTGTGACGGAGCTGCTGGGTGGAGAGGAGGATTTATTGTGACTAATTGAATTATTGGTTATTGTTATTGTGTATAGTGGAGGTGGAGGTGCTTTGTGCACAACTGAAGAAATATTAAATTCATTTCTTTATTTTACCTGGTGTCTGGACGTGCTTTGTCTGCGGGTTTCACGGGGCAACAGCGACCCCTGTTGTCACAGTGGGCTATAGGAATGTCAATTATAAATACAAGATGAGAGACAATACCCTATAGGAAGCAACCTCTGAAAAAGATTTAGGGGCTTCATCATATAAGCAACTAGCTGTCCCCCATGGCCCTGACCGTGTAGTAGTAAAACAGGACAGACTTTAGAAATCAATAAAAAATGTAGTAAAAAATGTAATAATTTGTATTTAGAAGAATTTATATTGATAGCTTTTGTATCCGAGGGCTTCTTGATACACAATATTTTTGGTTTTGCTATCAGGGGCGAAAATGTAGCTGTGATCTCTTTACCAAAAATGTAAAAGGTTGGCAAGGTATCTCTGGCCTAGCGGAAGGTATACTGCAACGTCAAACATTGGCACTGTATGTGATCGTGTTCAGCTCTCCCTTGCGTGGAGAGAAAAACACATGGCTGTGATATCTCTGGCAATGAGCAGGTACCCATTAAAACACACGTAGCTGTGATCTCTCTCACAAAATTGTCAAACGTTACTCCTTAACAATCACTGGATGATAATGTCTGCTGAACAAACAGGTATCGCTAGCTAAGCCTGCCTGGCTCCCTACTCCTGAGGTCCCACCTCCCTCTCCCCTCAGCCCACAGCCTGTCTCTCGGATTCACGTGAATAAATTGGCGCCACAACCGAACTATGTTATGATGAGAGAAGTCGCAAAATCAACCGGAATGTGAAAAGCGTAAAGACATACAGGCGCTGGATTTTATATAGAGAGAGATGTGCAGAAGTGATTAAAAATGCAAATAAAATGTTAGAAGGTTATATGGCAACGTAAATCGAGGGATGCTCTGTTAGACTATACAATGCAATAGAGAGACCCCACCCTTGCCACCTCACTGCAAAAATGACAGAGAGTAGAACAACCAAGTGCATTCCAGATTCAGAAATTAAACCCATGTAGTCTTGAGTGGAAGAATATGCATGGGGACAAAATCCAGGTCTTCAAAGGCATCAATAAAGTAGATCCAGTCGAGGTTTGTCAACTTAACGGTGCATCCCATACTCGAGGACACCAGTGGAAATTAAAGGGAAGTGCATTTAAGACAGAAGCCAGGAAGCACCTCTTTACTCAAAGAGTTGTAGGAATCCGAAACGAACTACTGAGTCACATCATTAAAGCAGAAAACTTGACGAATGGACAGCTTAGCACGTAGCTACACAAACAAGCCCGATGAACTGAACGGTCGTCTCTCATTTGTCAGATCTGTCATGTACACAGGCTCAGGCAGGTGGTGACTGCTTTGGGTGTAGCTTGTATCTGCTGTATTGGTGGCAGAGGTGGAACTCTGTTTGCACTAAAGCCTATGTCACATTAGAGGACTTTTTCAGTGATTTTCAGTCATTCCCTTTGCTACCTGCTAGAATGTTAGTAAAGCACGACCTCCCTCTTTTGAACCCATGCTGACTGTTCAGAAAAACTCCTGCACTTGCCATGTGCTGCTCAGTCTTATCCTTAATAACTCCTTCCATTAATTTATCTGTGATGCACAGTAAGTTTACTGGCCTATAGTTGTTTGGATCTGCCCTGTCACCCTTTTTTTATAACAGGATAACATTTGCTATTTTCCTGTCCTTCAACATTAATGATATAATTGGTTACATTTCTTTTGGTTTTCCAATTTGAGCACAGGCAGGTCAAGTGACTTTCTTATTGCCACACAGTGTCTATCTCAGGGTATGAAATCCAAAGTCTTAACCACTACACCACACTGCCTGCCTAGCTCAATGGAGATCAGCTTCAATTGCTTGTATTATAAATGTCTCTGCATGTGGAAGGTCCAACTTGTGGTGAGTCAGTATGGTTGACTGACCTACACAACGAAGACACAAGAACACGCCAAGCAACTCAAGTTAAAGGATGGAGACAAGAAAATATTAAGTCACTGAATATCCTTCAGTATTTCACTTTTTCTCTTCCATTTACAAATATTTTACTAAAGCAGATACTTCATTTCTACCAGATGGTATTCAGAAGCCATTAAGAAGGCAAACAGAATGTCAGGTTATATAGCGTCCTGATGTGTGAGTGCAAGTCCAAGGAGGTATTTTATGATGGCCAGAGTGCTCAAGCTTTATAACACACTGGTGAGGCCTCATCTGGAGTACTGGGTGCAGTTTTGGTCTCCAGGCTACAAAAAAGTGGTAGAGAAAGTCTAGACCAGGGGTCTCCAACTCCAGTCCTGGAGAGCTACTGTGGCTGCAGGTTTTCATTCTAACCCTTTTCTTAATTAGTGACCAGATTTTGCTGCTAATTAACTCTTTGCCTTAATTTTAATTGATGCACAACTTAAGACTCAGGCACCTTAATTATTTCTTTTTTCCTTAATTAGCAACCAAACAATATTAAGTCACAAAATGTGCCAATACATAAACAACATTCTGTATTCATCACACAATAACTGAAAATAAAGAAAGGTGAAGGCCTCCTCAGTAATGTTGATCTGCTCAGGTCCACAAAATATTTATTTATTTGTTTGTTCTTTATTTCACCTTATACAATTTCTCGTATTAGGAATTTGTTAGTTTTCATATACCCCTTGGGGTCAGAGCGCAGGGTCAGCCATTGTACAGCACCCCTGGAGCAATTACAGGTTAAGGGCCTTGCTCAAGGGCCCAGCAGAGTAGGATCTCTTTTGGCAGTGACGGAGATTCGAACCAGCAACCTTTGGGATACCGGTGCAGATCCTTAGCCTCAGTGCCACCACTCCGCCCTTTTGACAGTGCTCTTAAAAAAGAAAATCAACTGTTTTGGAAATGTCTGCCAAGGCAGAATGAGTGCCATGGAATTAAATAAGGGGTTTAATTAGCAACGAGAATTGGCTTCAAATTAAGAAACTGAATGAAGTAAAGTTGGTTGGAGTCTGAGGCCCCAATTTAATTGCTCATCTGTTGGCTCACTTCACATCAAATTTATGTTTAAGTGCCATTTAAGGAAAAAAGAATCAATTCATTGGTCAGAGTCTCAAGAAAAGTCAATTAAAATAAAGGGAAATAGTTAATTAGCAGCAAAAACTGGTCACTAATTAAGAAAAGAGTTAGAATGAAAACCTGCAGCCACAGTAGCTCTCCAGGACTAGAGATGAAGACCCCTGGTCTAGAGGAGAGTGATTAGGCTGATTCCAGGGCTACAGGGTATGAGTTACGAGGAAAGATTAAAAGAGCTGAGCCTTTACAGTTTAAGGAAAAGAAGATTAAGAGAAGACATGACTGAAGTGTTTAAAATTATAAAGGGAATTAGTCCAGTGGATCGAGATGGTTATTTTAAAATGAGTTTATCAAGAACACGGGGACACGGTTGGGAACTTGTTAAGGGTAAATTTCGTACAAACATTAGGAAGTTTGTCTTCACACAGGAAACCACAGACACTTGGAATAACTCTTTCAGGGCAGATGTTGACTTGTGTTGAAATTCAGGGGTAGAGTAAATGGTGCCAAAACTCACCATTAGGTTTTAGTTCCACTCTCATTTGCTAGAAGGAAATTTGGCTTTCTTGATTTGACCTCAATTCCCTGCACGTGCATGAGTAGCAAAAATCAAACAGCCTCTCAAATGGCATCGACATCTGGCAAGAGGCCAAAGTGAACGCGCAAAGCAGAATTCTCTATGCCAGAGATGGCAAACAGGCAGCAACAACAGCCACAGCACATACAAACAGATGTTTTATGTTGCCTTATGTGTGAACTGCACTGTCTCTGACTGCAAGGTCCTACAACGGATTGGTGATA
>JANRMT010028174.1:40892668-40920516 GCA_026402145.1 Polypterus bichir lapradei | reverse complement strand
GATAGATAGATATGAAAGGCACTATATAATAGATAGATAGATAGATAGATTTCCTTAAAGCAACACATTGGTCTCAGTCTGATACTGAAGGTGCTCTTCTGTTTATTCAAAACCTCATACAGGGGTTATTGTCCAGGATAGTAAGCAGCCTCCTAAGTGATTTCTGTTCTACCACCTCTTCCAGTGCATCCAGCACGACTCCCAAGATTGAACCGGCATTTTTCATCAGTTTATTTAGTCTGCTGGGATCACCTACACGGATGCCATTTCCACAGCACACTACCACACAGAAAAATTCAACGTGACGTAGGCTGCCAGGTGTCTCTCTATCTTATTATGGTGATTAGTCTCTGGTCCAATACCAATACAAACTGGTAGAAAACCTGTCAAAATGGCCTGCATATACCAAACAACCTCAACTTCCTTATGAAACGAGGCACCTCTGACACTTCTTGTATACAACTGCTGTGTTGGTGCTCCTATGAAGCCTGCCAATCTGATGTTTCTTGAGGTATTTGTATCTCCCCATCTTCACCATCAATGAGAACTGGGGACAGAGTGGGCTTGATTTTCCTGCAGTCGTTTACTTTGTGTTACTAATGTTGAGGTGCACAAAGAATAAATAGTCCATCGATCCTTGTAGTTTTTATTTCAGATGAGTTGGAATCTGCTTTCAATGAAAGCCACTTTAGCCACTACAAGCCTCTTTGCATCATGTTTTTAACTACATGATGCTATTTAAAAAGATGTTTTATGCACTCTATTAAAACATATAATCATATTCTATTATCAGGGCTATTTCTGAATATGACTCATCCACCTTAATAAAAAGAAAGTGTCTGTTTGTCTCTTTGTGTGTCTGTCCAGTTGCTGTCCCTGTCATTCCAACAGATGGCGCACCACTAACATTAACACAGCTTTTATGAATCTCACATAACTGAGACTTGCACACTGCATGGTGTACTGCAAATGTTAACGTGTACTTCATTACTTAGATTATAACCCATCTTAGATGGGTAGCACAGCTAGCTGTTACATAAATAGTTAAATTAAAATGATGAATAAGCCAGGTCCTCAAATGTGCCTGAATTCCATGCAAACATTCTCTTATTTTATTTTAAATGCAACAATGCGGGTAAACTGATAAAACTCTACATGTACTTAAGGCACTTTGAAAGAAAATAGCTAATGATGATAAAATGGATTATGCTAGAAATAAGTTTTTGCTTTTCATTTTTAAAAACATTGCCATTTATTGCAAGCATAATTTGAATATTTAGTATACTGTACCAAAAATAAATAGGCTAAAGATGATACAATTGTTTCCTTAGTAAGATGTGGGTCTCTTTTCATTACCATATTGACATATAAAAAGGCAGTTTTTGCAAATATAATATCGATATTCAGTAAATATTTAAGGACACAGTAAATCAAGGAGATCTTAGCACATTGTATGACCCTTCAGAAATGACAATTTCAGAAAATATCTAAATTAAAGTGACAGTTAGTTTAATGTTCTGGGGTATGAACATGTGCTCTAGTGCTCTGTGTGTTCTAATAAGTCAAGAAAAGCAACAAAAGGTAAAGTCCCCGAGGTATGGTGCCTATAAAATGCATTTTATTTTTATACAAGGGTGACACAGTGGTGAATGACGAATCTTTCATATAGATATTATAGTCTGAACATACACTGGAATGACTAAAAAGACTGAACATTTAAAAACAAAGAAAACCTCTAACTTGTCTGTCATTGTCACAATAAGGCATTATATAGGCTAACTACTGTTTGTATAAAGGGCCTGCAGTCACATTTCTGGAGTCAATTCTGCTGAATGATTCGTTGACTGAAGGTCCTCACTGTTGGTGTGTCAGAGAGAGGATATGCAGCATTGTTCATAATGGCACTCAGTTACGACCTCCAGGGGGTCCAGACTGCATCCCATAACTAAGACAACCCTTTTAATTAACTTGTAACTTCGGTGGGCCTCTCTTGAAGTGATGTTGCCAGCCCAGCACACCACAGCATAGAAAATGGCACTGGCTACAATAGAATTATAGAAGGTGTGAAGGATGTCACTTCACACATTAAAGGAAGGCAGTCTCTTGAGGGCAAAGAGCCTGCTTCCCCCTTTCTTCTGTGTTACTTGACCATTTCAACCTGTCATTGACGTGGATCCCCTGAGTACTTGTAAGAGTGGATAACCTCTACATCCACTCCCTGAATAGTGATCGGATATAGAGGCACTTTGGTTTGGCTGATGTTAAGTTGGAGACAACTGTTTCTGCACCAAGAAACAAAGTTCTCCACCTGACTCCTCTCCTCTGTCTCACCCGTCTTATTAATGCCATCAATAAGTGCAGAGTCATCTGCAAGTGACATGACCTGCTGTTATATTTGTAAGTCGGAGGTGTACAGAGTGAGGAGAAAAGGAGACAGGCCTGTCCTTTGTGGTGCTCCAGTGTTGTCAGAGACACAGTCCTTGAGGTTCACAAACTGCGGTCTGCCTGACAGACAGTCCATTATCCAGGACACCATAGTAGGGTTACCAGATACCTGCGAACCCAAGAAGGTCATAAAGGAGGACAAAGGAGAATGTTCTACTCACGAAACAGTCTGAACAGGGTGCTACAATGAAAACTTTAAAACCAACTAAGTTAACAGGTCACAAAATGAGTCAACAAAATTAAAAGTTATAGTATAACTATGCAGTTCTATATTTTTAAGATAAGGTGACTTTTCACAGCAGTTCATCATTCCTGGGAACATAGACGTGGAACTCCAGACAAGAAACATTCTTAAAATTGTACTTTACCATGTTTCTGTACTTTTCGCTGGTAACGTGTCATTCTAAATCAGTGGTACCCTTGTTTGTAAAGCACTTTGCTTTGTTTTCGGAGCGTCCAAATACTTGTTTTTTTTTTTTGCATGTCCTCTTGTTAGTGTTACTGCTGGATGGCATTTTTAGATATAAGACTACTGCATATTCGTTTTACAACTATGGATAACACAAAATGGCAAAGTGGGCATAGGCGTGAAACCGTGTTTTGTTCTCGGTAAAACATAGA
This sequence comes from Polypterus bichir lapradei, assembly GCA_026402145.1. NCBI lineage: Eukaryota > Metazoa > Chordata > Cladistia > Polypteriformes > Polypteridae > Polypterus > Polypterus bichir. The sequence continues at coordinate 40,917,450 of JANRMT010028174.1, read as the reverse complement.
TGATTTATGTAAAACATAGAGATGATAGGGTGCGGTTTCAGCCAATAACATGCTCAAGTCAGTGATTGATGACATTTTCACCTTTTTAGGCAATGCTTGCCGGGCAGAGGACACAACGCCGAAAAGGATGACATGTCCTCCTTTTCCTGGACATCTGGTAAATCTACACCATAGGTTTGTCTACCTCATATCTCTGAGCTTACCCCTTAACTGGGATGGCTGGATGGTATTGAATGAACTGGAGAAATCAAAAATCATCATCTTCACCGAGCTGCCAGTGGTGTCCAGGTGAGAATAAACCTTGTGGAGCAGGAAGATAATTGCATCCTTCTCTCCAGTTTTTGTCTAGTAGGCAAACTGCAGAGGGTCCAGGTAGTCTACCACAAGAGGACTCATATAATCCAAGACCAGCATCTCAAAGGTCTTTATGATGAGAGATGTAAATGCCACTGGTCTGTAGTCATTAGGTGAAGAGAATCCTGAACAGGAACAATGTCGGATGTTTTCCACAGCAACAGCACTTTCTGGAGCCTCAGGGACAGGCTGAGCAGGTGACAGAGGACACCACAAAGTTGATCAGTACTGGACTTAACAACTCAAGGACTGACTCCATCCATCCCCGTGAATTTTTTGCATGTAGCTTCCTTAGTTGTCTCCGTTGCTTGGTCTTTAATTAATCAACAGGATTAAAAACAAAGGAAAGCTACATCACAAAAGAGAAGACATCTTTCAAGTTACAATCCAATGATTCCAAATTCCAAGGCAGAAATAAGCCACAAGAAGAAAAGGTAACTTTACTCTTTAAATGTACATTCATTACTACTGCAATTAAATTCGGAAACATTGAACTGCTCTGCTGCAGAACATGTTCACATAGTGCTCTCAAAAAAAAAAAGCCAAAAAGAAAAAATAATAGTTTTGGAAATGTCTGGTGTGGCAGAATGAGAGCACTGAGAAGCCTAACCCTAACCCTAAGCATAACCCTAATGGATTTCTTCAACAGCAAAAACTGGCTTGAGACAAAATGGTGACTCCCTCCAGGACATGAGTCTGAGACCCCTAAGTCAGCTGTTCACCCTAATCTTAATAGTTTTATTATTTATGCCTAATCCTAAAATTTAGATTAGGGTCCTAATCTTAATATATCCATCCATCCATTATCCAACCCGCTATATCCTAACTACAGGGTCATGGGGATCTGCTGGACCCAATCCCAGCCAACACAAGGCACAAGGCAGGAAACAAACCCCGGGCAGAGCGCCAGCCCACCGCAAAATCTTAATATACACTTTCATCATTGTTTAGATAGTCTACCCTTACCCCAACCCTTAACTTAACCCCAGGTGACAAGGCAACCAATGTTACAGTGAATGCCTAATGCTAAAAACACTCACATTGGTAGCCCTAATGTTAAGTTTCCCAGTTTTTAGATTAGATTTTAACCGTAATATTAATAAGTTTAGTCCCTCAGGTTAAAATTACCTCCTGAGTGGAGATATATACAGATATATGGACCAGTTTTATAATTATTTATTCATTCATTGAAATACCACTTTAATTAATAATTATTCCCTTTTATTTATTCCTATTGTTAGAATATTTCTAAGGTTTTTTTTAAGAAAGTGTATTTATTAATGTAGATGATTAGGTTTGTTTTAAAGGGTTGGTGTTTGAAAGATTGTATACAACCTCTTTATAGATCTTTATTTTTACATTTTAAGACTTATTTTTACATTTTAAGACTCTTTTTAGAAGACCTATTTATTATTTTAGTATAGGGATAATTATAATGGGAACCATTAAATTATATATGGCGGGGTGATTTTAATAGTGGGGTGGTTTGTATTTAATTAAAATATTTTTTTACAGGAGGAGTGTGCCAGTGCCTCAGTCCTATGTGACTGTTATCCTCCAAAAACCCTAAACCTAACCCTAATTTTGGCTTGAGAGAAAATGGTGACCCCTTCCAGGACGTAAGTCGGAGACCCCTAAGTCAGCTGCTCACCTGCTAGCTCACTTTGCATCACATTATTGTCTGGCTGCTGGTTAAAGAAAATGAAGGTCTCCAAAATGTAAAAAAAAAAGTCAATTATAAGAAAGACAACAGAAGGATGTTCAATTAGCAACCATAATTGGCTACTAATTAAGAAAACTGCTGTAACAAAAACCTGAATCCTCTGTGGCTCTCCAACTTCTAAAACTGACAACTCTGTGATGTACTAATGACAGACGAATTGGAAAGAGCATACATAATAGACAGACAGATGTGAAAAGGCACTATATACTAGATAGCAGTGGGCCAATGATTAATTGATATGAAGCGGTGCTTTGTCTAAAAGACAGACAGTAGATTACAAATATGTAAACACGTGTCCGATTTGGTAATACACAGGGGAAGCCTCTGGCATTCAGTAATTGAATTTGCCAGCTGATAATTACCATCCCATTTCATCTGATCAAAACAGATAGAGCCCACGCATTAATTAAGGGGCTTTGTGTCATCAGCTCAGGCTGCATTACTTAAAGATGAATGATATACAGTAGAACTCGGCCCCGCTTAGTAAATAAGCCAGCATGCAAAAGCTCAAAAACTGCATTCAGCCAGAATTAAGGGAAGCTTTTCACTTTTGGCCTGCAGACAAAATTTTAGCAGTTGGTCATGGGTCGTTTTAAGAAATTACACAGCTCCAAAAAGAGACGCCCTGTGTAAAGGAACAAAACAAAGAGCCTGCACTTTGAAACATCCCCAAGGAAAAAGATTGCTGATGTAAAATATATATTTGGCAGCTGCTGATGGCATATTTTCTATCAGCAATGGTGAAAACAAAGTTGAATATATGATCAGACTGTCAGAAAGTGGCCTGCTTTCCAAGTTAAAGCCCCATAATTAATATTTGGAAATGAAACAATAGTAGATGTAGGCTAAATCTAAGATACGTCAAAATACATAGCATTTATTACATGTAGGGCTGGTCAGTAGTGAGAACCATCCCAAGGCACCAAATAAGTTCAGGTACTATGCGGTGCCATATATATATATGAATACTTTCAAAAATAATTCCATGAATAGTTTTTATCTATTTATTTATATATGTATACTGTGGACAATAGAGGGCACCCCAGCTCTCCCAAACCCAACACAACAGACACAGGGCACAAGTTAAAAGCACACAAGAGCCTTTTTATTGCGTGGGAAACTCTTCCCAAAGTGTTTCCCACCACCACAGCCACAAGTACAGATTAAAACAGCACACGATGATTTCTTTCTTTTCTCTTCCAGTCACTGCTTCCTCCACTCCTCCCAGCAAGCTTCATCCACCTCCCACCCGACTCTGACTCCACTCTGTGAGGTCGGCCAGTCCTTTTACTGTATATTGGCCAACCCGGAAGTTCTTCTGCTCTTCCGCTCACGTGGTTCGCAAGCTCTTCCAAGTAAGGCGGAAACCCCATGCCATATGGGTCCTCAGTCTTTGCAATGCCCCCTGCTGGCACCCATGGTAACCAAAAGGGCTGAGGTAAAAAAAAAAAACTCCAAGTACCATGATGCCCTGTGGGAATCCGGGGCACCGCCACAACCCAGGGGAGCTGCCATCTAGTGTTCTGGGGGAGGCAATGCCCTAAAGAAGCTGCCTTCCCCCATCCTTCTGTCTTTTGGGTTTCTCCGCTGGGTTGGGCTGCTGGCCGTCCCTTACAATATGTATTGGTGTGAATGTTAGTGAGAATCTGAATATTTCTGTAACTGATTTTCACACAGAAAAGTCAATAAAATTTGCTCAGAATTGTACGAAAAACAAAAAAACATTCAGTAAGGGGGTGCTCTGTGAACGGAAATCTCTTATTGATGATAGAGGTTAGAGGAGAATGACCAGACTGGCTTGAGCTGACAGAAAGGCTGTGGTAACTCATAGCACCACTCTGTACAACTGAGGTCAGCAGAAAAGCACCTCCGAATGTACAACATGTTGAAGCTTGAGGCGGATGGGCTACAGCAGCAGAAAATGATGTTGAATTTCATTCCTGTTGACCGTGAACAAAAAGTTGAGACTGCAGTGAGCACGAGATGACCAAAACTGGACAGTTGAAGGTTGAAATAACTTCACCTGGTCTGATGAATCTCAATATCTGTTGAGACGCAGATGGCAAAGTCAGAATATGGCACCAACAGCATGAATCCATGCAGCCAATCTGCCTTGTGGCAACAGTCCAGGTTGGTGGTGGTGGAGTAATGGTGTGGGGAATGTTTTCTTGGCACACTTTTGGCCCATTAATACCAATCAATCATCTCCTGAATGCTCTGACCTATTTGATTAATGTGCATCCCTTCATGGGCACAATTTACCCATCTTCTAATGGTTACTTTCAGAATGATAATGCACCATGGCACAAAGCAAAGATCATCTCAGACTGGATTCATGAATATGGCAATGAGTTCAATGTTCTTCAGTGGCCTTCTTAGTCAACGGATCTGAATCCAACAAAGCATAGTGTGAACGTGCAGTTGACAAATGTGCAGAATTTGCGTGAGGCCATCACGTCAACATGAACCAGAATCTCAAGGGAATGTTTCCAACATCTTGTGGAACCCATTTCATGAACGCGTGAGAGCAGAAAAAGGATCTGCCCAATATTATTATATATACGAGTTATGACAATTTGAACTTGACATCATGTGCTTACGTTGGCAGCACTGTACAAACAGCTCGATAAGGTTTCACAACCTTGGTATATCAATGTCTCAAAGCTGTGTTCGTGTGGACATGTGGCGGTGTGCTGCTGAGCGCCATTCATTATTGTTGTTGTGTATTGTCATGTATACCTTAGAGAGAATGTCGGAGCTTGCATTAGAGCAACGAACACCAACGAACAAACCCCAGCTCTCACGGCACTGTCTGTGAGGGAGGTTTTAGCCAGTGAACAACTATATTGTAATGTATTCAACTGTATTGGAACACCCTCCCTAGCCCCCAGTGACTTCTTTCTTTACCCGAAGATAAAGGAACTATTGAAAGGAAGACATTTTGATGACATTCAAGTGTAATCCGACGACAGCTCTGATGGCCATTCCAGAAACAAGAGTTCCAGAATTGCTTTGAAGGATGGACTAGATGCTGGTGTTGGTGCAGAGCTTCCCAAGGGGACCACAGTGATACTCAGCAATGAGGTATGTAGCACTTTTTCTAGGATGATTTTGCTAGCGTAGTTATCAGACCTTGTATATACAGTTGTGCTTGAAAGTTTGTGAATCCTTTAGAATTTTCTATATTTCTACATAAATATGACCTAAAACATTATCAGATTTTCACTCAAGTCCTAAAAGTAGATAAAAAGAAGCCAGTTAAACAAATGAGATAAAAATATTATACTTGTTCATTTATTTATTAAGGAAAATGATTGAATATTACATATTTGTGAGTGGCAAAAGTATGTGAACCTTTGCTTTTAGTATCTGGTGTGACCCACCTTTGCAGCAATAACTGCAACTAAACATTTCTGGTAACTTTTGATCATTCCTGCACACTGGCTTGGAGGAATTTTAGGCCATTCCTCCATACAAAACAGCTTCAAGCCTGGGATGTTGGTGGGTTTCCTCAAATTAACTGCTCGCTTCCAGAACATTTCGATTGGATTAAGGTCAGGACTTTGACTTGGACATTCCAAAACATTAACTTTATTATTCCTTAACCATTCTTTGGTAGAACGACTTGTGTGCTTAGGGTCGTTGTCTTGATGCATGACCCACCTTCTCTTGAGATTCACTTCATGGACAGATGTCCTGACATTTTCCTTTAGAATTCTCTGATATAATTCAGAATTCATTGTTCCATCAGTGAAGGCAAGCCGTCCTGTCCCAGAGGCAGCAAAACAGGCCCAAACCATGATACTACCACCACCCTGTTTCACAGATGGGATAAGGTTCTTATGCTGGAAGTTCTATTTTGGTCTCATCTGTCCACAAAACATTCTTCCAATAGACTTCTGGTTTGTCCACGTGATCTTTAGCAAACTGCAGACGAGCAGCAATTTTTTTTTTTGGAGCAACCCTGCTGTGCACACCATTGTTGTTCAGTGTTTTCCTGATGGTGGACTCATGAACGTGAACATTAGCCAATGTGAGAGAGGCCTTCAGTTACTTAAAAGTTACCCTGGGGTCCTTTGTGACCTCGCCGACTATTACACGCCTTGCTCTTGGAGTGATCTTTGTTGGCCGACCACTGCTGGGGAGGGTAACAATGGTCTTGAATTTCCTCCATTTGTACACAATCTGTCTGACTGTGGATTGGTGGAGTCCAAACTCTTTAGAGATGGTTTTCTAACCTTTTCCATCCTGATGAGTATCAACAATTCTTTTTCTGAGGTCCTCAGAAATCTCCTTTGTTCATGCCATGATACACTTCCGCAAACATGTCTTGTGAAGAGCAGACATTGATAGATCCCTGTTCTTTAAATAACACAGGGTGCCCACTCACACCTGATTGTCATCCCATTGATTGAAGACACCTGACTCAAATTTCACCTTCAAACTAACTGCTAATCCTAGAGGTTCACATACTTTTGCCACTCACAAATATGTAATATTCGATCATTTTCCTCAATAAATAAATGACCAAGTATAATATTTTTGTCTCATTTGTTTAACCGGTTCCTCTTTATCTACTTTTAGGACTTGAGTGAAAATCTGGTGATGTTTCAGGTCATATTTATGCAGAAATATAGAAAATTCTAAAGGGTTCACAAACTGTAAAAGCAGCTGGGCATGTAAAGGCCCTTTACACAGTGTTCATTATGCAAAGGTGCTGGACAAATTATTTAGGTGACACTTTAGGCCTTCATAACTGACTTGCAGTGTGACGCTGAGTATGGTACTTGATCTACCCATGTTTTACTGGTAAAATCCTAAATAAATTATTCTCCAAGAAACGTGTTGTTCACAAGTATAGAGTGCTACATAAACTAAAGATCAACTGATTCCTTGTAATGCAGCATCGACGACAGTTCAAGTGGCTGTATACTCGTGAAGAAATCTGTTAATGACTTTACTGTTGCCGCTACAAGCCTTCCCATTACTGTGCCCCTCCGCTATTATTGAACAGGCGCCGCCATACCCCACTGCAGCCCCCCACGCGTCACTCACTTAGACCTGGCTGCAAAAAAAATAAATTCCAACGATATGGTATGTGAATAAAGCTTTCAACAGCTCCATGATACTAAACTCAAGAAGCCGTTAGTAGTATTCGAAATGATTGAATTGGAAAAAGTAGCAAAAATAGAAGCTTTTTGAGTCAGACTTCCCAGTTGTGCTTCAACACCATTGAAGGCCTGTGTGCCAGGACGTCCCGGCAGCTGCTTCAGCACACTCTTGTGTTTGAGACTGTGACAGTGCCAGGCCAAGTCTTGGGCTCAGCAATCAAGCTGTTTGGAAACGATGAATTAACTTCCTTATAACTTGACAATTTCTTTGCTGTGTGTATGTATCATTAATTGGTGGTTCTCATCTGTCCGGGGGGGACACGCACATGAGAATATCATTGCATCCTGTACATATGACAATACTGTGGTGGGTTGGCACCCTGCCCAGGATTGGTTCCTGCCTTGTGCCCTGTGTTGGCTGGGATTGGCTCCAGCAGACCCCCGTGACCCTGTTTGGATTCAGCGGGTTGGATAATGGATGGATGGACATATGACAATAAACTTGAATTGACTTGAAATAATGAAAAGAGTTCCATGTTGATCAACGAAGGTGAGGAAAAGTCCTGCAATATATTTCTTTTTCTTTTTATTCTGGACAGATTTACATGCCAATCCAAACAAAGGATGTTTGCGACAGCTGTGGCTGAATGTTATAAGCAATTTCAGCTAAGACTTTACCTGTAGCAGCTCTGAAATTAGTGGCGCGCCAACTGTCAGAATGTGAACATCGTGCCAATAATTGCACCGGATGTACAGTTCTTAAACACTTAGAGCCCACTGGCACTTCATGTGACATGCACTGCATTGGTCATTGGTCTACACGGCTCCTGCTTTCTCAAGCTAGTAGATGCCCACCATATGGCCTTACGTTTGTGGACACCTGACTATCATGTTCAACAATCACATTCCAAAACCAAAGGCATTTATATGGCGTTGCTCTGCTATTCTTACACCTATGACAGCCTCCAGTCTTCTGGAAAGGCTTTTCACAAGATTGCACAAGGGGCACAGTCATGCTGGAATAGAAGAGGATCTTCCGCAAACTGTTAGAAGTGCACAATTATCTGACATACATGTCTTCGAATGCTCCAGCATTAACAGTACCCTGTCAGCCCAAACCCTGCAAAGCAGCCCCAAACCGTTATCCCGCCCGCACCAAACCCCAAATCAGAAAAAGTTGGGACAGTGTGGAAAATGTGAATAAAAAAAGAAAAAAGCAAGTTATAAATTCTCCTCAAATTTTATTTCATTGTAGACAGTATGAACACAAAATAATTCAAGTTTTTTTTTTTTTTGTCAACATCATTTGATTTGTAAATAAATATCAATTCTTGCCATTCAGGCTTGCAACACATTTAAAAAAAAGTTGGGACAGTGCAGCATTTACCACTTTGTACAGTTCCCCTGTCTTTTAACAACACTTAAAAGACGTTTAGGCATTGAAGAAATCAAGTGACTAAGTGTTGCAGGTGTAAGTTTGTCCCATTCTTCCTGCAAACAACGTTTTAGGTGCGCAACAGTACGGGGTCTTCGTTGACGCATTTTTCGTTTCAAAATGCGCCAAACATTCTCTATAGGAGACAAATCAGGGCTGCAGGCAGGCCAGTCAAGCATCCGCACCCTCTTCTTACACAGCCATGCCTTTGTTATGCGCGCAGTATGTGGTTTGGCATTGTCTTGCTGAAATAAGCATGGGCGTCCCTGGAAAAGACGTCGTCTTGAAGGCAGCATTTGTTCCTCCAAAACTGAGATATACTTCTCAGCATTGATGGTGCCATCGCAGAAGTGCAAGTTACCTTTGCCAAAGGCACTGACACAACCCCATACCATGACAGACTCTGGCTTTTGGACTTGTATCTCGTAACAGTCTGGATGGTCCTTTTCCTCTTTGGTCCGCAGCACACGGCATCCATTTCTTCCAAAAAAGATGTAAAAAACCGATTTGTCTGACCACAATACACGTTTCCACTGCACAATGGACCATCCCAGATGCCTCCGAGCCCAGAGAAGTCGACGGCGCTTCTGGACACTATTTATGTAGGGCTTCCTTTTGGCACAGTACAGTTTTAGCTGGCATTTCCTATTGTAACTACGTACTGTAGTGCTTGAGAGTGACTTCTTGAAGTAGTCCTGAGCCCACGCAGTTACATCATTTATTGATGAATGACGGTTTTTAATGCAGTGCCGTCTGAGGGCTCGGAGATCACGGCCATTCAGTTTAGGCTTGCACCCTTGGCCTTTGCGCACGGTAATTTCTCCAGATTCCCTGATTCTTTTCACTATGTTATGCACTGTAGAGGGAGAAATGCCCAAATCTCTTCCTATCTGTCTTTGAGAAACGTTTTTCTTCATCATTTCAAAGATTTTTGCCCGCACTTGGTGACAAACTGGCGATCCTCTGCCCATCTTTGCTCCTAAAGGAGTAGGCCTTTCCTCGATGCTGCTTTTGTACCGATCAAAATCACCTGTTAACATCACCAGTTTCAAACCACATCATTATTTAGTTATTATACCTCATTACTACCCCTGAATTGCCCCCATCCCAACTTTTTTTGGAATGTGTTGCAAGCCTGAATGGCAAGAATGGATGTTTATTTACAAATCAAATGATGTTGACCAAAAAAAACATGAATTATCTTGTGTTCATACTGTCTGCAATGAAATAAAAGTTAAGGGAAATTTGTAAATTACTGCTTTATTTTTTTATCCACATTTTTCTGATTTGGAGTTGTAGAAGGCACTATGCAGTCTTTAAAGGTAGTGCCCTCCTGGCATCTGCCAAACCCAGAATCATCCATCAGACTGTCAGAGAGTGAAGTATGATTCATCACTCCAAGTTTCCACTGCTCCAGAGTCCAAGGGTGGTGTGCTTTAGACGACTCCAGCCGACGCTTAGCATTAGGCCTAGTGATCTTAGGCTTGTGTGCCATTTCATGAAGCTCTTGACCCACAGTTCTTGTGCTGATGTTGTTTCCAGAGGCATTTTGGAACTCTGCTGCGAGTGACGCCTCAGAGGTTAGGAGATTTTTATACGTTATGCCCTCCGGCACTCAGTGTCCCTACATTGTGAGGTTACGTAGTCTACTGCTTCATGGCTGAGCCATTGTTGCACCTTAATGCTTCCACTTCACAGTAATAACACTAACTAGATCTAGTTAGACAGAAACTTCAGGTACTACTGACTTGTGACAAAGGTGGCACCCTAGGAGAGTGGCATATTTAAAGTCACTGAGCCCTTCAATACGACCTGCCAATATTTGTCAATGGCAACAGCACTAACCACGTGTCTGTAATTGAGTTCTCATTATCTTTATATTACAGAATTCTCACTGACTTTTTTTAGTGCACTACACAGTTTCTATATCAGGAATTGAGCCCAGGTCATAGGACTCATGCGGAAGCAACACTAACCACTGAGCCAGCATGAGCCTGTAATTGAGTTCCCTGTATTCATTTATAGTGCATTTCTAAATGACATCTTCAAAGCACTGCACAATTACTCTATCAGGGTTGAACCCAAGTCTTGTGGCATCATGACTAATCACTGAGTCGCCATGCGTCTATAATTAAGTTCTCTTTATTTTTGTATCACACAATTCTCACTGACATTTTTAGTGCACTGTGCAGTTGCTGTATCAGGAATTGAACCCAGGTCATGGGACTCATGTGGAAGCAACGCTAACCACTGAGCCAACAAGAGCCTGTAATCGAGTTCTTTTTATTCATTTATAATGCATTTCTCAATTATATCTTCAAAGCGCTGCACAATTACTGTGTCAGGGTTGAACCCAGGTTTTGTGGTAGCTGCACTAACCACTGAGCCACCCTGTGTCTGTAATTGAGTTCTCTTTACCTTTATATAACTTAATTCTCACTGACCTTCTCTGAGCACTTTGCAGTTAGTGTATCAGGAGGTGAACTCAGGTCTCCCGAGGCAGCAGCGCTAAGCACTGAGTCACCATGCGTCTATAATTGAGCTCTCATTTTTTTATATCACACAATTGTCAATGATATTTTTAGTGCACTGCGCAGTTGCCGTATCAGAAATTGAGCCCAGGTCACAGAAGCAGCACTAATCACTGAGCCAACGTCAGCCTGTAATCGAGTTCCCTTTATTCTTTTATACAACATTTCTCAAAGACATCTTCAAAGCGCGGCACAATTACTGTGTCAGGGCTGAACCCAGGTCTTGTGGTAGCTGCACTAACCACTGAGCCACTCTGTGTCTGTAATTGAGTTCTCTTTATCTTTATATAACATAATTCTCACTGACCTTCTCTGAGCACTTTGCAGTTAGTGTATCAGGAGGTGAACTTGGGTCTCACGACGCAGCAGCATTAACCGTTGTGCCAAAAGAGGTGCATCCAAATCAATGAAGATTTGCTATAGTGAGCCTCTCTTGTTGTTTTTATTTATTGATCACCAGAACAGCATCAGCTCACGGCATATCCTAGTGGTTTTAAAGAAATTACATATTAAAACTGTACACTGTATGTTATGCATAAGTCAACCAGGAAAGGCCATCAGAGTTTTGGCCACAAGACTGGAATTTACAAAAAAACATGTCCACTTACTACAAATTGTAAAATGGAGATCAGTCATTGGCGATCCTGAATAGACGGCTGTTATAATTATGTCAGCAGCCACAAGCAAGTGTGGTGAAAATGAAAACACACACAGTCGAGTCAGAAGTGGAAGTATTTGAGGTAAGCCATGACTTCCCCCAGCAACAGAATGAGCAGGGAGGCAGTCAGCCATAGAGAATCATTAAAAAGTATAAATGCCAAAAAAAATCCACCGTCCATAAAACATCTATTCCCACAAGTGTCGGGCGGACAGCTGAAATTCATTTGCATCCCAAGCAGGGTCAGTGGTGTTTACCTTGGCAGGAAAATGACATTCTAGAAATGCTGGAATGAGCTGCCAGTTGTTAAAAGCGCTGAGGCGAAGACGTGAGTCAAAAAGCAAGCGCTGGTAACTGTCCACATATGGTGCAGGCCATACATTCGCAAAAGATTCAAACAGGCTTCCTGGAAACGGGCGTTTTAAGCGAGCCGCCACGAGAGGGAAATGTTTTGGCGGTTGAAGTGGCAGAGTGACCTCCAGCCATGTGTGGGGGTCCTAAAGTCCAAGTGCATGGTTTCCTTTTCCAAAATAGCCAAAGGCCTGACATGATGACATCATTTCCTAGCAGTTGAGTGAATCCACATTAGCACTACAAAATGCGATGGTTTTCTTGTGCCCGAGGAAGCGTCCCCAGTCAGAATTACACGCCATGTTGTGAGTTTATTACATCACTTGTCCACTCATTTTTCCAGGAAACAAAAACTTATCCTGACAGTATCAGAACAGGACAGCAGTGAGACAGAGTTAATCTTAAAAGCATCAAACACAAACTAATAATAATAATTAATAATAATAATTCTTTGCATTTATATAGCGCTTTTCTCACTACTCAAAGCGCTCAACAATTGTAGGTTAAGGGCCTTGCTCAAGGGCCCAAAAGAGCTGAGTCCCTTTTTAGCATTTACAGGATTCGAACCTTCCGATTGCAGTGCAGATCCCTAGCCTCAGAGCCACCACTCCGCCTTAGGAGGCAGCTCTGGTCCAGATGCCTAGAAAGCACATTTAAGCACAAACCATCCATCCATCCATTATCCAACCCGCTATATCCTAACTACAGGGTCACGGGGGTCTGCTGGAGCCAATCCCAGGGCGAAGGCAGGAAACAAACCTCGGGCAGGGCGCCAGCCCACCGCAGGGCACACACACCCACATACACACCAGGCACACACTAGGGACAATTAAGAATCACCAATGCACCTAACCTGCATGTCTTTGAACTGTGAGAGGAAACCCACGCAGACACGGGGAGAACATGCAAACTCTACACAGGAAGGACGCGGGAAGCGAACCCGAGTCTCCTAACTGTGAGGCAGCAGCGGTACCCACTGCACCACCGTGCCGCCCCTAAAAACAAACCCACACTGTTAATTTAAAGACTCTAATTAAACTACTCTGGAGACAGGACAACCTAACCTGCATCTCTTCAGAATATGGGAGAAAGCTGGAAGACCTGAAGAAAATCCTTTATAGACACGAGGAGAACGTGCGAGCGCCAGGCAGATGGTGACCAAGATGGCATTTGAGTCTGAACAAACAATGCTAACTGCTATGTAACAATGATGCTCGCTAACAGCGCAGCAGCCCTTCTTGATTTATAAACCTTCCAATTAAAGGTTTTTCATACTCCAAGTGCACACAGCAAGCTCCTATACAACATTAAAATGTACATTTTTGAGCAGCTGAAAAGAAAATATTACAACTAACAAAGGACTGAAGTCTCTGTATAAACTTAAATAGACAGACCGCTGGAACAGTCGATGTTCCTTTGTCACAGCACCTGAGGCCGACTATAAAAGGGTGACATACGGGCAGGGCCTTCTTAATGCATGGGCATGCTGGGCAGTTGCCGGGGGGGTTTACACATTTTTTCTGTTGCCTATGTATGTTTCTGTTTTGCTATCAAAACAGGGGCCCCAGTACTCTACTTTGCCTGGGGACTTATGATGCTGTTAAGACGGCCCTGCATATGGGGGGCTGAACTGGCTGACAGAAACAATTGATTACAAATGATTCAACACCATTGTGAAAGATCTAACACACAGAATCTAACCAGCTCCACGTAAGAGTGCTTCTATAGATCTGATGGCAATCTTTTACTTCTTAAAGGCAAAAATCACTACTCGAACAGATTTGCATGTCAAACAGTTAACATTTACACCTTATCACTTACACCATTTTAAACATAAATGGGTTAACTGTCAATGCATGCATGGCATTGATCTCAACATAGTAGCCAAAATTGGACTTCCCCATAATATGAGCTCATGCTCAAAGATCTGCCAGGCCTTCAAGACCCCACAAGGACCTCAAATCTAACACTGTCTAACTATCTGTAAACTATATATAAAGTGAAAAGATGTCTGCTAATTCATGGCCCCCACAGAACCCAACAGGGCTGTGCCAAACTCCAACTCCCAGCGTGCCCTGCGGGAATCTTTGGTGCCACAGCTGCCCAGTAGGGCTGCCCCCTAATATCCCGGGGAAGGTAGTACCTTGCAGATGCACTCTTCCCTGGTCCTTCCATCAATATGGTGTACCGGCCAGGTAATGGGTGTGGCCATCCGTCACAATACAATACATATATATATGTGTATGTGTGTGCGTGTGTGTGTGTATGTGTGTGTTTTATGTCTGCAATATAATTAATTAATCTGTTTAACTGATGATTATATAAGAACATTCATAATTGATCAAGCAAATGGGCATTTCAAAGAGTTTTTAGCTCTTTCTGGCATATTGTACAGCTCCATATGCCCACTACCAAGTGCATATAGCTAGTGTAAAATCCTAAATATCAGCAAAGTTTGTCTAGCCAGCCATGTTTGTGTCATAAAACTTGTCAAATGAATTGTTCCAATCACAACAAGACAGCAGATCACAGTTCACTATGTATGGGATACAGTATGGTGGCCACAAACCAATGCTAAGAGTTTGTCAAATTATTCCTCCACAAGGATTATTTTTGTCCATTAAGGATAGCCTGCAGCCCTGTGAAAGTGTGTCCTGACTGTGAAACATCTAGAGGTCGCTCCATTCTAAACATGTTATTTGTATTATTAGTATACATACTTTAGCACTGAGTTTGTGACCGGTAAAGTCATAGTTTCTTAAGCCACCTTTGGGGTTGCACAGGGTGGTGACTCACCGTTGTAATTTATTGGTAAAGGTCACATATGGCTTGTGAAGTGTCTCTCTATGGGTCGCCACGGGTTCTTAAAGCAGTCAACATTGCTCTGCTAATGTCTGTCGGCAGCGATTGTCTGAGAGGGAAGTTATGACAGTCACCAGTGATTCTCCATGGGGGACCACACCCCCGCTATGACAGTTGCTAGTGATTCTCCAAGGGGATCCCTTGGAAACACAAAGAAGGGAAAGACTGGGTCATGAAAAAGAAAACGTTATGAAACACTGGGCCAAGTGGGTAGTAAATAATAAAAAAAGCAAAAGAGAAAACATTCTAATACCAAAGTGGAGATTCCAGAATATTCTATGGGTAAGTATGATTTTTTGTTTTATTTATAGCTGTATTTACAGTCTACACAGAAATGTTTAAAAGTGTCTGGTCATGACTGTTACCTACACTCTTAAAAACAATAGTTCTTTAATGGCATTTTATGGTTCTTTCCTGGGATGTGTGGCTACTCGTAGAAGTACTGCTTGGCAAAACTCCATTTCATTCTGGGAAGAGTTCTTTGCATATGAAGTTGGTTCACAATTTGAAAACTTTCTGATATAGAGAAGAAAAAGTGAAAATTTTAATTCATGGTAAGCTACCTAACAGGATACTAACAGATTAAGAAAATTTAGATTGACTGAACATGTCTTATTGTATGCATCAGGGGTTCTGCTGGTATCTTACGAATCTTTTACCTCATATTTATGACTATTTATGAAGCCTGTTATGGAACTAAATTCAAAAAGGTTCTCTCTGGAACCTTCTTGTGGATTGGTCTTTTTGAATCCAAAAATGATTCCTCTATGGCATCACTCTGAAGAACCACCTTGGCACCTTTACTTTTAGGAGTGTCTGCAAAATGTTGAAAACTTCACAACTGATAGGTTGTTAAAAGTGCATTAGCTAGCAACGCAGGGCATTGTAAAGAATACGTGAGAACGTAGGAACTTGTGGTGTGAAATTTTGCATATAAGTTGATAAATATTTTGTGTGTCTTTATTTGTAACTTAGACAAACCAATGTAATATTAGTGATACATTATTGATAAAAACAGCAATGGTTTGATGGTTGAGAACACCAAGCCCACACACTCCAGTCTTTAGGACTGAGTCTTTGTAATTTTATAACAGGGTCAGGGGAAGAACCTAAAACCAGTCTACTAATCATTACAAGATTCCCTTAAAACACAGCCAGGGAGGCTCTCATAGGTACGTGGACAGGGAGGCCCAATCGGATACACAGCCAGGGAGGCTCACTTGGGTACACGGCCAGGGAGGCCCAAAGAAAATGATGATATGGCACTGTTCCTGGGCCAATCCTCTATATCGTATGGCTTTTAGGTACGTGGATAGAGGAGTGATGCCATGAGCCTACTTGATGTATTGCTTACAAAAATGATGGTGTAAGTGTAGTTAATTTAGTTATTAATCAATCCTCGCATGGAGGCCAACTACCTAGCTGGCAAGATTCACCTTAACAAATGCTGTTGGGGACAGGTGTTAAACCATTGTGTCGCAGCAAAATTCTATTGGTCTAAAGTTGTCTGTTTGGTTTAAAATCAGAAGCCATTAAGTACCACAACACCCTATTGGCTGTAGGGTTTGGACAGAGAGTCTATAAATTTGCTTCTCCTTCTCTCTCTCACACCATCATCATGAAGGAGCATCTCTCACACCATCTCTCAACACAATGAACAGCACAGCTCGGCAGCTATATTGAGACAGGCATGTGGCCTGTGCTGAAGAAAGCTGACCACCAATGAGAACATTTAAAGTAACAAACAAGTCTGTGTGTCGCCTGAAACTACACATCAGCATTTATCAGGTTTTATGGTTGCCAATATTCACTTGTACTTTACTTATTGTTAATATTTATGAATATTATCAATAATACATTATTTAAAGTGTAACTTAACTCCTGCTTGTCTTTTACTACATCTAATTGCCTGAGGTTATAAATGTAGAAGGGAAGGTGGGGAGAAGTTATAAAGTACAATACCTTGTAAACAGTGGTAAGTCTGTGAGATCTGAGGCATTCTGACAAAGGCTACACATTAATAACACAAAAGGGCAAAGTAGAGGAATACAGAACTCTACCAGGATGGCCTGGACTGCATACCATCATCACATCCTGGATGTAAGCAGTGCTGTCAAACATCTTCTTCTGTCAAAACAGAAGGCCCATCAACTGTGCCATTCAAGAGATTTCATAAAGAACGGCCATCAGTAAATCAAGAGGGATAGGCTGCAGCTACTGATGACCTGTTTGAGGACCCAGTAATATGTGAACTGTGACGTGAAATGCTTGACTACTTAACCAGCAGCCAAGTGACGATTAACAGGAATGTCTACGTTTGTCTCTTTTGTTTTTCTTGGCTTACACAAAGGCAGTGAGTCATTTCGAGCTCCAGGTGTGACACATCTCGCCAGGTGGAGAGCAAAAAGTAGTTCTGCGTTGAAAACCTTCCTTTCTAAGGCAGTTCAGGATGACTGCACGTGCTTCCAAGATTCTCACAGATTTTGCTCAGCCTTGTTTATTATGTCAGACAGTGGAACAAAGCACCATTTGCAATCCGAGCTCCTCTCAATGGAATCAAATTTTTATCGGTTCTTAAGACTTAGCCAAAGCAGGCTGTTGCTGGTAATGCATATGCAGCATTTTCAGGGCACCTCTGATTTTTGTTTGAATATTTGACAGGCGTAGCCCTTTTTGATTACAGAAACAAATGAAAAGATGAAGCCAAGCCTGCAGCAGCCACTCTTACCAGACATTCCTTGATGTCCTTAAGCTGACAAATGAATCTGAACAGCTGAAGATGAAAGATCTGGTAACAAAAGACCAGCAACCTTCTCTGATGTCCTTATGGAAAGAAACCACCAGGACTGTGGGCAGATGATCCAATCTTCAGCGAATTTTGTGAACTGTCAGCACGCATGATGGTAGTAAATGATGCCACTGAAAGAGGAATAAGTCTCATTGAGAAGTACGATGAGATACAAAGGATGATGAACAGAAACTGTTCAGTCTTCAGCTGGTAATAATTTGCAAACTGCATCCAAGACAGTGGTAATGTTGCAGACCTTGTCATGCTGATTAACTGTGCAGACTGTATCTCTGTTGTTAGTCATTAGCACTAAAACATAAGTAATATGATAGTTAGAATTTGATACTAACCCTCACCTGTTCTGTTTCTCTTCTCGGTACTCAAATGTGGCACTTGGTGTCACTGCCCACCTGCCAAGTTGTTCTGCCTGCCTAAGGTAAAGTCATCCCTGATGGAGAATCACAAGAATCCATCAGGTAGAGGGGTCCTTTCATCAGATTGTCTGGCCCAGCGCTGACTCAGTTGTGGAATGGCCAATATGGGGGAGGTAGCTTGATGGCTGAGGTCTCCAGGACTCTGAACAAATCCAAATCATATTCTGTGATATTATCTACAGTTGGATTCTGCTCTGTACTTGCAATATTTTTATTACACTCTTATATTGCATTGTCGGTTACTTGTGCTCTGTTCTGTGTATTGTATTGTTATCACCCCTTTTAGTGACACCCACTGCACGCCCAACCTACAAGGACAGGGGTCTCTCTTTGAACTGCCTTTCCCAAGGATTCTTCCATATTTTTTTGGGAGCTTTTCCTTGTCTTCTTAGAGAGTCAATGCTGGACGGCTGTCAAAAGGCAGGGCCCGTTAAAGCCCATTGCGGCATTCCTTGTGTGATTTTAGGCTATTACAAAAATAAATTGTATTGTATTGTATTGTATGCATGTGCGTCTGAGGATCTCCTCCCAAGCTCATCCAAGATATGTAACAACCCGCCGAGACAGGAAAGGGCGCTATTGCTAATGGCATTCTCTTCTTTTTTCCTTGAAACTGCGCAAAAGCCACCCAATGGGGGCATTTGACTCCACTCCTTCTGGTACGTCATCTCTAAGAGACCCGATGGTGTCACTTAGCTGACAGACAACCTGCGAGTTGGAGCTCCAGGAGTGCACAGAAACCTTCATTTGCTTCCTTTCTTATTTAACTAACAATCCTTTTGTTTATTTTGCTGAACCCTAGCCTGGATATAATCCACCAAGACGGGCATCAGTTTCTTTTGTTTTTGGCGTATTATTAAATGGGATGACTCGGTTGGTTTCCTCCCACAGTCCAAACACATGCAGGTTAGGCGCATTGGCTATCCTAATTTGTCCCTAGTGTGTGCTTGGTGGCGCCCTGTCTGGGATTTGTTCCTGCCTTGCACCCTGTGCTGGCTGGGATTGGCTCCAGCAGACCCCCAACACCCTATGTTAGGATATAGTGGGTTGGATAATGACTGACTGACTGACTGACTTGGTTGGTTGGCACCTCAACTATTGATCGACTCGCCTGTCGTTCCTGCACTTGGCCACAATCTACAAGCGTGAAACAGTTGTATGCCGTGCAGTTCAGATGACATAGAAACTGCCAAATGGAGGGACCTCTAAATGTTGCATTTGTTATAAATATGATAAAGAATTAAACTAGCTTGAATCTGTTAGTTTTTATTTTTGTTTGGACCACCCTAGCATACAGCAATAGCAGCAGGACAGTCTGCAAGATGAAATCTACTCGGCACCACCTCTTCTTCTTCTTTGGGGCTGACGAAAAAGCAAAGAAGGGGCGACAACAGCAGACGCCAAAGATTTGATGGACCGAGAGTATGAATCGATGCGTTTCCTACGAATCTTCCTCAAGCAGCAGGCAGCTTCATAAATATGCCAGAATAGAAGATGAACACACCGAGGTGTGATGTGCCGCATATCACACATACTGTATAATTGGCATGAAATGGTATTCTGAAAGGCATCCCTCATTCATGTCATTTTCTTCTTTTAATATGCAAAGAAAAATGAGAACTGCATTTGTCAAACAGATCCAGCCTGTTATTGATTGTAATAACCGTAACGGATATGTACAATATTTGATTACAACTCAGTCTTAAAACATTTTGAACGTTATTTATGGTGGTAAACACCGCGATTTACAAAACAGCTGATTACATTCAAGTTAAAGGTCACCCAGTCAGTGCTGGCATCACAGCCTGTCACCTAGTGGGAAAGCTCATGTGTGTACTTAGCAGTTTCCGTTGCCAGTCTCACAATTAAATATACTGTCAAAAATCAACTTACTGAAAGTAAAAACATAATTAATAATCTGAACTTTTTTTTTTCAAAGCCAACATTTGGTTCCTATATCTCATACTCATTTTTTTTTATTATACAGTATCTTATGCCCATCTACTGTATTTCTTTTACAGATCCCTGCAGTGGACTGGCATCCTGCTGAGGGTCAGCTCCAGCCTTGTGACCAGTGCTGTTGGGACAGCCTCAGGTACCCCACAACCCTGAAGTGGATTAATCAGTTTTGAGACGGTTATTTCCTAGAAACAGTGAGCTTAAGACAGGAATGGACCCTGAATGCGATGCCCTGCTCATAAATGTACCCACCTCTCTCCAAAGAAATCTGAAGTAGCCAAGTAGCCAAATTGAACAGTTTTTAAAATGTGAATGAAAATGGAAGAAAATTCAAGCAGACACTGGAAGGACTCACTCAGACAGCAGACAGTGACCAGGCTCAGTCTTTGAGGCCCACCTACTTCACTTGTACGTTTGCACCTGTGTGTAAGACTTGTCCATTTTGCTTCTGTATATTTAGAAAGTTAAGCACTTTGAATGCAAAGCACCTACTCTGCCAAGGCTCTCTCATTAACTAGAGAATTAAGCGCACTGCGACGTTTTTGATGATCCCGTAAATAGGAACAATTTGCCGATAAGAGCTTAATTCACAACACTCAAAGTCCATTTGAACTCCAATGTTGTGCTGGTAAATCAGAACTAAGAGAGCTGAAAGCACAGAGCAGCATAAACCACTTCAGAGCGTAATGCGCCATGTTGTGCTGGTCCCTTGACATCCTATTGGAAGACACACAAACAAGGCCTGATGAAAGGTTTCTACAGAAGGTCAAAGTTGCCGGCAGCTGCTAAGTGAACAGTTTTTAAAATCCTGCTTCAGAGAAGCTCGGAGACTGTCAAGGCAGAATTCAATATGGTATTTGAACAACAGTCAAAGCTCTCAAAGCACTTTATTGTCTAAGTAAGGTGTGGTGTGTGGCTGGGGCCCTTGCCGAGGGGACCTGGGGAGAGAGCATATTCAGGACATTACCTCCTCCAGAACGCTAGAGGGCAGCCTTCCTGGGTTGCAGCGGTGCCTCGGATTCCCACAGGGTTCCTGGGCAGGTGGAGTTTGGAGCAGCCCTGCTGGCTTCCGTGGACACCACCATGGGGCATTGCAGGAACAGCTGAGCCCTGTGTGGCACCATTGCCACAATACCCGGAAGTGCTGCCAGGAAGAAGGTTGTCGAGCACCTGGATCACTTCCGGGTGCCTTATAGAAGAAGCCAGCCGCCACTACTCCAAGAGCCAGAGTCGGGAGGAGGTAGACAAAGCTTTCTGGAGGAAGAGTGGAGGCGAAGAAATAGAAAGAGTGAGAAAGAGAAAGAAAGAAGAAGAGAAGAGTGTTTAGTGCAGTGTCGTGCTTTTGCTATAACTGTGCTGTGCCAGTGAGAAATGGGGGAAGGCGTTTCCCACGAGGAAAAAGAAAAACGTGTGCTGAACTTGTGTCCTGCGTCTGTCTGTGTCGGGTTTGGGTGGAACGGTGCCCTCTGCAGACCACAAAGGGTATATGTATTGAGTAGCCAATTTAGTAGCTACTGTCACACACGTGCACATGGGAGGCAGCTGAGGGGCTCACATGGGTTGGCAGACTACACTGATCCTCCTTCCTTTTTTTCATCAGCAGACCAACCATGGGAAATTTTGCCTGGACTCGAGGACGTCACTTCCGGTTCCGGTCCTGGTGACGACACTGCCGGTTCCTGCCCCGATGACATCACTTCCCCTGTCCACCTTTAAAACCGCCGTGTTTGCCTATTATTGTCGCTCTATCGTTGGACTGAAGTCTGTCATTTGGAACCAATCTTCTATTTTGGCAGCCTGATTCGAGTATACGGGTGGCTGCCCCCAAATCTCTTTTTGTGTCTGCCTAATCATTTCACACTACCTTACGTCTGCCATCATAAAAGCCCAAACTGGTTAGTGGTTGGACTCCACAAGTTGTCAAAGGCAGTGGCTTTTCAACATTAAGGACTACAGTTTGTGCAAAATACACTGTATCGCCAAATGTATGTGGATGCCCCTC
This sequence comes from Polypterus bichir lapradei, assembly GCA_026402145.1. NCBI lineage: Eukaryota > Metazoa > Chordata > Cladistia > Polypteriformes > Polypteridae > Polypterus > Polypterus bichir. Next base: position 40,895,242 of record JANRMT010028174.1, on the reverse strand, counting down.
CACATTAGCTCAGGTGTGTTACTGTTAACAGGCACATAAAATCAGCACATAGCCATACAGTTTCCATTGGCAGTAGAATGGGTTGTACTGAAGAGCTCAGCTTTAAACACGCCAGTGTCATAGAATACCCCCACTTGGCCACATATCAATACCGGAAATGTGTGCTTTGCTTGATCGGCCCTGGTCAACTGTATTATAAATGCTTTCATTGTGATGTGAGAAGGGTCTTTAAACAACAACAGTTCAGCCACAAAGTGATAGGCCACACAAACTCACAAGGGAGTGACGTTAACTGCTGAAGCACATTATGAAATAGGAGCGGTGAGGAGGAACAGTCCAGCCACGAAGGGTAGACCATGTTAAACTCACAGAGTGGGGCTATTGAGTGCTGAAGTGTGTACCGTGTAAAAATCTCCTATTCACTGTCCTATCACTCAAAGCAGAGTCCCATACTGCTTATGGAAGCAACATCAACACAAGAATTGTGCATCAGGAACTTCATGAAATCTATTTCCATGGCTGAACAGCTGCACACAAACCTAAGCTCACCATGCACAATGCCCAGTGTCAGCTGGAGTGGTGTACAGCACACCGCCATTGGACTGTAAAGCAGTAGAAACGTGTTTTGTGAATCACATTTCACTATCGGGCAGTCTGATGGGTGAATCTGAGTTTGACGGATGCCAAGAGAATGCCACCTTCTGGACTGCATTGTGCCTAATGTAAAATTTGGCGAAGCAGGGATAAAGGGCTACAGCTGTTTTTGAGAGTTTTGGCTCATCCCCTTCTTTCCAGTGAATAACACTGTTAATGCTACAGCAGACCAATATTTTAGACAACTGTGCTCTTCCATCTTTGTATGCCCTTTTCTGTTCCAGTATGTGTACAAAGCCAGCTCCATAACGACATGGAGGAACTCTAGAGGCCTGCACAGAGCCCTAACCTCAACCCTTTTGAACACTTTTGAGATGAACTGGAATGTTGATAGCAAGCCAGCTCCTCTTCTCCAACATCAGCACTTTACCTCACAAGGACTCTTTTTGGCTGAATGGGCACAAATTCCCATAGGCACAGGCTGATATAATGGGACAAACTCCGTAGTAATGCTCATTGTTTGGAATGGGATGTCCCATTCAACCTCATATAGGTGTGACGGTCAGGTGCTCACAAACGTTTGGCCATACAGTGTATGGAATTGAGGTACCACTTGTTGGCATGATTCTTAACTTAGCTGGAGTTGTGAGGCAGTATCTAGTCTCTGCATTTGGGGAGTTGTATGTTCTCCTTAGGTCTTCATGGGCTTTCTCACGGTACTCTGGATTTTGTCTCATATCTCAAATGTGTTAGGCCAGGGTTGATTTCTAGGAGCAAGTCTGAATGAACAGCCTCAATTGTCTGCTGTCTTAAAGGCTTACACAATTTACAAAATTAATGAATTAATGGGGAAGGCGGAAAACTACTGTGGCTTTAATATGTACTAACTTATGTAGACCCTAGCCCAGGGGTGGGCAAAGTCATTCCTGGAGGGCTGCAGTGGCTGCAGGTTTTTGCTCCAACCCAGTTGCTTAATTAGAAAACAATCCTTGCCAATAATTCAATTTCATGGCTTGTTAGTGCTTTAACTCTGCCATATCAGGCCATTCTCATATCCTAGATTTTTTTTTCCTTGCTAACGATATCATCCAAATGATATGAAATCTAAAATGTATGAATAATACTTAATCTTTCACTTTTTTCTCTTCACTTTCCTCCCAAGTATTTAATTAAACCAAATAGTGCATGATATATACACACAGGTGTAAATGGAAACAAGCAAAATGGAGAAATCCTGCTTGCTTTTGTCATTTGAATGTTATTGCAAATAAAAAGCCATTAAAAACCAAGAGAACAGCTGTTTAAGATTAAAATAAGCAATAAGGGTTCAAAATCCTAATGAGCGAGACAACTAAAATGAAGCAGAAGAGTTACTTCAGCAATGAATGCGTCTTATTAAGCAACTGGGTTGCAACAAAAACCTGCAGCCATTGTGGCCATCCAGGAATGACTTTTCCCACCCCTGGGCTAGCCAGAGTGATCAAATACTTAGGCTTTTCCACAGATCTTAACATCATAAATGTAGCTTATCGATAGAACCACTTGGGGAAGATCGACACTGTTAAATACAAGGATGAGTTCAACACCAAGTATCAATTTACTGAACATATTAATTTGAATTCAGGATCCTGAAGGGTCAGAGACGACACCAGCAGGAACCAAACCTAGTGCAGAGAATGATAGATCGTCACAAGGCGTACCCTCATGCCGGACCAGTTTAGGGCCACCATTCCATCAATTGGCACAATGCAGGAAATAAGAATAAACTGAAGTACCTGGAGCAGGAGTGGGGTTGTGTTTGTGAGGTGGGCAAGATGGGCATGGACATTAAATACGTTTTTATGAGGAGTGAAGGACAGTCTTAGGTTATAAAATTCTGTCTTTTTGTTGATAGATAGATAGATAGATGCAAAAGGTACTACTGTATATAATCGATAGATAGATAGATAGATAGATAGATAGATAGATAGATAGATAGAT
>JANRMT010028174.1:40828076-40873165 GCA_026402145.1 Polypterus bichir lapradei | reverse complement strand
GACGACCAATCCACTTTCCAGGAAACTGTTCATCTAGGAATGCTCGGACCTGACACCCATAATGTGGTGGTGCACCATCTTGCTGGAAAAACTCAGGGAACGTGCCAGCTTCAGTGCAAAAAGAGGGAAACACATCATCATGTAGCAATTTCGCATATCCATTGGCCTTGAGGTTTCCATTGATGAAGAATGGCCCCACTATCTTTGTACCCCATATACCACACCATACCATCAATTTTTTTGTTCCAACAGTCTTGGAGGGATCTATCCAATGTGGGTTAGTGTCAGACCAATAGCGGTGGTTTTGTTTGTTAACACAAACACAATGGGCAGCACATTGAACACATTTTATAAGTGAACTTGTAAACTTGTAAATAACTCATGAAAGAATAAAGTTACGTTAAAACCAAGCACACCATTGTTTTTCTTGTGAAATTCCCAATAACTTTGATGTGTCACATGACCCTCTTCCTATTGAAAAAACAAAAGTTGGATCCAAAATGGCCAACTTCAAAATGGCCACCATGGTCACCACCCATCTTGAAAAATTTTCCCCCTCACATATACTAATGTGCCACAAACAGGAAGTTAATATCACCAACCATTCCCATTTTATTAAGGTGTATCCATATAAATGGCCCACCCTGTACTTTGCATTTTGTTATTATTTATGAATATTATCAGTAATACATTATTTTATGTGTAACTTAACTTCTGCTTATCTTTTTACTACATCTAATTGCCTGAGGTTATAGATATAGAAGGGAAGGTGGGGATAAGTTATATACAATAATACCTCATAAACAGTGGTAAGTCTGAGATTAGGCAGTCTAAGGCTACATATTAATAATACAATAGGGGAAAGTAGAGCAATATATATATTACTCTACCTAGATAAAACATATTATAAATTCTTTCTCGGGACATTTGACAAAGCAATTAACATTGCAGCACAGGTCCAAGCCAGGTTCACAGGTGCAGTCTATCCCGACAGCATTGGGCACAAAGGAGGAACAAACTTTGGACAGGACACCAGTCTATAGAGGGGTCTGCTCTCACACAGACCAACACTTATACTTGTTAGCTTAATAAGTATGCTGTGGGGGACGGGCCCTTGCCTGGCCAGGACACCTCCATGCTGGCAGGACCAGGGGAGCAAGCATGGCCAGAACGTTACCTCCCCTGGAACGTTAGATGGCAGCGGTGCCTCTGACTCCCACAGGGCTTCATGGGGAGTGGGAGTTTGGTGCTGCCCTGTTGGGATCCATGGGCGCTGCCAGGGAGTTCTGCAGCTGAGATAGGAGGTGCTGAGCCTGGAAGTGCTGCTGGAAGTAGGTCAATGAGCACCTGGAGCACTTCTGGGTGACCTATATAAGGGACCAGCAAGCAGTATTCCAGGAACCAGTCGGGAGGAGGAGGACGAGGATGAGGACGACACTTAATGAGGAGTAGTCGAGGAGAAAGATGGATTGAGACATATAAGAAAGACAAGAGAGTGAGAGAGAAAAACAAAGAGTAAAGAAAGTGTGTGTTTGGGCTGTTGGGGACACTGTAAATAAAAATCATGTGTGCTTTAGTACTGGTGTCATTTGCATCTGTCTGTGATCCAAGTTAGAATGTTCACAATGTATTGGTGAATGTGGGAGGAAAACTAAAGTACCCATAGAAAAAGAAAATACTACAGACATGATGGCAACACGCAAACTGGCGCAAGATGGAGGGAAGGTGGTGGAAGGATGCGGCTGCAAGAAGCAGATGTGGTGAAGGTATATTTAAATATTTGGGTTCAACAGTCCAAAGTAACAGAGAGTGCGAAAGAGTGGTGAAGAAGAGAGTGCAGGCAGGGTGGACTGGGTGGAAAAGAGTGGTAGGCATGATAAGAGAGTACCTGCGAGAGTGAAAGGGAAGGTCTATAAAACGGTAGTGAGACCAGCTATGTTGTATGGTTTGGTGATGGCGGCACTGATGAAACGACAGGAGGCAAGGCTGGAAGTGGCAGAGTTGAAGATGCTACGATTCTCGCTAGGAGTAACAAAGATAGACAGGATTAGGAATGAGTATATTAGAAGCACAACACAGGTACGACAGTTTGGTGACCAAGTGGGAGCGGTAAGAGTGAGATGGTTTGGGCACATGGAGAGGAACAGATGAAGGATACATCGGGAAAAGAATGTTGAGGATGCAAGAGGAAAAGAGAATGCCAAAGAGGAGGTTTATGAATGTGGTGAAGGAGGACATGAAGGCAGTCAGTGTGGCAGAAAATGATGTGGCAGACAGGGATAGATATTGATGGGTGATCCTCTGTGGTGACCCCTAAATGGGAGCAGCCAAAAGAAGAAGAAGCAGGTATGGGATTCAAACCAAGGCTGCTTTGTGTAAGGTAATTGTGTGAACCGCTGTGCCACCTACAAGATTTAAACACAGAAAATCAATGCCATACAGTTGCTGCTCTATAACAGGACCTCGACCCATGATGCTGGATCAATAATCACTGTGCCACGATTTGTGAAAAAGCAGTTTTTGAAATTATCATTAGCAACTTAAGACAGAAGTAAAACAAAGTATCAGAAGGAAACAGAAACAAAATAAATCCAAAAGCTGGAAACGGAGAAAGAATTATAATTGAATTACACTGAGAATGTCACTAAAAGCTGACAATGAAGAAGAAACATACAGTGCAGTGCCTATAAAAGGTATTCACACCCTTGAAAGATTTCACATTTTAATGTTAAACAACACTGAATCACAGTGCATTTCATTTGATCTGATCAACAGAAAAAGACTCTTTACGTGAGAACAGATCTCTGCAAAGTGATGTAAAAGACAAAATAACTCACCCCTTTTAAGTCAGGATTTAGTACAGTGTTTTCCAAATCTGCAGGTGGGCTGTGGCCGTCACCAGATGAAACCTTTGGACAATGACACTGGTCCAATGATTGTGCTCATTTCATTGGCCGATCCTGGAGACGTTCCCAATCTCTGCTTAAATGATCACACTTAAGCATTGATGATCGCGCTTGATTCATCTAACACTCTGGTGATCACTCAGGTCACCCGTCAAGCTCCCTGCTTTCCCTTACACTTGATTCACGGAAATCATTGTCATTTCTGAAGGGTCCTAAAATGTGCTACAATATCATTGATTTACTGTGTCTTTAAAGATTTACTGAATATTTATATTAAATTTGCAAAACAATGCCTTTTTATATGTCAATATGGTGTGAGGCCCGGGTAGACACTGCCGCCCGTACCCTGACACAGACAGCCATGACACAGGTTAAGCACAAAACACATTCTTCTACTTCCACAGTCCCACACAGTGCACAAACCACCAACATAGTCCCTTTGTCACCGCCTTCAGTACTCCACACAGGCTTTGTCCACTTCCTTCCGATTCAGGCCATTGACACCCCCGGACCGACAGAGGGCAGCCCTCTTGGTTTCCAGCACGGGTCATGAGCATAGAACCTAAGCCTTGGTGGGCTTGCGGCCACTGCTAGGGGGTGCATGGACATTTGTGGGGCTCTATTTGGCAACACTTCCGCCACACCCGGAAGTGCTGCCGGAAGAAGCTTGTTTGACACCTGGAGTCCTTCCGGGTGCCCTATAAAAAGGTTACCAGTCGCCAGGAGGTAGATCAAAAATATCAAAAACAAAAGCAGGAGTCAAACTTCATTATCAGGAAAAAGTGCCAAAAGGCCAAACTCAGAAGATCAGTAACAAAACCAGCACCAGGGGCCTCATGTATAAACAGTGCGTATGCACAAAAATATTGCATAAGCCCGTTTCCACGCTCACAACGCAATGTATAAAAACTAAAGCCACGCACGTTTTCACGCCAGCTCAATCCTTGGCATACGCATGATCTCTGCTTGGTTTTGCAAACTGGCGGCACACAGAGTCAAAGAAGCGCTTTTGTCTCTAGTGTGGTTTCCCTTTGTTTATTAGATCCACATCCCTGATCCGGCTTTATCATATACACTGAAATTAACTGCATATTGTTTATTAATTTAAGTCATCTGATTGTAATTAACCTGTAACAATATAATGGTCAACGGAATGGCCAAACTATTTCAAATACCATAGCTGCTTTAGCGTTGTTACTATCAGTTTACCACTCAGAGTATTTATCCCACTGTATCTGAGTGTGGAATCACAGCTCTACAGCAGCTGATCAGAAAGAGATTATCGGTATACAGCATCAAGCACACGCTGCCTCAGCCAAGCGCACTGTCTATTGAACTGCTCTTACACGCAAATGCTTCAGAGTCTTTCCTGTACGGACCTCGCAGTTCAGAAACAGTTTCATCCCAAGAGCTCTAAATGCACTCAATCAATCCATCAAGTGCTCCTTGTAGAACTGTTTGTACCTATAAGTACAATTACCTCACTGTAAACTTGCGATACAGTTATAATATTGCACAACCTGAGCTACTTTATAAAGCGTGTATTTACATATGATGACGATATCATTTTTAAGATGGAATGCAGCAAAATATGTTTATTACATTATACAGATAAAATTTTAACATCATTTTAATAATCTATATTGTTAATAATTAGACATGTGAGGACACGGTGTCGCAGCGCTAGCGACGAGCTGGTGCCCCATTCAGTGATTGTTCCTGTCTCGCTCTGTATTCTTGCTGGGACTGGCTCGACACTGGAAGGACAGATTGATAGAATAATTAAACATGTACTACGAAGATATTTCAATGTTCCTTAAAAGTTTTGAAGAATCGGCGTCCTAAGATTAAAGATGGCTTGACATCTATTACAGAGCTGATTGTGTGGTGATTGGGTACTTGGAGAAAGAAAAAGTAGGAAAGGAATTGGAGGTTAGCATGTTTGAGAGAGACAGTATTGCTGCAATAAATTATTTCATCGAAGGTCGCGCACGGCGCAGCAAGCATCTTGCGGGAGGCAAGAAGAACAATCTCTGGATGGTGCACCAGCTCATCAATATCACTGTGCCACCGTGTTTCCATGTTTAATAACATGCTTTAACTCTTATCATCATGACAATGATATCAAGTATACATCTCAGTATTTAATTTATTCAGAGAGCTGTAATATCATGAATGTAATGAGTTCTGTGTCCTGTCAGAGGAAGAGAAAGCCTGTTTAAGAAGCACATAGTGATTCACACACATAGAGCACATAGAAGATCAAATACAAAACAAAGCATTTAACGTGCTACTTTAGCTACGATGGGATTTGAGAAACTAGTAAATTAAACAATTTTAAGATTAAGTTTATGATGTTCTACTTTAATGACAAAATAAACTGTGATTAAAGTAGAAATTTCAAGATTAAAGTTAAAATTTTCGAGCTTTTTTCCCCACTGTGTCCCTATTTTTTTTTCTCTGTATCCGAATAAGCTTTCATATGACACTCAGACAGTGGGCTACAACTTGCCTTTTCACGGCGACTTTGATATCTGACAACTTCTTTTTTATTTCGGGTACTGTGCAACTTTGTGAACTTGAGTTTTCGAGTTTCTCCAACACTCTATGTCACTCGATCAACTTCCTTTTGTTGTTTATACCACTGTTTAAACCAACAAATAGTAAGTTTTTTCTTGCCTCCACTTGGTATTCGCTGAAATTCTTCTATTCTCCCTCGTGCTTTTGCCATTGCCTTTTCATAGAATGCTGAGGTTAAGGGCTATTTATATTGATTTGCATATTCAAAGAGGCGTAATTCTGGGAGGAGTTGGGGTGGGGCAGCAAGCGTGTGCACGTGAGTTACTTTTCACGCTGACCGAGATTTATGGAGCGGAATAACATGGAAGTTGTCGTACACACAGATATATGCATCTGTTTTTTTTTTTGTGCATACACACATTTCTGCTTTTGTCCGTATGCCATGTTTTAGTGTGAACTCTTTACACGCCATTATGCATGAGTCCCAGGTGAAAGAATTGCAATGTCCAGTTGGACTCACCTTTAGACACAACATTTAGTTCTGGACAAGGACTCCTCAAATAAGGATGGTGATGCCCTGAGGAAGAGACCCTGGGCAGGTGTGTAGTCGACACCTACAAACCACTGGGTGCTGTACACTTCTGAGCTCTTTGTGGGGTCTCAATGTAACTTCACGTTGAAGGAAGGACAACTTGGCCTGCATCGCACCACTCTACAGATTGGATTGGATTTTTTGTATATTTTGGATTCGGGGTACTGTCTACTGACTCTGTAGTCCTACTGAAAGACTCTGATGCACTTGTAGGGAATGTCAGAGATATCTGAAGGGGCCTCATTTGAAAAAACAGCCTGCCTGATCTGAATCAGAGTGCTGTTGTTGGATTTCTGTGCTAATCATGAATTGCTCATAATCAGGTCAATGTTTAAACATGAGGCTGCTCAGAATTGTACTTGGTGCCAGAGTACCTCGGTCCAAAATTCTATTTTCAGTTCAGTTTATTTCTTAATTTTTTATAGAGCTCTTCATTGATGTTGAGTACAAATGCAAACTTTTAAAGTTACTGATTACACAATGAATTCACATAAAGACACAGATTTGATTAAAAACAAAGGAAAACAAAGTAGCGCAAAAGCTGACTAACATAAGTGGAGCCCAGCAATATCAGTCTATTGAATAAACGTTGGATTACGGCCAGTTGGCAACAGCGGAGAGGAAAACAAAAACTCCAGTCAGTGACATCAATGGAGGAAACAAACCTCTGGGAGGTATAATGAAGATGAATAGTTTGTTAATTATTATTTAAGAATTACCTGGGTATTTAAAGGAAAACAAAAAGTAGAAAAAGAGAGGCTCTGTTGTCAGGAAGGCATGCTGTACTGATAAGAACAGCTGTGTTTTATGATGTTACAGACGTTTACTTAACCTTCTCCCCGGAGTCTTTAGGAAATCCTGTCAAATGCTGGTTCAAGATGTGTAATATGACTGATTTTACAAAAATGCTGTGTTATAATTTACCAGTGACTTGCTGAATCCTATCTGGGATGTTAGAAGTGTGGCTTTAGTTTGTATGAGCTTCAAATATCAAACACGGTACATTATACATTATTATACATTATATGAGCCTGCTCTGAAAGGAACAAGTAAATGTATGACTCGGGAAGAAAAGCGGGTTTGACAAGGCAGTTTACGACTTAATTACCGGTGTATCCTTTCTTTCTTGTTTGTTCCAGTTTTGGATAGGATGCTTACATACAGGAACAATGCGCCTGAACTGGAGGGATGTGCCCAAGTTGTGTCACTGGTGAATGCTGTATGTCAGGGGCTAGACATAGCCATAATAAGCTGGAGGCCTGCAATGCTGCTTTCTCACTCTCTCTGCTATTTCCCATCTCTTTCAGCTTCCATATTCCGACAGATCATGCTGCCTGTTTATGCCACTCCATTCAAAGACCTTGTGAGAGCAAAGACGAAGCTGGACCAGAGGCTAATCAACATGATAAGACAGAGAATCACCTAGTAGCCTATGTCAGGTTGAATTATTTTACTAATAAACATTTCAATCTGCTTGTACTTTGAGCATATTATCTGTAAATAATGAATAAATGTCTAAGTTTTACTCTTAACTCTTCAGGTTCTCTGTCTAATTACCTGGCTTTACAGAAAAAGAAAGGATGGAGTTTTGTACGTCAATACTGACATTGTGGTAACCGTATGGAATTTGGGGCATTGCATTATGGCCCATGTGTTAAAGAGTATAAAGGGCAGAATACCTTGGACTTTACTGCAACAAATCAGGCACCTCCTGAGCATTCTACAATACGGTCTGTGATGAGCCGTCTAACCTGAGGATAGAATCTTTGCATCTGTTCATTTCAATGTTCTCAGTATCTTGGATGTTAATAATTAACTTTTTAGTTCAGTTAAAACCATATGTTTGGACATTTAAACAATCTTGACAAGAGCAGGCCATTCAGCCCAATAAAGCATGCCAGTCCTACCCACTTAATTCTACCAAAATAACATTAAGTCAAGTTTTAAAAGTGCATACACCCTACTGTTGACCACACTACTTGGTCTCTTATTCCAAGCGTCAATGGCTATCTATGTGAACAAAAGCTTCCTAATGTTTGTGTTAGATTTACCCTTAACAAGTTTCTAACTGTCTCCCCGTGTTCTTGATGAACTCATTTTAAAGTCACAGTCTCGATCCACTGGACTAATTCCCTTCATAATTTTAAACACTTCAGTCAGGTCTCCTCTTAATCTTCTTTTTCTTAAACTGTGAAGGCTCAACTCTATTAATCTTTCCTCATAATGTATCCCCTGTAGCCCCAGAATCAGACTAGTCGCTCTTCTATGAACCTTTTCTAGTGCTGGTATGTCCTCTTTGTAGCCTGGAGACCCAAACTGCATACAGTACTCCAGATGAGGCCTCACCAGTGTGTTATAAAGCTTGAGCAGAACCTCAAGTGCAAAGTGAGCTCACGTACCTCAAGGATAAAGTGAGACGTCAGCTGAACAGCACTTAGCAGTGACCTCGCTCAGATGGATGCACCTCTTACTCCTTTAGTGCATTCATATCAAGAGGTTCTCTAGAGTTGGCTAAGAAGAACTGGCAGAACAAACTGGCAGCAACTACAGAAGTGGTGTAGAAGCAGACTGGTGCATCACCCTCAGCCCCAACCAAGGCACTCGGAGTCTAAAGAAAAGGCAGCAGAATCGAGATTTATTGTATGGTGCCATATACAGACCCACTAGAGATGCAATGAGTGCCCAGCCATCACCATCTCTTACATTTATTACAATTCATATCATCCAAGCCATTAGTCATCCTCATCTGACTCCTGTGATGTTTGCTCTGAGGATGTTGATGGAGAAGTATAAAGAAGACCAGAAGGAGTTGCATTGTGTCTTTGTGGACCTGTAGAAAGCATATGACAGAGTGTGTGGTATTGTATGAGGAAGTCGGGAGTGGCAGAGAAGTACATAAGAGTTGTACAGGATATGTACGAGGGAAGTGTGACAGTAGTGAGGTCTGCGGTAGGAGTGAAGGATGCATTCAACGTGGAGGTGGAATTACATCAGGGATCGGCTCTGAGCCCTTTCTTATTTGCAATGGTGATGGACAGGTTGACAGACGAGATTAGACAGGAGTCCCCGTGGACTATGATGTTTGCAGATGACATTGCAATCTGTAGTAATAGTAGGGAGCAGGTTGAGGAGACCCTGAAGAGATGTAGATATGTTTTATAGAAGAGAGCAATGAAGGTCAGTAGGAACAAGACAGAATACATGTTTGTAAATGAGTGGGAGGTCAGTGGAATGGTGAGGATGCAAGGAGTAGAGTTAATGAAGGTGGATGAGTTTCAATACTTGGGATCAACAGTGCAGAGTAATGGGGATTGTGGAAGAGAGGTGAAGAAGACAGTGCTGGCAGGGTGGAATGAGTGGAGAAGAGTGACAGGAGTAATTTGTGACAGACGGGTATCAGCAAGAGTGAAAGGGAAGGTCTACAGGACGTTAGTGAGACCAGCTATGTTATATGGGTTGGAGACGGTGGCACTGACCAGAAAGCAGAAGACAGAGCTGGAGGTAGCAGAGTTAAAGATGCTAAGATTTGCATTAGGTGTAACGAGGACGGATAGGATTAGAAATGAGGACATTAGAGTGTCAGCTCAGGTTGGACGGTTGGGAGACAAAGTCAGAGAGGCGAGATTGTGTTGGTTTGGACATGTGCAGAGGAGAGATGCTGGGTATACTGGGAAAAGGATGCTAAGGATAGAGCTGCCAGGGAAGAGGAAAAGAGGAAGGCCTAAGAGGAGGTTTATGGATGTGGTGAGAGAGGACATGACGGTGATGGGTGTAACAGAGCAAGATGCAGAGGACAGAAAGATATGGAAGAAGATGATCTGCTGAGGCAACCCCTAACGGGAGCAGCCAAAAGAAGAACAAGAAGATCTGACTCCTGTCATTTCACTAATCATGCCTTTAATTAATTCTACCAATATTTCTTAGCTAAGGGGGTGTCAAACCTCTCTCTGTCCATCATATCTGTCTGACAAGGCTTATCCTTACTCCCTACTAGTTTGGCGCTTGCTACCATTATTTACAGGCAAAGAGTTCACAATCCCTCTCTAAGCGAGGGGCCCATCCTTTCTCCTGCTCTCCTGCACGTCTAATCTTTGGCTTAATAAACTATTGGTGATTTCTGGTGGCTCATACAGAATATTACATCTTAATACTTAGTGAAATATAATGTTTACTTTTCTCATGTGCTTATAATATTTTTCTAATATGTAGAGATTACTGATTTTAAGAATACATTTTTCTATAGTGGCAGCAGCGAAAACTTGTTTAAATTAGAATGGATCTATAATACACTAAAAGTGTGACTGATCTACACTGCTATCAACTGTATTGAATGTGGACATTATATTTGCAAAATGTCTTGTTAAAATGTTACAAAAGGTAAATGTATTCCTGATGCCAATGTAAAATCAGTGTTATTTTAATATACTAACTAAATGCATTTTGTTGCTGAGTAAAACGGAATTACTAAAATGGGCAGGCAGAGACATAGTCTGATGCTTCAACATTTAATTTGGGAGAGGACTCAGTTTAAACAAACTTTAACTTTTCAGTTTAAGCAAAAGGAGATTAAGAGGTGACATGATTTAAGTGTTTAAAATTATAATGGAAATTAGTCCAGTGGATCGAGACTGTTATTTTAAAATGAGCTCATCAAGAGCATTGGGACACAGTTGCTTTGCTGGGCTCAATGGCCTGTTCTCATCCAGATTGTCCTAATGTTCTAAGAACTCACATTAGAATGGCTTAGTATAAAGAAAATATATTTCTTTTAAAATGTTAATCTCCCTAAATTTAAAAAGGCAACATGAAATATATTGGTCTGAGATTTTTCATGTAAGGAGGAAGGCAGAAGTTTTAAGGTAAGTTAATAATATTTACTGATTTATGTGTGGTGACATGCTGACTGCTGATTAGCACATGCAAGGAAGGATTTCACTGTACTCTGATATGCCTACGAATCTTTATTCAAAATTTTCGTAATATTACTAAGAATGATCTTTATTATGTCAACATTGTAAAGCAATAAATGAACTCAGGTCCTGGACTGCAACGCAACAATAGAAACAATTCAGCACTTTACGTTATTTCTTGTAATTACTAATCACTTGATGTGTTATCTGGAGGCTGGAGGCTATCCCAGCAAGCATAGCCCACAAGACAGGAACAATCCCTGGACAGGGAGCCACTCTATCAGGGCATTTACTTTATATATCTGTAATTTGAAAGGTGCTTTGCATAACAGTGTCTGCTAAATAAAGAAAAGCAAAGCCACAGCTCTGTTTCGGGCAGCACAGCTTGAGCTTCATAGGTCTGCCATTCTGGATTTGAATCTCACATCCCATTGCTGACTGTGTGCAGTTTGCATGTTCTCCCAATATGTGACTTTTCCTTCTAATACTCCATTTTGCTTCCCATGTTCTCAAAAAAAAATATCACTGCTGGCGATTTGGTCATTCCAAATTGGCCAAACTGTAATATGTAGGCAGTGTGGTGAAGTGGTTAAGGCTTTGGACTTCAATCCCATAGGTTGTGGGTTCAAATCCTGCTATTGACAGTCTGTGACCCTGAGCAAGTCACTTCACCTGCCTGTGCTCCAACTGGAATACCAAAAGGAATGGAAATGATTGTATCATAAGTGTTGTAATTTACCTAGTTGTCAGGAAAATAAGTAAACATATGAGTGGGCCCTGCAAGGGCCAGTGTCCTGTCCAGAGTGGTTTCTTGACTTTTTTTCCCAGTGCTGCCAGAATAGACTCCAGGCCTCCATGACCATAAATGGGATTAAGCGGATTTGACAATATTGTGTTATGTATGTATGGTGTGTTACACCACCACGGGACTCATTTGTATATTTCTGCCATTTATTCTGACCCCATACCCACCGTGTTCATTCCAAATTCTATCCTTGCACTTTTCTTGACAAATGGCTCTATAAGTGACTTGTTTTGTGGGCCTAATATCAGTCATTGTGTGAAATCATAAAAACAGAAGTATCCTCGTTGTTAGGCAGGCGCGGTCATGGGTCATCCTGGCCTGCGTGGCTTAATGAGGTGTCGAAAATTGACTTCCCCACATTGCCATTATGTGGCCTTGGTCAGCAAGGCAGAGAGGTCTTCTGCGCATCTCCATGGAGACCAAACAGGATAATGAATGGCAAAGGGGGCATCTCTAGACAATTTAGATTAATGAAGGCTCTTGTCAAAAGTAGTCTGACTGAAAGAATGGAGCAGCTATTGTAGTTCCTGCATGGCAGGATGGGGGCTCCATTTGTCTGACTGAGGGACAGAATTCTTATATTATACAATATTTAAATAATGAAAAAACAACGTAATATAAAAAATAAGAAAATGAATGAATGAATGAGTTAACATGAGATAGATAGATAGATAGATAGATAGATAGATAGATAGATAGATAGATAGATAGATAGATATGAAAGGCACTATATAAAATAGATAGATAGATAGATAGATAGATAGATAGATAGATAGATAGATAGATAGATAGATAGATAGATAGATAGATAGATAGATAGATAGATAGGATTTACTACTATCTATCTATCTATCTATCTATCTATGGCTGAAACTTTAGTAATCTGCCAACCTGTTGATCAAAACTATTCAAGAATCTGCTGGTGTGAGGCCTATACTACTTCCCAAAATGGATGAGTGACGTAAGCGGCTGTACTGGACAGCTGAGCTCTTTAATTATTCTCTTTTGCCTTCCCAAGGCAGCAAGTGTTGTAAATGTGCCAATCAGAAGACAACTAGGTGACAATCATACTTCACCTCCTTGAGTTAAGCAGGTGCTATAGCAGGGTGTGTCGCAGAGAATGAGTGAGAATGAATCTCTGCTGTGCACCTGTAGAAGTCTGTGAGACCAGATGGGTAACTCTCAGCTCTCCTAAAGTTACTTCCAAATCCTAGTGGTACAACTGCTCCATATTGTTAGAACAGCAGGTTTAACACACACTAAGGGTAACGCAGTGAGTCATTACTGGGCATTGATCCAGCAAACTTGTACTTTATAGTTCTAATCCTTACTTCTAATCCAATGGCAGCACACTGACTTTCAAAGTACCTTCCAAATCACAAAGGTACAGTTGTCTCCACACATTTACAAAGTAGTTACTTGTTAAGATTCACATAATGTGTAAATGCAGGAAATTGAACCAGCAACCTTAAACGCTACCATTAAAATCCCAAGTCATTACTGGTGAAAATGTTTGCCCAAACAATTGTATTATTGTTTCATATTTTCCCAGATTAATTTAGTGCCATAGGTAGATACAGGGAGTGAGAGTCAGGGATTGAATCTTGTGCTTCAGAGCCCACTGTTCTCCCCACAAGAAGGACAAAGTTACATCCAAATCAAAATGACTTAAGTGTTTCCATAGTTCTAACATTTCAGGTTAAAAATGCAATATGAGTCTCACAGCGAGTCCGTGTTATGTAATGGCACACCCCATGGCCTCAATCAGAGGTGTCGCAGGACCTGAGGGCGTATGGTAGAAAGCACAAGCCAGCAGGATAATAACAAAGGCCAACAAAAGAGGCATTGAGGCAAAAATTGAATGTATTCATTGTGCAATAAATAATTAAAAACATTACTAGGTGGTCAAAACCTATAAAAAAAAATGAATGTAATAAATGCGATGTTGCAAAAACCCATAATAAAACTGTGCAAAATGGATGTTGAAAATTTTTTAATAGGCTCTAACAAAATTACCAGCACTAGAATCACTAAACCAGGTCGACGACCGCCGCATACTCCCAGCTAAAACACTTCAGCAGCAAGAGTGGTCAGTTTGACGAGTGACACCGAGAGGAAGCAGTGAAAATGGGCATTTCTGTCTGAAGAGGAAAAGGCCGCCATGAGGGAGTGGGATCAGGTGTGTATTATTATTACATGATACCAAATGAACAACTCATGTATCAAATAAAAAAAACAAGAGGTGTACGTTGATCAGTTAGTGTTTAACCCATCTTGGCAGCATGGCTAGTACTTGCATAATTATGTATGTGACAAATGAAGAAATCTTGAATTTTTCTGAGTTTATTAACTGAACTGCTTCTAGAGTCAGGAATATCCCATGGATCTGTCCTTCTAGAAGTCTCCTAGTGACCCATGACCCTGTAGTTCTGAACCTTAACCCATACTATAAAAATCCAGACAGCCCCACAGAGCCTGATGGGCACAGAATGTGACAAAAGGTCCATTTATAGGCACGGGGGGCTCCTAATTTACATCATAATGCCCCCTACTGTCCTTCCAACTGGAAGCTCTGCTGCACTGTAATGAGTGCCCTTCTTGCCAAGATATTTTATAGACAGCTTGCCGTCCAGGATGGCCCCTTATAAGTTACGGTTTGGCCCTGACCATGTCATGTCAGTGGTGCAATCCAAAACGTAATTTTTTATTTACAATTGTTGTGCAGAATACATGTGGACCCAGGGAAATGAACTGGCATCCTTGTGCTTTCCAGTGCCATCTCTTACCCACTAGGCCACCATGCATCCTCAATGTAATTGTGCTCAGTTTACTGTGACATGCTAATGCACAGCATGAATAAATGTAATTTGCTTTAAAATTAAATTCTTGCAATGAGCAAAGGCTTAATTCAGGTCTCCTTGCTCGTTTGTGATCCTTCCAGTGAACCAGGCCAAAGACATCTTTTCTCCATTTGGATGTAATCACATCCAGATGAGGCACAATGATGGCTAAATCAATAAATTAATTTGCTTTTGTCGTTTGGACTAAAACATTTGATTTAGTTCTTTCTATGGCAGTCATCTTAAGACCCAGCTGACAAACCGACCTGACTGTAAGTTCAGCACGCAGACGGCAGCATAACAGACTTTTATGGGGGGGGGCTCCCTCATTTTATTTGGGTGGTTTGAGGGGTGAAAAGCTAATTGCTGGCATCTGAATACGGGGGTTTAACTGAGAGCTTGTAGACACTTTTACAATATTTATAGGGTGTCTTCAATGTGGTGTTGTCATGTTCTCCCGTGTCTTCTTCTTCTACTACGTGAACACCCTGAAAACAAAAACACCTTCAGATCAGGGGGCTGCCCATCACGGAAATATCCATTCATTCATTAAGGAAGACTATAATTAATTTTTTCTGATCATGAATACATGAGAACTGGCATTTGAAGCACAATCACTGAAACCATTTACCAAAATCATTTAACCAGGTCTGCAGAACTGCAAGTGCATGTTCAATTGAGCACTCGGTCTACACTTTCAAACAGATGGTGCATCACAAATATTAGTGCTGCTTTTACAAATATCATACTAAATGAAATATAATAAAGACATAGCAATGGGCACACACAGATACACAGACACATGTCCTGTTATTAAGGTCAGTACCATGCAGTGAAATGTCAAGCTCATTCGCTACTCAGATTATACATAAGTGAGTAAAAACAAATGAAATGTAGTGAAACAGAAAAGCAAGTAAAGCTAAATAAAACTAATATGGCAAAATGGCATAATATTATGGCATTTTTTATGTTATGGTATAATATTCAACTTAATTAAAGGACAAGTGTGGGTGTATTGGTGTGCTCATCTATTTGCTCTGGCTCTGTCATTTCAACAGATGGCACATCAGTAACATTAGTAGTAATAAAATGAATTACATTTGTCATTCCAACAGATCACAGGCATTCACACTGCTATTATGAATCCCACACTAAATGGCATATAACAGAGACAGAAACATTCCATCTGTCATTCCAACAAATGGCGCATCACAAACATTTGTACCTTTGTATTTTATTACTACAAATGTTTGTAATGTGCCAACTGTTGGAATGACAAATGCAATGCATTTTATTACTATATTATTTCAAAATACATTGTAATTGATGGTGCACTGCAAACGTTAACGCTGTGGTCTATGTCTATTATTTGGATTTTACCCCGTCTTAGATGGGTAGCACAGCTACTACTTACATAAAACCAATGTGCAAGGCAAAGGCCCTAATTGATTAACATGTTTCTGTATATAAAACAATAATAAAAACACACAAATATGAGGTAGAAGTGTGATCCAAATTGACCAGTGTGTAGGTAATGCACATAAGAGGGTGTGGGGTATGTCCTGTCCGAGATACCTCATGGACCGAGGACAGAAGCTCCTTTTCAGCCTCTCTGTTTTGGTCATAAAGACTGTGGAAACTTTTGTCCGATTTCATCAGGCGTTAACAGTCCTTTACTGGGATGGGAAGAGTTCCTTGATGATTTTTGGGGCTCTGGCCTTTCACTGCTTGGTATAAATGACCTGCATGGAAGGGAGAGCATATCATGCGGTGTGTATCATTCCCCACAACACTCATACACTCACAGAGGTGAGCTTTAGTCCCAGAACCCTTAATTTGGTGAACAGTCTGTGAGGAACTATGGTTCACAAATGGGTCGGGAAAGCACCCTATAGTCACGGTGCCAGGATGTTTGGAGACAGGAGTGGAGTGAGAGGCAAGGACTCAAATGGCAGATGGAAGAGAGTCCAGAGGTGGTTGGGGAGATGGGGAAAAGGGGGTAAAGAAGAAAGAGATATTAGAAGATTTTCATGGACGAATAGACAGGCCATCCTCATAATAGATAGGAGCTCATTCTTGTATGTAGTTAGGCCAAAAGTGTCTCTAGACTTTTTTATTTTTCTTTCAGTTTGCATAAATGCAAATTACCTACCCAGAAAATTATATTTGTTAATAAATCTCTGGGTAAGGGTGCAAGGCAGGAACCAAATATGATCAGGACACCAGTCCATAGCAAGGACCATTCAAGCACTTCCACATAATAAAGAGGTGGTGTGTGTTCCGAGTTCAAATCACACCCAGTTGTTGACAATAAGAAGTCTGCACATTTCTTTCATGACTGGGTGGGTTTTCCATCGGGTACCCCAATTTTCTTCCGACATTCCCAAACACATAGAGTTTGACCCAGCATGATGTTATGCACAAGTGGGCCCTGTGATGGACTCATGTAGTGCCCTGGGTTATTATCTTGCACCCAGTGCTGTAGGACATTCTCCTGCTCAACATACGCCGTCATAATACAATGTGGTGAAGTGGCTATCAGAATGTTATAATAACAGTAATCTTAAAAGAAAACAAAAAACAAGAAACTAGTGATGCTCTGATTAATCGTCCGCCATTTTAAATGGCTCGTTTGGTGACTAGGAAATTGTCCAATCCCTAAACACGATTTTTGCAGTATCCGCTTTTCGTAGCTTTTACGGTACTTTTGTTGTTTTGCTTCTTTATGTAGAGTATTATGGTACTTGAGGAAGTGCACATGCAGGTTTGCTGTCTATAAATAGAAATATAGTAGGCAGACTTTAGGAAAGACAGAAGACATGAATATTGGGTTAGCATTAAATAAAGTGAGGTAATAAACTAAGGAATTTAAGAAACTGAGGGAAATGGGGGTCCCCAATTCTGGAACAATGCAAGAGAAAAGCTAAACTGGTCAATCTGAGATGACAAGCTCCCATCGGAATATGTACATTGCAACAAGTGAATCTGAACTTGACATGTCAATCTAACTGATATAGGGGGCAACAAAAATACAACAGCAGTTGACTTCTTGTATAGCCCAAAAATCACACAAGGAATGCCTCAATGGGCTTCAACAGGCCTTGTTTTTAGATAGCCACCTTCCCCAGACTTGACTCTCGAAGAAGAGTAGGGAGGCAAAAATGGAAGAAATCTTGGGAAAGGCAATTTGGAGAGAGACCCCCTCCAGATTAGTTGGGCGGGCTTGAGAGACTTTAACCTTTTTTTGGCTGACAGACTTCAGGCCAATGACTGAAATTGAAAGTTTTGTCACGATGAACAGAAAGCTGAAAAGCAAAGCAGGATTCAGAGTGTTTTCTTTAGTTAATAAAGTTTAGCTTTCAGTTTCCATGTGAATTGATCTTGACTCGGTTAAAATGAATTAGCACCATTTCCAGTGTTTTGAGAAACTGTCCACTCTGCTAGCGGAAAGAAAGCTTATTTGAAAAAAAAGGTGTTGGGAGTGTCTACTTTGTGTTTGTTTTTGAGTTATTTTTTATCTTAATGACTCTTTTGTTAATTATTTGCACTGCTCCTTGAGTCTCTCTCTAAGCCTCTCTTATGTGCCTTGTGTTTTATGAGTGGTTCCAGCAGAGGCAGGGCCACCTGTCAATCACCTCCAGGGACAGCCCTCACAGCTCAGGCCACATTTTTGGTCACTATAATTGGCCCTGCATAGCTGGAAGGCTTTTCCTGACTCTTGAGGGGCACTTCAAGGACCATTACACAATCGTACTCCTCTCAAAACAACTTTAGTTTCTCTTTAACCATTGGCCGAATTAAGTTCACCAAACTTCCTGAACATTTCAAACTAAAAGCAAAGTGAATTCATCTGTATTCTCTCATCACTAATCATAAGATGCTGTTATCTCTTCCTGTCCATCCATTATTATTATTATTGTAGTGATATTTATATTTTTGTTTTACGCAAAATGAAGCACTACACACACAAATTTCAAGCAAGGAATTTACACTGATCTAGTTGTTATTTAAAATAACTATGGGGATTCACCCCCTGCTCGCTTTGCTTGCCAACCCCCCCAGCCTGCGCTATGCACCAGCCACTTCACATCTCTGCCACTCACGTATGTGGATTTCACTTTCACCAAACAACAAATCTTTTAATTCTCGCAGATACGCCTCACCATTGGATAGAAACACTACTTTTCCCTGATGGCAACACAAATTAGATGATCTACAAGTCCCAGAATTAAAGTTTAAATCGGAACAATATATTCAATCTCTTTTCACTGTTCCGTTATTTCACCAGGTAATAATTTCCATTTGTTTGCGCTAATGCGATCTTTACTATCATTTTTTTGAGACTTTCAAATTTTCGTACTTCCATTATCTCTAACCTGCATGTGTATCGCACCAGCGTTTTTGAATTCTTTACGACGTTCTACTTTGTCATCTACTCTTTGTGGTTAAATGTCTTGGCACAAAGTCTAGTCTCATGGGACGTGAAAGTATCTCTCTGAAAAAGTCACGTCTCGTCCCAGGCTAAAAATTCTCGTCTTTTCCCAGGATGTTTTTATTGTAGTAGAGAGATATAAAATACATCCAACAAATCAAAAATGGAAAGAAAAAACTCCCAGGTGGCCTACAATATCTTTACTCAAATCTTACACTCTGTTGCGTAACCAAGACCTGACTCCACAAACATATCTGAAGCATTACTGTGCTCCCCTGCTGTTGATTCTTTTGATATCAATGGCAAATGTTTAAACATCTAAATGATTGTGGCCAAACTGAAGTATTATTTTTTTTTTTTTTTTTTTTTATGACAGGTCAGCGTCCATATGGGCTAGCAACCCATCCAGGGCATGTTCCCCTCTATCATCTAATGCCTGTTTATTTTTAAAATAATATAACAAAAGCTCTTCAATTTGCTGAGTAAACAGCAAAATATGTAAATATTATGCAAAATTATGCAATGGAAATATCACTACAGCACCATTGAAGCAAAGCTGCGCATTAGAGCTTCACTACAAAGTGCATTTTGCAAAATGCGCCAGCTTCGATGGTAGCTTCAAAGCACCTCCTCCTGCTGGAAGTCCTTTCAAGCTGAGAGTGAAATAAACTTTCAGAACAGAAGAGAATGTCTAGAAGAACAAAGGGTTGGACAAATACAATAAATCTTCAATGATCCATCTTTGCAATCATTTCCAAACCTATATATCCAGGCCAGGCTTGAAGGGTGCCAGAGCTTACCTGGCAGGATCGGGTGCAAAGCAGGAACTGACCGCAGGTAGAACATTAGACCATGGCAGGATAGAAGGAATTCAAAATAAAGTACTAGAAGAACAAATATTCCACTATGGTGCTAAGAAGTGCCCCGGGGGTCTTCTCTTCCTTCTGCTGCCAGGTAATTCAGTGCTTCCTCCTAATGTATTCTTACTTCTGCACAATGTACTTTTATTTATCTTTATTGATTGATTGATTGATTGATTGATTGATTGGCTGTATTATCTGACCTGTAAATCTCCATCCTTGTTTTTTATGCTTCTGATGCTAAATGCATGGAAATTTCCCTTTAGAATTAATAAAATTTATCTAATCTAATCTAAGGCAGGGCTTGGCTGAGGGGTGCCAGTGCCTATCCGGGTAGTACCGGGTACAAAGCAAGACCCAGTCCCAGATTAGTCTGGGCTAATTACAAAGCATTCAAAAATACAATACAAGAGGGACAATGTATTAAAAGGTAAAATACAAAGTTTATAATTCAATTTATTCTTATGGAGCAAAATGTCAATGTCAATTTATTTATATAGCACATTTAAAACAACATAGGAATGCTGTGGCCAAAGTGCTTTACAATAATAGAATACAAGAAAACATACAAAATAACATAAATAGAAATAAAATATATGAACATAAATAAAATAAATAATAAATAAAAGTCAGATTACATAATCACAATGAGGAAACTATCAGTATTACTGAAGGTCACGGATTGCAAGTGAATAGAAATGAGTCTTTAATCTCGTTTTGAACAGTTCAATTGTAGACGACTCCGTTATGTTATGAGGTAAAGAGTTCCACAGGTGAGGAGCAGCAGCTGTAAAAGCCCTGTCTGTCCCCCTTAGTTTTACACTTGTTACGAGGGACAAGAAGAGACAACTGACCAGAAGATCTAAGCATTCTAGACAGCTGGTGTAAAACACACAATTCAGATAAATAGGTAGGAGCAAGCCCATGTAAAGATTTAAAAACTAGCAACAAGATTTTAAAATCAATTCGAAAACTGACAGGCAGCCAGTGTAAAGAAGCTAATATTGGAGAAACAGAATCAGAGTTTCTTGCCCCAACCAGAAAGCGAGCAGCAGCATTCTGGACCAACTGTAACCTGCGTATCAGGGATTTGCTAATCCCAGAATACAGCAAGTTGCAGTAATCAAGGTGAGAAAAAATAAAAGCATGAGTAGCTTTCTCAAGATCCCTAGAAGATAAAAGAGGTTTACCTAACAGACAAAGCTGAAAAAAGCAACACAATGACTTACAGGTATAGAAATATAATATTATTTGTGAGTTTTATAATCTCTAATCACTCGTATTGTATGTATTACGGTTTTTTTCTGCAAGTACTTTGGATAAAGGAATTATCTAAATATACATATATATAAAATCCAATGTCTGTCTGTCTGTATGTCTGTCCACTTTTCACGAGAGAACTACTTAACGGAATTAGATTGGGATTTCTTCTACAATTTGCTTGAAAATTCTGGTTGATTTTGCGACTTCTCTCATCGCACTAAGAATCATAGTTCACTTGCAGGAGCGTTAGATTAGCGTTAATCTGAGAGATTAGGGGGAAGCGTGACGTCAGGAGCGGGGAGCCAGGCAGGACCTTCCTAACTCACAATTAGCTAGTGATACCTGTTTGTTTGTTGATTTTTAAAGTTTGTCCTGTTTCACTACTACGCAGGCGGAGCCGCGGGGGATGGCTAGTATGTATATAAAATCCAACGTCTGTCTGTATGTCTGTCCACTTTTCACAACAGAACTACTTAATGGATTCAGATCGATTTTTGTTTCTATAATTTGCTTCAATATTCCAGTTGATTTTGCGACTTCTCTCATCACGCTAAGTATCATAGTTCGGGTGCGGTAGCGATTTTTTTGCGCAAATCTGACAGAGTGGCTGCGGGCTGATGGGAGGAGGAGGAGGAGGGACCTCAGGAGCAGGGAGGGGGTGGGGCCCTGCTCAGTCACTCACCAGCTTCTGTTTGAGTCGCTATACCTCTCACCACGTGTTGTAGTGTACCTTGCCTCTGCTTAGCTAGCAATACCTGTTTGTTCAACAGACATTATCATCTATCAAAATCTTAAGGAGTAATGTTTGATGTTTTTGAGAGAGAGATCAGAGCTACGTGTGTTTTAGAGGGTACCTGCTGATTGCCAGAGACATCACTGCCACATGCTCTTCTCCCCACGTGGAGGACACTCTCCCGTCTGAGCTAAATGCGATCAGTTACAGTGGCAACATTTGACGTTGGAGCGTACCTACCTTCCGCTTGGCCAGAATTAAATTTTTTTATTGATTTTTAATGTTTGCCCTGTCTCAGTACTATGTGGCCAGAGCCACAGGGGACAGCTATTTAAGATTAATAATAAATGCATTAAACCAAACCTAGAAGCACTAAAAATAGAACTACACTGGCATTCACCCTACAGTACAGTAGATTGACTGGTGCCACCTACCATGGATTGTCCCTGAATTGCGTCCACTGCTGCCAGGTTGGCCCCAAGCTTTTCGACGTGGAACAAGACAAGTAAAAGCAACTCAGCAAGGCTATTTAAGGAGAGCAAGTGTACCCCCAGGATCGGTGGTCAGTTTTTGGTGCTGCAGTGCCTGTGTGCTTTTTTTTTTCAGTTTCCACTATGCCAGACAAAGGTTGTACTCATCTTGGGAGATTGCATGCTCTTATTTGGGGAAAAGTATAAAAGCTCTGACAATTGCCCTGAACATGGAAGCTCATCTACAGATGGACGGATGATGTGATTGCTACCCGTGCCTAGAAAATGTCTCCAGCACTGCCAAAGTTGACGAGACCTACCCTGAGGGGCCCCACTCCTCAGCTTATCAGGCTTTGTCAAGAGCTGCCTTTGGGTTTTTATCTACAGTGTAAGCTGACATTAAACAGATGCTAAGTGAATCCTTTCTAAGCATTTATTTTCTTCTTTATCATAAAATTACCACCGTGTCTCTACTGGGGGATATAACATATTATTTTGTATCTGTATAGATTTTGGTTAAGTAAAAACCGGCAATCACTAATGAACACATTCCCAAGGAGTGTGAGCCCCCTGCTGGTTACACCGTGGCCGTGCCTTGGTTAAGCAGGTTTGGAAGTAGATGGATGGATATATGCAGATATAAATTGTGGCTTGCAGATTTTGCTTTCCTCATGTGTAGAATGGTAGTACGTATAAGAGCAAAGAAACTTCTAGAATAGTAATGGCACACTCATAAACTGGAGTGTTCACTTCATCCTCCCAGATACATAATTGTGCAGAAACAAGTCAGACATGTAAAGTAATAAAGAGCAACACAGGGCAGATAAAGAGAGCAACAGCACTGGTTTCAAAAGGAAAATTGGTAATGTAATCAAATGAAATTACGGAAGAAAGAAGATGGCAATGAAAACATGCAACTTCTATCCATCTATAGAAAGGTACTAAACAGAATGAAGTGTGCCTAGGGAGTCAGACAGTATGTAGACATATAGACAGACAGTAAGAAAAGGAGGAGAGACAGGCTGATCAAGGCCGTGTCCATGCTGAGAAATGATGAGGTCCATACTGTATCATCCACATGTACTTTTGGAGGAATTAACCGAAAACACAGAATCCCCTCGCTCAGAACAACCTGCTTCCTATTACAGCCTTCAGTTCCTCTCTCCCTCTCTCTCTCCTGCTTCTTTTGCTTTCTGCCATTTCTTGCCAAAGAATGCTCACAAAAGTGGTATTTCCAGAAGTGGAGTTTGGAATTCTGGCAGAGGCCTTTGCAGACATTCCTCCCTGACTGAGCACGCCATAGCCCTTTTCCTTGCAGGCCAGCTCTGACAGACCATCAACATATGTTTTCAGAGTTCTCAAGAAAACCCAAGGCAAACGCATCCCATCATGATTTGGAAGTCATCCAGTCTGACTTCCCTCATCTGGTGTGCATCAGTGGGAAAACAAGCCGCGTGCCGGCCTGCCCACCTTTCATTTTGTCCCCCCAGAGGAAAAAGGCATGTAGGGAAGGTCCTTGTGCTTAATAGACTGGAGTCTGGGACCTGAATGCTGTTACCTTAGAACACAAACATGGTGAGTGTAAAGTAACTAACCCAAAGGAATATGATGGCTTTTAAAACCTCGAAGGAGAAACATTTATGTAGCTACTAGGTCTCTCCATGCTAAGCTGCACAATGAAGTGAGAGCATTTTGAAAACACAGTCCACGACACGTTGTTCAAGTCAAAAATAAAACATAAGGACAGGAGACATTCAAATCATCTGGAAACATCTCATCTGCTCACATTACCTGGCTGCATCTCCAGTTGCCCTGAACAAAGAGTCAGCCATAACTTTGGGGCATCTCCAACAACTCGGAATGGAGCATCTGTTACTCCCACAAGCATCTCAAACCCCACTGATTGGAGAGGGAGCTGTCAGTTATGCCTGGCAGCCTTCTGTTCAAATCATTCCAAATCACCTGTTACCCCAAGTGGATAATTAGCAGGTATACAGACATGGCAACAACTCAGTCATGTCAGATTGAAAATCAGACATTGTTCTCCCGGCATAGCAGCTCAGATCATTCAGATTGGAGAGTCAGCTGTCATTTATTGCTAGCAGCAAGTCAGAAGCTGGTGGTTGAAGATGAAGCTACTGTCCACTACTTCTGGTATCCAAAATAAATGTCAATGGCGGTACACCACCTTGTCAAGCAACCCTAGAAATTTCTTGACCCCCATGACTGAAGAGTCATCCTTGAGTCAAAATGTAACATGCCAGATGTTCTTTGATTGGAGAGTCAGCTGTCCATCTCACAGACCCTCCAGTCATTCTTACCTGGCCACGTGTCAGGTGCTCTGTGATTGGAGTGTCAACTGTCCATCTCACAGTGACCTGCACGTCTGACCCTCTGGGACTGAAACGTCAACTGTCAGTCACACCAGGCTAAATCTCAGATCCTGTGTGATTGTTGAGTCAGCTGTGTGTTGTAGCTTCTTTGATTGGACAGTGAGCTGTCAATCTAAAATGTGCCTGACGTCAGGGCACCTCAGGATTAGAGAATCAGCTGTCAATCCCAAATGCAGGTCTGTTAACTGGGCCTGCGTTTAGAGCAGCAGCTATCAGACCACCCATCATTCATACCTGGCTACATGTCAGATGTTCTTTGACTGGAGAGTTAGCTGTCCATCTCACAGTGACCTGCATATCTGACACAATGGGACTGAAACGTCAACGGTCAGTCACACCAGGCTAAATCTCAGATCCTGTGTGATTGGAGAGTCAACTGTGTGTTGCAGCTTTTTTTGATTGGACAGTGAGCTGTCAAATCTAAAATGTGCCTGATATCCAGGTACCTCATGATTAGAGAATAAGCTGTCAATCCCAAATGCAGGTCTGTTAACAGGGCCTGTGTTTAGAGTGTCAGCTATCAGACCACCCATCATTCATACCTGGCTACGTGTCTGATGTTCTTTGACTGGAGAGTCAGCTGTTCATCTCACCGTGACCTGCATGTCTGCCACTGCTGACAACTCAACTGTCAGTCACACCAGGCTAAATCTCAGATCCCGTGTGTTTGGAGAGTTAGCTGTGAGACCTTATCAAATGCTTTTCGTTGAAGATTGGTGCAGCATATTGGTTAAGGCTTTGGACGTTTAAATACTGAGGTTGGGGGTTTAAATCCCACTACTGACATTAATTTACCTGTGATGCATATTAAGCTCTCTGGCCTACAGTTAACTCTGGTCAGCTCTAACACTGATGTTTCCTAACGTCCAGACTTTAGGAATTTCCCCAGTGTGTGGTGATTTTTGCAAACCACACCTTAAGGGTTTATATACTGTATGTACTTACTAAGTCGCTTGAGGATAAATGTAATCTGGTCCCAGTAGTTAGATGTCGGCCTGTTTCTTCTAAGCAGCACATGTCTCTCTCTACAACTTCCACAACACTAAGTAACTCCTTGATAATCCCTGCATCTCCAAGGAGGTTATGAACTTCTTCACTCGTGTAAACTTCACAAAAATCTGTTTCACTCTCTGGATATTTTAGTTCATTCTTACCATTCCTAATATACACTACATGGTCAAAAGTTTATGGACCCCAGACCATCACACCTATAAGAGCTTGTTGGACATCCCAAATACAAAACCGTGAGCATTACTATGGAGTTGTTCAGTACAACCAAGCTTTATAACATACTGGTGAGGCCTTGTCTGGAGTACTGGTGTAGTTTTGGTCAACAGGCTATAAAAGGACATAAGCAGCACTAGAAAAGGTCCAGAGAAGAGCAACTAGGCTGATTCAGGGTCTGCAAGGGGAGACATGACTGAAGTGTTTAAAGTTATGAAGGGAATTAGTCCTGAGTATCGAAACTGTGACTTTAAAATGAGTTCATCAAGAACACAGGGACACAGTTGGAAACTTGTTAAGGGTAAATTTTGCACAAATGTTAGGAAGTTTTTTCTTTACACAGAGAATCCTAGACATTTGGAATAAACTACCAAGTAGTGTGGTTGACAGTAGGACTTTCAAAACTCGACTTGATGTTTATTTGGAAGAAATAAGTGGATAGGAACAGTGAGCTTTGTTGGGCTGAATGACCTGTTCTTGTCTAGATTGTTCTAATATTGTCCACCCCAAAACACTTACACTTGTTGCTTTCTTCTGAGAAAGCATTCTACACAATTTTGGAGTTTGTGAGAATTTGTCCCCATTCAGCCAAAAGAGCATTTGTGGGCCAGGTAAGGGGCTGATGACCTGGATTACACTTGTAGTTCCAATTCAGTGCAGATGAGGTCAGGCCACTCGAGTTCTTCCGTATCTTTATGGTCTCACAGTTGTGCTGAAACAGAAAGGGCCTTCACCAAACCATTGCCACAAAGTTAGAAGTACACAGTTGTCTAAAATGTCTTTGTATGCTGTAGCATTAACTGTACCCTTCAATGGAATCAAGGGGTTTGGCCCACACCCTGACAAACAGCCCCAGACTATCATCCCTCCTCTACCAAACTTTATAGTAGGCACTTTGCACTCTGGAACATAGCGTGCACCAGATTGGCCCATCAAACTGTTAGATAGTGAAGCTTGATTCATCACACAACATTTTCACTGCTCTAGAGTCCAATGGTGGTGAGCTTTACACCACTTCAGCAAATACTTGGCAATACACATAGTGGTCTAAGGCTTGTGTGCAGCTGCTCGACCATGGAAACCCATTTCATGAAGCTCCCAGCACACAGTTGCTTCCAATGAGAGTTTGAGGTTAGTCACATCACACAGGACAGGTGATTTTTACTCGCCATGCACTACAGCACTTGGTAGTCCCACTCTGCAAGTTTGCGTGGCTGAGCTGATGTTGCTCTCAGACACTTTTACGTTCCTTATAACAGCATTTACAGTTGACCAGGGCAAAAATAGACAAACTGACTTGTGGAAAAGGTGACATCCAGGTGTCAGATTAAAGGTCACTGAGCTCTTCAGTACAACCTGATGATTTTTGTCATTGAAGACTCCATGGTGACGGGCTTGGTTTTATGTGCCTGTTAATAATGAAGACACCTGAACTGAAGGATTTAGAGTGGTGTTCACATGACTTTGGCCAAATAGTCCACTTCACATCCTCCTTGACTGTTCTTTTATTACTAAATTACTGAAAGAAAGTATGGATGAGTATTACTAAATGTTAGGTCTGATTTTTACTAAATTACTGAAAGAAATTACGGATGATTGACAGCATACGGCGTGAATACTGTGTGACTGACAGCTCAGAATTGGAGCATCTGCTGTCAACTAAACCCATTTGCATGTCAGACGTCCTTTGATGGCTGAGTCACTCACAGCTGTCACATTCCCAGATGCCGTATCATTGGACAGTCAGTCATCTGTCAAACACACGTCATTTTGTGACAGGAGAATTAGGCCTGTCTGAATACCAGACATCCGCTGATTGCAGAGTCAGCTGTCAGCATGTCACATGACCTGTGGTTAGGGAATCAGGTGTTCATAAAGTGCTTGGCAACGTGTCAGGTGTTCTGTGATTGGAGAGTACGCGTATGCAGTCAATCCTACAAAACCTGCATGTTAGACAAGTTATGATTGAAGAGTCACGTGTGTTTTAATTCTACTTTCCTTATAATTTTTATTTCATTTTCTATGTTGATTATTTCATACCAAAATCACAGTTATTGTGGTTTATGGGGTTACTGATATTATTTTCAGCATTGCTTTTTTGATTTAAGGTTGTTTTTAGGTATCTTTACAGTATTTGCATCTTTTTTTGTCGTTTCCTCTAGCTATTGTATAGTGCTACTTAGTTACGGAACGTCCTTAAAATTGTACAACACATGCCAGTATGTCACAACGGCATAATGGGTTAAAGGGGGCATTCTGCATAATGAGAGATTAGGATAAGTGACAGTGAACCTTACATGTGCTTTTGCTTTTTTTGTTTATTCTGCGTAGGGACTGTTTTTGGTGTGGACTTCGACTATGAGTAAGGGCTTCATTTTTTGATTTGACTAAAAGATCAGTCAGAACTCTTATTTAAGGACTCGAGTAGACTCTGACACACATTTGTTCTTCCAACCCCTTTACTTTCCAACTGTTGGTCGGGAACAACCTGTCAATCAAACATGGCCGAGTATCAGACACAGCATGATTGGAGAGTGTCAACAACTCAGAGATCACATTCGATATGCGATCAGACGGTGAGCAAATGGCTGGTGTGCTGACTAATATTGTCATTTGTTTTTGGAGTGATTTAAACGCGTATTAGAAAAACGTTCTTGTATTTTAGAGGCAGCATTTGTTAAACTTTTTTTGTCTTGCCCTTTTTAGTTTCTTCAAGACCTATTCCTCGCTGAATGCCCAGATAATTATCATTGTTTTCCATCTTGGAGAATCGTAGACAATCATCAAGGAGTAATGAAGATTTTGACGACGATCGGTCGAGCAATGTTGATTGCTTACTCGACCTGCAGAAACCCACCACAACCCAGTTTGCAAACCATCGAAAAATGAAATGTATATAATGTTATAAGAGAAGAAAATTTTAAACCTGCTCCTCAGGTTGCTTTGTATTCTGCTTTACTGTCTGGGATTTAAACTATTAAATGAAAAAGCGAAGTTGTCAGTGCAGTCTGAAGTCATTGTGATGGCTTAGAGAAACTCAAGTCTACACCAAAAGGGGTCCTAAAGTTAAATCCACAACAAAACACCTTTTTAATAGAGTCAGTAGTAAGTCACGCTTGCCATGTAATTGAGGTGTCAACTGTGAGTTATAACCACTAGTGGCACCAGGACTTCATAATAGGGTAGGCCTACATTTGTCACAACTGAGACTAATGTTATTTTTATTACTGTTAAATATGCATTTTTTTAAAATTGCAGAAGTCCAATCATACCAATGTAAATGGGATAATATTTCTGCATGTCTAGTTTGCTCTAGGGCGGCATGGTGGCGCAGTGGGTAGCGCTGCTGCCTCACAGTTAGGAGACCAAGGGTCACTTCCCAGGTCCTCCCTGTGGTGAGTTTGCATGTTTTCCCCGTGTCTGCATCGGTTTCCTCCTGGTACTCTGGTTTCCTCCCACAATCCAAAGACATGCAGATTAGGTGCACTGGTGATCCTAAATTGTCCCTAGTGTGTGCTTGGTGTGTGTGTGTGTGTGCATGCCCTGCCTGGGGTTTGTTTGACCTCTTATATCATTGAAAGGTGCTGAGAAATTAGTTCTCGCTTTTGTTTTCAGTCGACTAGATTACTGTAACGCACTCCTCTCAGGACTACCCAAAAAAGACGTAAATCGATTGCAATGAGTGCAGAATGCAGCTGCTCAAATCTTAACTAGGAAAAGAAAATCTGAGCACATCTCTCCAGTTCTCATGTCACTACACTGGTTACCTGTGTCATTTAGAATTGACTTTAAAATACTGCTTATGGTTTACAAAGCCTTAAATAATCTCGCTCCATCTTATATTGTATACCATTACCTTACACTCCAAATCATAATCTTAGATCCTCAAATGAGTGTCTGCTTAGAATTCCAAGAACAAAACTTAAAAGTGGTGAGGCGGCCTTCTGCTGTTATGCACCTAAAATCTGGAATAGCTTGCCAATAGGAATTCATCGGGCTGATAAGGTGGAGCACTTTAAAAAACTGCTGAAAACACATTACTTTAACATGGCCTTCTCATAACTTCATTTTAGTTTAATCCTGATGCTCTGTATATTCAATAAATTATCATTACTATTCATGGTGGCTCCAAAATCCATACAAACCCCTACTCTCTCTTCTGTTCTTTTTCCGGTTTTTCTGTGGTGGCGACCTGCGCCACCACCACCTAATCAAGGCACCATGATGTCCCTACATTGATGGATTAAAGGCCAGAAGTCCACATAACAGTCATCATCAAGTCCTTCCATGACAACTCTGAATACCATGAGGACTGACTGAGGTCATTTATGTTAGGTAGAATGCCTAGAGGGGGCTGGATGGTCTCATGGCCTGGAACCCCTGCAGATTTTATTTTTTTCTCCAGCTGTCTGGAGTTTTTTTTTTTGTTTTTTCTGTCCTCCGTGGCCATCGGACCTTACTCTTATTCTATGTTAATTAGCGTTGTCTTATTTTAATTCTTACTTTGTCTTTTATTTCTCTTTTCTTCATCATGTAAAGCACTTTGAACCACATTTTTTGTATGAAAATGTGCTATAGAAATAAATGTTGTTGTTGTTTCCTGCCTTGTGCCACGTGTTGGCTGGGATTGGCTCCAGCAGACCCCCGTGACCCCATAGTTAGGATATAGCAGGTTGGATAATGGATGGATGGATGGATAATTTGCTCTATTTTTCTCAGCACAGTGTGAATAAACTGACTGCCTTCCTGTAGATGACACATATGAGACCCCTGCCCATCGCAAGGCACAAATACTCAAACAATATCCATTATACAAGGGACGTTCAAAAAGTTTTTGTATTTTTATATCTTCGTTGTAAACGGCGAAGGCAAGAGGAGTAGTAACTAGGCATTATAAAGCTGGTGCGACGCTGGGAAAATTGCATTACAAACAAAGGTGACTATGCAGAAAAAGTGATGTCATTTGTTTTTGAAATTCTTAATAAATAGAGTTAAAAAAAGTGCAGAAACTTTATGAACATCCTTCATAATTTT
Organism: Polypterus bichir lapradei; assembly: GCA_026402145.1. Taxonomy (NCBI): domain Eukaryota; kingdom Metazoa; phylum Chordata; class Cladistia; order Polypteriformes; family Polypteridae; genus Polypterus; species Polypterus bichir. The sequence continues at coordinate 40,842,183 of JANRMT010028174.1, read as the reverse complement.
GACCAGTAGCATTACATAACAGAATAAAGACTGAATACTGTTTTTACCAATCCTTGCAATTTGTGTAGGTTATTTACAAAGCACGGCCCAGTGACTTTTACTCGACTCATGTTTTGAGTATGCCTCAAAATGGCATCTCGATATCATGTGTTCCAGCCATGTACAGTACCTGTTGTACCAAGGAGAGACGCAAACTTGCACAATTTATTGGCCTGTTACAAAAGGCTGGAAACTTTAGTACCAATTGAATTGGAGGAGCATGAATATCACTCAAATCTGAAATCTCTGCCTCCAACATTTGCCAGCAAAGATGTTGTAGATTTTTGAGCATATTCAGTACAAGTGGTGAAACAGTGTGAAAAGTCATTGCTAACGTGAGCACAGCTGATGGCATGGTGTTCATTCGTCATTGGGGAATCACTAAACTTTTTATTGTCAACATCAGACTCATTTTGCAGTTCTGTTTGTTTCTTTTTGCTTACAAAACTGAAAAGGTTTTTTTGTCATGATATTGCCAATGCTTGTCGTTTAACCTTCCTACATCACTAGTATATTCAGCACATTAGTAGTTAATAGCCTCCTGTTAATGTCAGATGCTTAGGGTGGCTGTGATTGGTCACATTTAAAATCAGTCTTATTTTCTAAACCTCATTACACAGAAATCATCATGCTTTATATATGCTTTCCAAATACATTTTAATAGTTAAAGTAATTCTTATGGTGATGAAGTAACACCAGCAATTTTGCTTTGTAGGTTTATAATTAATTAATTATTAAGCGCTGCTGCCTCGCAGTTCGTAGACCTGGGTTCGCTTCCCGGGTCCTCCCTGCGTGGAGTTTGCATGTTCTCCCCGTGTGTGTGTAGGGTTTCCTCCCACAATCCAAAGACATGCAGGTTAGGTGCATTGGCAATCCTAAATTGTCCCTAGTGTGTGTGTGTGTGTGTGTGTGTGTGTGTGTGTGTGCACGCCCTGCGGTGGGCTGGCACCCTGCCCGGGGTTTGTCTCCTGTCTTGTGCCCTGTGTTGGCTGGGATTGGCTCCAGCAGACCCCCGTGACCCTGTGGTTGGGATATAGTGGGTTGGATAATGGATGGATGGATGGATGTACACTAAAATCGATGTATGTGGTACAGACTAAGTTTCATTTGTAAAAAAAAAATGTAAGCTACAAATCAGGGAGGGTCTATACTCAAAGTGGGTGGGCATAGGCCTACACGGGCCCTATATTGGCACAACGGCTGATTCGAACTGGCTGAATATCAGACATATTGCAACTGGATAGTCAGCTGTCTATCATATCAGGCTGAACATTAAACATGTCAGTCCCACCTGTCGGAATATTAGTGAGTTTGTGATTGGAGAGTCAGCTGTCAATCACAAGTGTCAGCACACCAGATACTCATTTATAAAGGAGTCAGCTGTCAGTCTAACCTGGCAGGCCAGTGCACACCCCATGGTTTGATTCTCTGCTGTCCATCAAGCTGGCACTATCTCAGAGCCCTCTAATTGGAGTCTTAGCTACTGGTAGCAAGTAATTACCCCTGACTGGAGATTCGGCAGCCATTGACACAAGGCAATTATTGCAGACACCTACCTCGATGTGCAGAAGTGTCTTTATGTCTGAGCAGCAGCATGAGATGCTTTCTTAATTTTTAATATGACTCTCTTCAGCTGCAAGTAGATTGGGAGCCTTTGAAATGCCTTATCATGTGGGTCAGGAGTGACTGGCAACACAAATAATTTTGCTGTTCTTTGCATAGCCCTTTGACCTAACCTGTACTGAAGGGCACTGTTTGAAAATAATTGGAAATAAAGCTAAATTGGTTTCACTGCTGGATGCTTTGCACAATGCATTCTGTAAATGAGATGAAAAGCGGAGTGTCTGGGGTAAAAAACGGTGCTTGACTAAAGCCATCAAGGATTTTTATCTTTAAATCTTGAAAGGGTGTGTTCATAAAGGAGAGTTATGTAGTGGAAAGCACCCGCTTTAATATGCTGAAGTAAATTTAAGACCTTGCTCTGTTTTACTGTATCAGTCACGACGTTCATAAGTAAGTGGAGTACAGAAACAGGGCACGCACTACACAATTAGGCAGAGACTTATTGGCTATATGTGAAGGAAGAGTTAATAAAATCAAATAAAAAAATGTAAGAAAACATAAAATGTAAAAAATATAAAAACACAAAAAAAACAACAAAGATGCCTGAGTGCATTGATTTGGTTGATTGCCCCTCAATATTCTAGCATTAGGACTTCAGAAGGTAAATTTATGAGACTGCTTTTTATTGCTGTATTTCTTTCAGTGTGTGGTTGCTTGTCTGTCAATTTTCAAACTCATTTAATCCACTTCAGAGTCAAAGTGAGAGCTCAACAGGAACAACAGATTAAAATAGCAGATCCCACCGTGTCTTTGCCTAGGGGCTCAAGAAACACACACAAATAGAAAGAAAATAAAACACATCCCAAAAATCATTGCAATAATAATTCACTTTTCCAACTCCCGACATCCCACTGCTAACACCAATGTACACTGACTTCTAGACTTAACCTTACAAACCTGCACTAACTGGTTCAGCCAAAGAGAGGTACAATAAGATAAAAATCCTAATGAATTAAAGTAACACTGTGATTAGGATGTGCCTTTAAAGCCAAAGGGAAAAAGCATTTACTGTTTATACTTGCGTATAAGTTGGGTCTTGAAACCCGAAAAATCGATCATAAAAACAGACCTCGACTTATATGCCTGTTCAAAAATACAACACTTATTTTTTATTTTTTTTTTTACATCTTCTTGCTTCTTCCAATCTCACATCAGTTTCTCTGACACATCAAATTTTGCTGCAGCAGCGCAGTTACCAATTTCTTTCACCACTTCAATGACTTTTAATTTAAAACCAGCTTCATATTTTCTTCTGATCGAACGCTCCATGGAAGATAAGGGATGCTCTTACGATAAAGGTGTATGAGGGTGTGAGATACATAAAAAACACAAATCCGTGCAAACGTCGCTTCGGAATAGTTCAGGTATTACCGTGTGGTGTAGTCACTTAGGCACAATACATAGAAAAATAACGTCAGTGTGCTCCGTGGTTACTCTCTCAGGTGGGCCTTAGCATATCATAATCTCTTGGACCAATAGCGTGAGTTTTCTGCATTCGACTTTTATGACCAACATTATAAAATACCGTTTTACTCAATACTTAAACGTGAATATATATGGTATTTAAATAGGAATGAGGAAATGAAGAGTAGTCAGAAACTGAGTGAAAGTTCTTAAAGAATAATCAGTTCCAGAATCAGTCAACACCTTTACGGCAAAGAAGTACTTACATAAAAAGTACATAAAAAGACCAGGAAAAACTTTGAAAGGGACCATATCAAGATAAACTTAAAAAAAACACCACATCATACCATACATTTTTACCATCTTGTAAGCATGCCGGTCGTCATGAATTCAGTTTATTCCTCAATGGATACAAAATCTCTCTTCATTAGTGCTGAATTTATAGGGCAGAGGGCACTTACTAGTGGTGATTGGCAGGTGGCTCCACCTCTTGGGGAACCACTCACAAAACGCATTTACTATAACACAGGCGGCTTATAGACAAGATCAAAAATAAAGAGTAACTCACATAATGAACAAGCAACCTGAACATAAAGAAATGTCACAGCAATGAACTAAAAGGACAAGAAACCACACTTTGGCCCCCAGTCAGGAGAGGAACCCCAGCTGAAACATGACACTCTTGTATTCAGACTTCCTTACAATAAAACCCTTCTTGATTTTATACTTCTGGCCTCCTAGGGTCAAATGCTTTCCCATATTTTTTTAAAACATGCCCCCTTGCATTTCATAATATCTTAAAATATTGTTGCACACATGCAAATCAGTAGCATTCAGGCGAGAATTCCATGGTAAGGACCCAAAAAATGGCAATCTGGGGGTTGCAGTCACTAAGAGCCTCTTCTCTTTCATTCACAGCATGGACGATGAAGCCCACTAATGTCAATTCCAGTTCAGCACTAGAGGTGTAGCCTCTTCGGTCATTCAGGCTATTTAAAGTACAGGGTCACAGGAAGTTATCTGTCAATCCCAAACAAGATTCCAGAGAGAGTGGAGCGTTGAGAAATTCTTAATAAAAGTCTAAGAGAGGCACCATTGGACTAGTAATGCCTCCAACTATCTTCTGTTGTTTGAACTCTTTATTTTCGTTTGCATGCATTAAAACCAGTTACCGGGTGATCCCCAGGCCTTTACGGCCTCCCTCTTGATCTTTCTTGTATTACAAAATATTTCTGTGGAATTCGGTGGTGTGTAAAATGCAATTCAATCATCCTTAAAATGACTTCAAGTTGAAGCTCAAGTGCTTTGAGATATATCAAGAGAAGTTAATATGACAGGATGACCCTATTGAAAAACAAGAAATTTTACAGGGAGTCACTTTGAGAGATCTCAGAATACATTTAGGAACATTGGAAAAGTGAATTTAAGAGCACTTGAAATAGATGTATTGCATTATGTGGAGTGATGTATTCTTTTATGTGTCTTATAAAGAATATGCTTCTGTGTAAAAGTGCAGTTATTAGAAGGTCTCACAGTATTAGTAAGGCAGAAGCATTAGAAGTTTTGCATTATGGTATAGTTTTCATTTTTAGAATTCTCAATAGTTTCTGCTTCTCTATCCATCTGCAAGGTCAGTCTGCACTTGCCTACCAGACACGTTTATTACATTTACTTGCATTAAAGGTTAGAATAGACTTCTTATAATACCTGGAGTTCACATCTGGCTGGTTATGCTCACCACTTGTGTTTAACATGTGTAACAATCTGCTGATTAACTTGTGTTTCTTCCACGACAATTAACAGATTCATATAAAAAAAATTTAAGATATATCAAAATTTGTTTTGTGAGATCTCTGAATGTTAGAGTAGCTTTTAAAACAAAAATGTACTGCATGTGAAAACAGAGGTGGCATGAAGGTGTGGCACCATGGTCCTGGGTTTGACCTTCTGGCCCAGTCAATGTCGATGTGGGACTTGCCCAAGTCACTGTGTTTCACTCCATAAATTCAATCGGTATAGGAGTCTGTCCTACGATGCAATGGCATTACCCTGGGATTGGGTCATGTCTGTCATGTGTCATATGCAGCCAAGACTTTGGCTCACTGTAGTCCTTCAATGAAAAACACTAGTTCAGAAAATGGATGGCCAGCAATACTAATATCAGTCAAAAGAGTTTCATCTCATCTCATTTTCTGAAACCTCTTTTCCTGCTGAGGGAGGTGGAGGCAGCAGGAACAGAAATTTCCTGGGAAATGAGATGAGACATATAAACTCTCTAGCATGTCCAGGGACATTAGGTGCTTATTTTGGTGGTATGACGCCACTGTCGGACGCCATATTGAACTTTCCAACATCACTAATTCTCCAACTTCCCGTGTAGGTAGAAGGCTGAAATTTGGCAGGCTTATTCCTTACAGTTTACTTACAAAAGTTAAGCAGGTTTCATTTCGAAATTCTATGCGTAACAGTCATAACGGTCGACAACGTTCGCCATGTTGAACTTTCTTATTTATGGCCCCATCTTCACGAAATTTGGTAGGTGGCTTCCCTGCGCTAACCGAAACTGATGTAGGTGCTTATTTCGGTGGTATGAGGCCACTGTCGGACGCCATATTGAACTTTCCAACATCACTAATTCTCCAACTTCCCGTGTAGGTAGAAGGCTGAAATTTGGCAGGCTCATTCTTTACAGCTTACTTACAAAAGTTAAGCAGGTTTCATTTCAAAATTCTATGCGTAACGGTCATAACGGTCGACAACGTTCGCCATGTTGAACTTTCTTATTTATGGCCACATCATCACGAAATTTGGTAGACGGCTTCCCTGCACTAACTGAAACCGATGTATGTACTTATTTCAGTGGTATAACAACACTGTCAGCTGCCATATTGAAATTTCCAACGGTCTTTGTTACTTATGGGCCCATCTTCAAGAAATTTGGTACGCGGGTTCCCAACGCTAACTGAATCCTACTAACGTACATATATGCGTCCATAGCCTGCAGCTCAGTCACCGTGTGAGGCGGCATTGGGTCCCCCATCCCAACGCCTCCCACGTTGTTGGCTGCCTGCCTATATAAGGCCGTCCGTCGCTCTAGTCTCTACATTCCCTTCCTTGCTTCGCCACGGGATTCACGTCTCCCTGCTGATAACTACAGCCTTTTTATTTAATCCACGGCTTCTCTGCTGTTTTATTGTTCATTTATTACGAGTATAGTTATTGTGTAGGTATTTTAGACTTACTTTACATTGTTCAGGTACCCATTTCCTTTATCGTTCCAACCATACCCCTATTAACATGTCTATCGAGGTGATCACCATCGATCAAAGAACTGTCACTTACTGAGTGGTTTCCATGCCCGGAGATGGCACCTGCCTTTTCCATTCTCTTTGTTACATATTGCACGGCCATATCAGGCTCACTCTTGATATCTGGAGGAACATTGTGTCTTATGTTTTGAATGACTGGGACAGGTTCAAGGTGTGGTTACTGATGACGGTACAGGAGATAATTATACTACACAGGAGCACTAGAAGAGTGAAATGCTTAAGCCCTTCACCTATGGTTCTACATGTGAGTTGATGGCTGCCGCTGAATTGTTCGGTTGTCGCTTTCAAGTATACTGAAATGGCCAAATATTTTACACCTTTCGACAACGGCCAATGCCTCTTAAACATCTTAGATTCACAGGTGACGATTTGAGTAGTGAACACTTTGATGTTTATGAATGTTTAAACTCTCAAAAGCTGGATGTGAAGTTATCGATGAAACTGGTTGTATGCTTACAACGCTTGACAGATGCCGAATGTCACTTCAACACAAGTCCTGCAAATACTGTCGTAATTGAAACAAACCATGAAACTCAAACTGATTATGACAGCAGCAATCCAAGCTGTGAGATCTGAGTCAAGATTGCTTTTCACATGGCCAACTGTACATTGCATGCTCAAGAGTAAGCTCAGCGCACAGCTTCGTCATATAACAACCGGAGGGCTGAACTGACAACGTGGTATGCAAAGAGATCCTTAACAAATAATTATTGATATATTTTCTCTCAGTTTAAAAAGGCTTAATTTTCTTCTTAATAAAAATTTTAAGGCAGTACTTCGCCACTGTGAAGCGCGGGTATTTTGCTAGTCTACAATAAAAAACAGTGAATAATACATAAAAATGAGGTCAAAATCCCAGGCAGTATCTTCCATTAAAAACAGTCCTGAGCTACAGTGCTTCCTTCTAAAATCAATGTCTTCTCTCCTTACCCCAGATGGAATCTCTGCAATCAGATGAGACGTCTAGCAAAAGGGCAGAGTCAACCCTAACACTGCACGGGTCCCCAGCCATTCCACCGCTCCCAGCAGGGTGCCGCACCGAGCCTTGGTCCTTTAACTCCCACTGAGTCCCGGCAGCCCCACTGGACTGGTCAGTCATTCCTGCTCCCCAAATATCTCTCACAAGGAGCAAACCCTGTCCCTCACTTCCACAGGTGCCATCTTCCCGACTGCCTGCTCCCATTTCCTCTCACAGGCTCCTCCTCGATCCTGCCTCTTTCTTTTGTTAACCTCCATTCCTGTTCTCTCTTTATGATCTACCCCCGTTCAGGCTTTCTTTATAGCCCTGACTGGGTGCAGGTGTTGTCCTCCACCTGCACCGAGATGTGAATGAAGCACCTGACTGATCATTCAAGCACCCCAATCAACCTCAGAGCAGCATGTGAATGCTCACACATGAATCTGCACCCGCTTGGAGCCTGCACAATTAAAGACTTGCGATTATTTATGAAAAACTGAGCTTCACGATGGACCTGTTGTCACAGAGGCTCTCTTAAATCACTGAGCTTCTCACCCTATCATGAACTGTCAGCCCAGACACCCTTACAAAGAAACCTAGTTTCCTCTACTTATTACCTCATTTTTTTCAATCATCACCCACAGCTCATTGAAATTGGTGAAAACAGTAACGTCAATATACCGGCAAAGAGAGAGTTTTGTCTTTAGATTCAGCTAGAGGTTCACCATCATGGAGTAGTACAGCGCTGATAAAAAAGCTTCCATCACTCCAATTCACTTGTTGCTCTCACATTCCCTATTTCCGTCACTTGTGAACAAGATCCCAAGACACCTGAACTTCTCTGCTGCGGGTAGTTGTTCCCCCACCTAACCTGGAGAGAGCCATGACTTCAGACTTGGAGATGCTGACCCTCATCACAGCTGCTTCACTGCCAGCACTGAATCACTCAAGTGGGCACCGAAAATCATAATCTGACGAGACAAAGAGGACAACGTTGTCTGCATAAAGCAACAACAGAATAAATTTAAAAAGTACTGCATACATAATATACGGCTCAAAATAATTAAAGGAACACTTTGAAAACACATCAGATCTCAATGGAAAAAAAAATCCTGCTGTATACCTCTACTGATATGGACGGATATGGTAAAGTGTTAAGAATGAAAGGATGCCTCACTGTTTGATGTTTGTTTCAAAGACACCCCGAAAATCAAAGGGAAACAAAATGATGTGGCAGGCTAATCCATTTTGGCAAAACTTTAATGCAGCAAATCGTACTCAGTAGTTTGTATGGCCCCTACGTGCTTGTATTCATGCCTGACAACACTGGGGGGTGGGTATCAGGGGTCGGGTTGCATGCTCCTACTGAGATGACGGATGGTGTCCTGGGGGATCCTGTCCCAGATCTGGACCAGGGCATCACTGAACTCCTGGACTGTCTGAGGTACAACCTGATGGGGTCAGATGGACTGAAACATAATGTCCCAGAGGTGTTCTATTGGTTTTAGGTCAGACGAGTGACCGTTGGGGCAAGTCAATAGCATGAATTCCTTCATCCTCCAGGAACTGCCTGCATACTCTCGCCACATGAGGCCGGACATTGTCGTGCACCAGGAGGACCCCAGGACCCACTGAACCAGCATAGGGTCTGACAATTGGTTCTAAGAATTCATCCCGATACCTAATGGCAGTCAAGGTGCCATTGTCTAGCCTGTAGAGGTCTGTGCGTCCCTCCATGGATATGCCTTGCCAGACTATCACTGACCCACCACCAAACCGGTCATGCTGAACGATGTTACAGGCAGCATAACGCTCTCCATGGCTTCTCCAGACCCTTTCACGTCTGGCACCTGTGCTCAGGGTGAACCTGCTCTCATCTGTGAAAAGCACAGGGTGCCAGTGGTGGACCTGCCAATTCTGGTATTCTATGGCAAATGCCAATCAAGCTCCACGGAACCAGGCAGTGAGCACAGGGCCCACTAGAGGACATCAGAGACATTCACACCAGTGGCCTGCTGGAAGTCATTTTGTAGGGTTCTGGCAGTGCTCATCCTGTTCTTCCTTGCCCAAAGGAGCAGATACCGGTCTTGCAGATGGGTTAAGGACCTTCTACGGCCCTGTCCAACTCTCCTAGAGTAACTGCCTATCTCCTAGAATCTCCTCCATGCCCTTGAGACTGTGCTGGGAGATACAGCAAACCTTCTGGCAATGACAGGCACGTATTGATGTGCCATCCTGGAGAAGTTGGACTACCTGTGCCACCTCTGCAGGGTCCAGGTATCGCCTCATGCTACCACTAGTGACACTGACCGTAGCGAAATGCAAAGCTAGTGAGAAAACAAATGAGGAGGGAAAAATGTCAGTGGCCCCCACCTGTTAAACCATTCCTGTTTAGGGGGTCGTCTCATTGTTGCCCCTCTAGTGCACCTATTGTTCATTTCATTAACACCAAAGCAGCTGAAACTGATTAACAACCCCCTCTGCTACATAACTCACCAGATCAATAGCCCAAATATTTCACCAACTTGTTGCTATACTCTGATTAAAAAGAGTTCCTTTAATTTATTTGAGTAGTTTATTTTCAAACTTGCTTATCCAATTCATGGTCACATAGCACCAGAACCTATCCTAATATCATTGTGGGTACAAGGATGGAGCAGGTCCTGCAAGGGGCACCCATCCATTATGGACATTGTGCACAAGTTATTGCACATTTAAACTTTAAAGCGAGCAATTATGGAAAAAACTTTACATTGTGTCTGCACCTGTTGGTGGAACTGTTACTTTAATGAAGAGTTGTGCAAGTGAGAATAATAATGTACTATGCACATGTAAAAATAACTTACATGTTAAAAGGATCATTAAATAGGAATGTAGTGCACACTTGAATGTAAATTTGACAGAGTGATTCAGGTAGAGGGAGCCACAGGGCAGAGTGCATGTCAGATGGGATGACGCCTTTCATTTCATTGTCCACTGCTGCTGGATTGCTATTCCGAAAGGATCGACAACCTAGGAGCTGACAGCGAGCAGTGCTAGCTGAGTGATAAATCTCTGAAAACACTGTAAATGACCCAAAAGAAAATCACTTTCAATCACTTTCATCAGGGCTCGAGGATAACGATCATCTGTGATAGTTTGGGCTGACAGTTCTCCTGAGCCAGTGGCAAAAATCAATAATATATTAATTAGAGTCGTGGAGCAGCTTGAAAAGAAAGATTACATTATAGGATCATCCTTCAAAAAAAGAAGGAAACAATGGGTAATAAGCAATTAAGGACTAAAGGAATCGCCTAAGGAGATCCAGACCTGTGGTACAGGTTGAGTCCTTTCCCCTGTCTGCGATCTGGAGAGCACGCATAAGCAAGGAGAATAACAACGGCTTACGTGATTGCCATAAGATGCGTTATATTCTGTAAAGTCTGCCTAAGAACACATGTCTCGGGAACTGCAGGTCTGACATTGTGGTCAGCAACACAGGAGTGCCGCAGGGGACTGTACTTTCTCCAGACCTGTTCAGCCTATATACATCAGACTTCCAATACGATTCGGAGTCCTTCCACGTGCAAAAGTTCACTGACGACACTGCTATTGTGGGCTGCATCAGGAGTGGGCAAGAGGAGGAGTATAGGAAGCTAATCAAAGACTTTGTTAAATGGTGCAACTCAAACCACTTACACCTGAACACACCAACAAGACCAAGGAGCTGGTGGTGGATTTTAGGAGGACCAGGCCCCTCATGGACCCCGTGATCATCAGAGGAGACTGTGTGCAGAGGGTGCAGACCTATAAATACCTGGGAGTGCAGCTGGATGATAAATTGGACTGGACTGCCAATACTGATGCGCTGTGTAAGAAAGGACAGAGCCGACTATACTTCTTTAGAAGGTTGGTGTCCTTCAACATCTGCAATAAGATGCTGCAGATGTTCTATCAGACGGTTGTGGCGAGCGCCCTCTTCTACGTGGTGGTGTGCTGGGGAGGCAGCATAAAGAAGAAGGACGTCTCACGCCTGGACAAACTGGTGAGGAAGGCAGGCTCTATTGTAGGCACAGAGCTGGACAGTTTAACATCTGTGGCAGAGCGACGGGCGCAGAGCAGGCTCCTGTCAATCATGGAGAATCCACTGCATCCACTGAACAGGATCATCTCCAGACAGAGGAGCAGCTTCAGCGACAGACTGCTGTCACCGTCCTGCTCCACTGACAGACTGAGGAGATCGTTCCTCCCCCACACTATGCAACTCTTCAATTCTACCCGGAATATAAACGTTAATATTATATAAAATTATTGTCTGTCTGTTACACCTTCATTTTTATCACGCTTTAATTTAATATTGTTCTTTATCAGTATGCTGCTGCTGGAGTATGTGAATTTCCCATTGGGATTAATAAAGTATGTATCTATCTATCTATCTATCTATCTATCTATCTATCTATCTATCTATCTATCTATCTATCTATCAATCATTTGTTAGCACGACTGCCTCATGCAGCCAGTATCCAGAATTCACATCCTACACTTCTCCATGTACAGTTTGCATATTGTCCTTGCATCTGCCTCAGTTTTCCTCTCATATCCCAGCTATGTGCAGGTTCAATTAATAGGCCTGTGAGAATGTCAGTATAGGTGTGTGTATGATAGTGATGGCCATTTAGATTCACTTTACTGATTCAATTCTTTGAAATTACCAGAATAAGTGAATTAGTTGATCTTATTCATAAATAGAGTCAAGGACAGGTGGCAGAAAAAAAATTGGATATGTTCCCTCTGAATAAGTAATTTCACAAATGTATAATCAAACAACTCATAAATTACGTATTCAACACCCTGATAATTAATCCAGTTTCAGAGAACAAAAGCATGACAATGCATAATTCAAATAAGATGATATCTTTAAGAATCATAAGTGAAAAAGAACTGAGTGCTTCATTCCTGGTTAATGATACTGTGTGTGAATCAAAGGAAAGAAAATTGTGTGTCTCATTCTTGGGTAATGATTCAACTGGAGAATCAAATGATTACAAATTGTGAGACTCATTCTCAGGCAATGATTCAGTTCACAAATCAAATGAATGAAAATCATGCGTCCTGTTCTTGGGTAATGAATAAAATGAGCACGAATCATGAAATTCATTTGAAGGCAATGATTCAGTTCACAAATCAAATGAATGAGAATTGTGTGCCTCTTACTTGGAAAATGATTCCCTTTGCAAATTAAATAAACAAGAATCATGCAACTCGTTTCCGAGTAATGATACAGCTTGTGAATCAATTGAAAGAGTATTGAGTACCTACCTCTCAGGTAGTGATTCAAATTAACAAAAATCTTGAGACTCATTCACAGGTAACAATTGAGTTTGCAAATGAAATGAACAAGAATTTTGTGATTACTTCTTGGGTAATGAACCAATTCAAAAAAATCAAATGAATGAAAATCATGCACCCCATTCTCGGGTAATGAATCAGTTTGAGAATGACATGAACAAGAATCATGAGACTTGTTTGCATGCAATGATTCAGTTCACAAATTGAATGAGAATTGTGTGCCTCGTTCTTGGGTAATGATTCAGTTTGCAAAAGAAATGAACAAGAAATATGCAACTCATTCATGAGTAATGATTTATCCCAGAAATCAAATGAAGGAGTATTGTGTGTTTAGTTCTCAGGTAGAAATTGCACATCTCTTCTGCTGGTAATGATTCTGTTCAAATTAGAAAGAATCAGTGAATGACACATGCTCATTGGTGTCAATGAGCAAAAGTATGTGCCAAAGTAAAGTTAAGAGCAAATAACTGCTAGATATTAAAATACTAATTTTGTGTGACCAAGTTGTTGAATGTAAAAAGGTAAAATACCACTACACTATTTAATATGGACTGCGCTACAATGTACATACCTGTTTGAAAATACAAATATCCATGTACAATACATTTGTACACTTCTGATTGAGTACATATTCGTACATGTCTACTTGTAAATTCCTATCTATAGAAAATAGCAACCTGCACATTATGTACATATCTATCTGTACATGTCTACTTGTAAATTCCAGTCTATAGAAAAAAAGCAACCTGTATATTATGTTCATATCTATTTGGAAATTCCTGACTACAGTTAATAGCAACTTGTATATACTGTTCATCCATTGTAAATTTATAAGAATAGTTACTAGCAATCTGTATATTATGCTCACATAATATCATTCTGTAATAGTTACCCATAGCCTCTCCCTGCACATATCCCTTTTATGTGTACTTAGAACTTATACCTTTATCCTACATTTTCTGCTAATTGCACTTCTGGTTAGACCTAAACTGCATTTCGTTGCCTTGTACTTGTACATGTGTAATGACAATAAAGTTGAATCTAATCTAATCTAATCTAATCAAATGTATTACTTTAATATTATGTATATATATATATACAGGATGGGCCATTTATATGGATACACCTTAATAAAATGGGAATGGTTGGTGATATTAACTTCCTGTTTGTGCACATTAGTATATGTGAGGGGGGAAACTTTTCAAGATGGGTGGTGACCATGGTGGCCATTTTGAAGTCGGCCATTTTGGATCCAACTTTTGTTTTTTCAATAGGAAGAGGGTCATGTGACACATCAAACTTATTGGGAATTTCACAAGAAAAACAATGGTGTGCTTGGTTTTAACGTAACTTTATTCTTTCATGAGTTATTTACAAGTTTCTGACCACTTATAAAATGTGTTCAATGTGCTGCCCATTGTGTTGG
>JANRMT010028174.1:40791116-40814613 GCA_026402145.1 Polypterus bichir lapradei | reverse complement strand
TATCTATCTATCTATCTATCTATCTATCTATCTATCTATCTATCTATGACATAGTGCCTTTCGCATCTATCTATCTATCTATCTATTATATAGTGCCTTTCGCATCTATTTATAATATGGTGTCTTTCGCATCTATTTATCTATTATATAGTGCCTTTCACATCTATCTATAATATTGTGCCTTTCACATCTATCTATCTATTATATAGTGCCATTCATATTTATCTATCTATCTATTATATAGTGCCTTTCGCATCTATCTCAATATATAATCTTCATTTGGATCTTGATCTTTGTTTGTCCGTGAATGAATTAGAAGAAGAAGCACTAGATGGCAGCAGAGAGACAGCTAAAACATAGGCATTGCATTAAGAATCTCCTCCAGGCATACACTACTGAAGACTGTAGTACGCCAGTCACACCTCAAAACACAGACATTCAAACTAAACAAATTGTTGTGCTTTAAATTAACTAAAGAGATCTTCATTTAGATCTTGATCTTTGTTTGTCCGCGAATTCCACACATGCGTAGACCACCTTCCAGTTTAGTACGTTGTTGTTACTCACAGATGTCAACAATGTGTCGGAATAACGAAAGGGGTGGTGGACAGTGTTACGCTGGTTAGCTCCTGAGGCCTGGTTAGAGAATGAGATTGCCGAAGATAAAAGGTACGTGCCTACGTAACATATGAATGAAAGAAAGACAGTGGGTAAAATGAATGACAACGTAACAGCACGTTCCGGAAATTATTATTGTAACGTTGTAGCCGGCGAGTGCTGCGCGTCTCACAGTTGTACCGTGGCTTGCTCACATGTCAGTGAAGTGATCCCTATTTATGCTTTAAAGTGCCTGGATACCTATGTGTCCCCCTTTTATAACCATTGCTCCGTGTATATTGCCTTACTCTTTGGATTGCCACAAAGCAACCTACGAGATTGGTTGAGAAGAGATCGTGAGAGGAAATGACAGCGTCGTGAAAACGAGACAGACTCTGAATGGACAGAAGCAGAAAAGCTCCTACACCACCACATAATAATGATTCAGGCAGTGATTCCGAGTAGGCCGTTCCTATCGAATCAATATCCAAGGGTTTTCTTTTGTAATTTTGCTTCCCTTATAAAAAATCATAATGCTGTGCGACGAAGGGCCCAGTTCACGACTGGCAGCCGTGTTTAAACAGGGATCCCTTCACAGGCAACTTTAACACGCGCAACGTAGTTGGGCGCACTTGGTTAGTTTATAATATAGTGCCTTTCACATCTATCTATCTATTATTTAGTGCCATTCATATTTATCTACGTATCTATCTATTATATAGTGTCTTTCGCATCTATTTATAATATAGTGCCTTTTGCCTCTGTCTATCTATCTATCTATTATATAGTGCCATTTATATTTATCTATCTATCTATCTATCTATCTACTATATAGTGCCTTTCATATCTGTTTATAATACAGTGCCTTTCACATCTATCTATCTATTATATAGTGCCATTCACATCTATCGATCTATCTATCTATCTACAGTATCTATTTAAACACATACACACAGTATATGTACATGGAACATACGGTATACTGAAGAGGGTTCAGAATAAGTACACATATATAGATGGACAGATATACTGTACATTTATACGTATATGTGTATATTAATACATATACACATGCAGACATACATACATGCATACACACACACACACATTCATATATATATTTTAACGTTAATTACAAGCATCATGTAGTCGGGCTCATACCCACTTAATGGTTTATAAATGACTTCCTGCCACAGCATGCAGTAATGAATTTGCTACTAACAGCTGTCATCAACTACACTGCATTAATTAGCACTTTTCCATTCCAGGTCATATTCTGTACTCTCCAGGTTTATTTACAGAAAGTGTTAAAAGTCACCAAAGGCTATGGAGCACTGAACACATTTTGTTCTTGTTTTTTTTTCTCCTTCTGCACAGTGATAATTGAAGTCCTTTCTGCACAGCCTGTTTAACCAGGAAGGATTCTTTTATTTCTGACATTACACAATGCTTTTTGTTCAACTTAATTGTCGTCCAGTGCACTAAATACGACTTCATTGTTTTAACTTAATTCAGATTAACTTTAAATTAAAACAAGAAGTGTAATGTCAGCTTAAAAACATCCTAGCATTTTGAAATACTGAACATTCACATTGGAGATAAGGATGTATTGGTGAATTATGCTATATTAAGCACACAATTTGATGTGTGTCTTCTTATTCAGTTCTGGCATAGTAAATCTGATAATGTTCCTTTAGTTGAGACATCACCAAATGGTTTTACATCCTTTCATAAATCTCAAGATGCTGCTTGAGGAGATGGCCTTGGTATAATTCGGAGAGATGAACTGCAAACTGCTTCTAAATATTCAAGTGAATTTACATCCTTTGAAGCACTTGTGTTAGATGTTAGAACTGATTCCAGCACAACTGTATTCCTATTCAGACCACCAGAGTAATATTCATTATTCATGTTGGAATTTGGCTGCCTTTTACCTGATTTACCTATAAATTATTGTCATAATGTGTTGGGCGATTTTAATATTCTCACACATGTGCACTTAGGAGACACCCTTAGAGCTCTACCAAGGTGAATCATTCTACCCTTTGGGTGAGAGTGGGACGCTGTCATAATTTTTATCTGCAGCTCCAAAGGGCAGACCTCTGATAACCTCTGGCTACACCCTGTGCTCCTGACCAAAGCCCCACCTCTTTCGGGATGTTTCCTGTATATTCAGCCCATTGGACAAAAAGAGGCAAAGCTCTGAGAGTGTGAAATTTAGAGAAAGAAGAGCAGCAACATAGAACACGGTCATTAGTGTTAATTTAGTTTAACTTCATTATTTCCAATAACAGTGGATTTCTGAGTTAGCACTTCAACCCTTGAACTCTTTGTCCGACCTGTTGACAAAATACACCTTGATGTGTTTTACTCCTTGTTAAACACAGTAGGGTTCTGACAGATTGTTAATGGTCCCACTCATTGTCATAATCACATTAGGTCTATTATTACTTATAGAGGTTAGATTCATTCAGTAATTGGATAATAAAATAAATGGTCATCTACTTTTTTAAGTTGGTTGGCTTATTTCATAAATTAACTATTGATTCTAAACTAGCACTGACAGCTGACACAAAATGTGTTTAACATAGTCAGTGTCATTATCAGGATTATAGGGAGAAAGGAGGAAGTAATTGCCCTCAGACATATACTTCTTGGCCATATTCAGAAACAGAATGTATTACTAGCATGAGAAACACACCACAATTATCTTTGGCTAGGTTCCTAACATAGTTTACAAGACGTTACCAACTCAAGACAACACAATTTTAACCCACCATTAAGCTGACACTGTGGAAACCACTATACAAGTACAACAATTTCTTAAACACATCACTTACAAACTGCAATAGTTAATTCAAATAAATAGAAAAAATGTACAAAATGATATCAAATAGTCCAAGTTGCACAAGTATAAAGTATTTTCGAATAGACAAACAGCACAGTTACCAGTTATATGTTGCAAAAATAGTCAGGAGTAACCCTAGGTAAGTTTATTTGAATAATTTGAGGAAAGAAACCACGGAGATGGCGTGTAGTTCGGGTCGCAATAGACCTGTACCACCTCTGTGATGGCAATTTAATGAACAGATGGCTGCTGGGGTGGGTGGAGTCAGCTGCAATCGTTCCTGCTCTCTTTTTCACTCTGGCGATGAACAGATCTTTTAATGTTAGGAGACAACAGCCAATGATTTTCTCAGCTGAACAAATCACCTGCTATAACCGAGTCTTAGACAAAGAAGAGGCAGCTGGAAACCAAACGGTGATGGAGGAGGTCGCAATACTCTCAATGAGGGCTGAGTAAAAACTATAAAATAAATATAGATAATATTTATAAATAAGTATATAGAGAAAAGCCAAGCAAAATGACACCTTTTATTGGCTAACTAAAAAGATTACAATATGCAAGTTTTCGAGGCAACTCGGGCCCCTTCTTCAGGCAAGAAAGCTGGCATATTGTAATCTTCCAATAAAAGGTGTAATTTTGCTTGGCTTTTCTCTACATTCATAATGGCTAACACGGTACAACACCCTAGTACTACTATAAATAAGTATAGACACAGTGATATTATGATGCAGTGATTAACGCTGCTACCTCACAGCTCCAAAGTTTAAGTCGAAATCTGGGTTCAATTTGAACATTCTCCCATTTCCATGTGGACTTTTGAGAGATTTAGTTCCCATATCCCATAAAAGTGCATATTGCACTAACTACTGGTCCTAAAGTTGCACTGTGCATGTGTGAAGCTTACATTGGACTGGCATCTCATTCAGTGCTGGTTTCTGTATTGCATACCATGTTATTTTTGTGAAAGGCAATCTATTGCACAATGGAGAAAACCAAACAGAGGCATGGGAAAAATGGGCAAACTCCTCACCGTGTCTAGGGCAAGAACTGAATACGTGTCTCTGAGTCTGTGAGGCAGCAATCCTAACCCTTGTGCTACCTTTCTGCATCATTCTGTTTATTATTTTTGTAATGTGAAATTTTGCATGCGAGTTGATAAATATTTTGTATGTCTTTATTTGTAACTTAGACAAAGCAATGTAATATTAGTGTTACATTATTGATAAGAACAGCAATGGTCTGATGGTTACGAACCCCTTCCCCCCTTTTAGGAATGAGCCTCTTTGTAATTTTACGACAGGGTTGGGGGAAACGTTTCTCTGCTGAAGTCTCTCAGTCAACCCCCACAGGAAAGCCATGCTCTGTCTATCGATCTATCTATCTACCTGCCAAGCTTTACCTTAACACATGGCTTGGAGGGCAGGTGTGAGGATATTCATTGGTCTGAAGTATGGCTGTTTGGAATTGGCTTGTATCAGAAGCCTTTAAGTACCACAACAACCTATTGGCTGTAGGGTGTGGACAGAGAGCCTATAAATTTGCTTACTTTACCTCGCTCTCTCTCTCTGACCAAACTGATGAAGACCATCTCACACACCATGAACTGAAAAGGACAACACAATGAAGAGTACAGCTCGGCAGCCATATTGAGACAGGCATGCGGCCTGTGCTGAAGAAAGCTGACCAAAAACGAAGACTTAACTAGAGACATTTATAGTAACTAACAAGTTTGAGTGCTGCATTAAACTACACATTAGCATTTATCAGGTTTTATGGTTGCATATATTCACTTGTACTTTACTTATTGTTAATATTTATGAATATTATCAATAATGCATTATTTAAATTGTATCTTAACTCATGCTTGTCTTTTACTACACCTAATTGCCTGAGATTATACATGTAGAAGTGAAGGAGGGGAGAAGTTATATACTATAATACCTTATAAACAGTGGTAAGTCTGGGAGATTTGAGGCATTCTGACAAAGGCTACATATTAATAATACAAAAGGGGAAGGCAGAGTAAAATATTACCCTACCAAGACAAAACAATTACAATCCTATTTGTTTCTTATTTATATTTAGAAAACAAAACATAACAGCAAAGTGCTACCCAATCAAGTGAAAACAACAATTCTAATTGTATTTCTAAATGACGACTGTGTAATAGAATTCAGAACTCAACACTTCTTGATATCTAAAGGATGGGCACTGAATGGCCATTGCATTCCAGAGCCGCTTTTCTTTTCCCAGAACACACCCCTCACTTTTCTGATTGGCTCCCCACTCTCTTTCATACTCCTACCCAGCAATTAAAAGCAGGCAGCAGCTGCTGCATTGCACTCCTGAAGCTCACTTGCACTCAATAGTTTCCTCCCAAATCTTTCTGGCTTTACTGACATATATTTTTGAAGTTCACTAACATTTACTGGTGCCTCCATACTTTTAATAGTATCACTTGTAAGCTTCATAGTAAAGCCTGAAATGTGACACGTGTCTCAGGTGAGAAAAGCAGTGCTCCTGGAGTTTCATTGAGATCTGCAGACTAATTAGCGCTTCGGCGCTGACACAAAGGAACAGCAACATGCAGTTAACAGCTCGCTTCACACGTTGTTATTTATTTTTGCTCTCTTCAGGAATCTAAAGTGAATTTAAATGCACATAACATCAATCTGCCTTACTGCATATAGTGCCCTACATGTCACAAATACTCACTGAGCACCTTTAATGAAAGAGTATATTACTTTGGGATTCCGGCCATGTTGGGGTCGCTTCTTATTTTTTATAATTCACGCCTTTGGACCTGGCATTGAAATTGTTTGGTCACGTAGTTAACTATCGCTGTGTCATCTCAGGTTCTTTACTGCCAAGACATTTTGTGGCTCAGGTGTTAGACAGTAAACCTCAACTCATTCAGCAAGTGGCTTCACCTGCCAGTGCTCTCACACTGTATAGAAACACTGTTTCTGTAAAGAACACACTCTATAAAATCCAAAAGGGTGACAGTCCAATACCCAGCACTCAAGGAAAGTCCATCTCTGAGCAAATCAAACTCTCAAAATGGAGAAAAGTTAAACCAATCAGATTGGAATGTGCCACTAAATCAGCTTGCTTATAGAAAGGTCAGTCAGTCAGTCATTATCCAACCCACTATATCCCAACACAGGGTCACGGTGGTCTGCTGGAGCCAATCCCAGCCAGCACAGGCCTCAAGGCAAGAACAAACCCAGGCAGGACGCCAGCCCACTGCAGGGCACACACACACACACACACACCAAGCACACACTAGGGACAATTTTAGGATCGCCAATGCACCTAACCTGCATGTCTTTGGACTGTGGGAAGAAACCGGAGCACCCGGAGGAAACCCACGCAGACATGGAGAGAACATGCAAACTCCATGCAGGGAGGACCCGGGAAGCGAACTCACGTCTCCTTAGTTTATAAAAATGTGCAATATAAAGATCCAAAGCTTGACAGTTCAGCACCTGCCACTGACTAAATGTTTACCTGTAACTCCGTCAATTCAGTACTCTGAAAATGGAGAAAAATAGAACCAAATGTAATATAATGCAAACTTCTAATTCAAGTTCACACACCATTCCAAGATGATTCTATTTTATATAGAAAGGCACTATATAACATCCATAGCTGCACTGAGCACTGAATAAATATGCATCTCTAAGCAAATCCTCCTACTGACCAAATCACAGTGTACAAATGTGAAAAGATTTATGTTATATTTTGCCTCTTAAGCGCCCTGTCATAGTATTTAGTATAGAAAGACACTATATAAAATCTACAGGGCCATCTTAACAGCATTATAGGCCGCTGGGCAAAGCAGTACACTGGGACCCCAACTACACAACCACTCAGCAAGTCACAACATACATAGATTAGCATGGAGCCCCTATGCTTGTGGGCACCCCCGGGAAACTGCCCAGTGTGCCCATGCGTTAAGATGGCCCTGGTACGCATGGGAGGCAGACAGCAGGCATAATTAAAGGGAATGATAATCCGAAACGGGGGTTGACAATAAGCACTAATGCATTTTTTGTCTTCCTCTGCAGACCCTCAGAAGAAAAGTCCTCCTCAAACCCTCAATACTGACCTCATTTTGGGCCCCGGAGATGACCTCACATCCGTTTCCCACCCTATAAACACCTCCCTTCCTGCCATCTAATATATAAAGCAGAGTCGATGTGTGTATGTATGTTTGTTTGTCCGCCATACAAATCTGCACCGGGCGTCCGATCGGCACCCAACTAGGGATGAGACTCCTTTGCGACCAGGAGAAGGCCATTGGGTATGTTTGGTTCGGAAAAATGTTCAGGGTGAACCGTAGGGCACCTTTTCACTGACACAACGTTCGGCACACGTCCCCGTACTTATCATCAACAAGATGGCCGCACGTTAAAACAGACGTTCACCGCGGCGTCATCTAGCGGCAGCTTTGGTCTCTGTGCGCCACTCTTTACCCATGTTTCTTTAAATTCCCAAAAAATGACAGAAGTGTCCAAGTATGAGAAGGCCGACTGCTTTGATTGGGTGAAGAGCAACTGCCGTATGGATGTAAAACATAAACGACCCAGTGCGCGTGACCGGCTGACACACCCGCGTTTCCGCACGTCACATTCCCACACGCACTGATAGTGCTGTATTTCATTCACCAACGTTCGTTATATGCAATCACGTTTGAACAGAGACTCGCCTTAAAAAGACAACATCCTTCCCCCACCATTTTCCCCAAATGCAGCACCGGTTGTATGTCACTTCTCTCTATAGTTACCATCGCCAACGTCCGTTAGATGGCATCACGGTTCAACAGAGACGCTCCTTACAAACAGAGCACCCCTCCCCGCCATTTTTCCCAGTACGATTTCAGTGCTGCTCTTTCTCACTGGCTTTCCATATTTGTGGTGCTATTTTTGCTCGCTTTCCGACTGACAGTACGATTTCAGTGTTGCTCTTTCTGACTGACTGGTGCTATTTGTTAGCTTTCCGATGTATTGTAAATAACGTAAATTCATCTCATTGTGGTGCGTATTCCGCACGTAATACCATGTAACACATTATAATTGTCCTGCGTTTCACTAATACACCCATGCCACCGAAAAAAAGACGTAGAATTGGAAGGTCCACTTCAGATGCCACAACAAAATCTATTTCAACGCCACAGCAGACAGAATCCAAAGTGGAGGAACTTACAATAAAATGTCAATCAGAAAACTGTTTCTTCTATTTCTATGTTCTGTTTCTTTCATTTGGGAAATTCACCAGTTATAGATTCCCGGGCAACGGCAGGTACTCCTGCTAGTCTCTCTATAAAGCCAACATGCTACCTATACAATTTCATCAGTTGTGGACTCAGTCTACTAAGATTACTTGTGGTGATTTGATTTTTTTTTTTATTTCTCGTCTCATCATTCAAGAATATAGGGGGGCACCCCAAACTTTTTTCATGGTTTTGTCCCTTCCTTGCACAATGCAGCACTTCCTTTGTAAATTTATGAACATTTCCATATCAAACAGCCAGGACTCAAACTGTTAAAAATATTGAAATAATCACACTATACAGTGCCTGCAAAGCACCCTGAGATAGTATTCACTATTGAAAGGTGCTATATACAATCCAAAGGCTGCCTGCTTTGTGCCCAACACTGACTGAATACACATCTCTAAGCGAGTCATCCAAACAATCAGGGCTCACAGTGTACAAATGTGAAAACAAGTATATTATATTGTGCTTTGAAAGCACCTTGGTATGGTATTTAGCGCAGAAAAGCACTATATAAAACCTGAAGGCTGCCGATTCAGGCTCAGTATGAATCCCTAACAAAGTAAATAAGCCACACAGAGCTTTCTTTTTAAATTTATTGATACAGTCATAGCAAATTGTACCAGGGCATGGTGAAGAGCACTGCATTAAGTGGCCATTAAATAAAATGCCAATGTCATTTTGCCATTTCAGAGTGTAAATCCTTGATGGGCTCCTTTAAATAACCAGCAATCACACTGTTAAAAATACTGAAATAATCATAATATACTGTGTGCCTGTAAAGCACCCTGCAATGGTACTCACTATTGAAAGGCACTATATAAAATGCAAAGGCTGCCTGCTCTGTGCCCAGCACTGACTGATTATACGTGTCTAAGTGAGTCGTCCAACTGAGCAGTGCTCACAATGTACAGATTTGGAAGTCACTGTATTATATTGTGCATTCAAAACATCTTGGTATAGAATTTAGCTGAACATGGCACTACATAAAATCTGAGTTTAAATACTTGGGATCAACAGTACAGAGTAACAGGGATTGTGAAAGAGAGGTGAAAAAGAGAGTGCAGGCAGGGTGGAATGGGTGGAGAAGAGTGTCAGGAGTGATTTGTGACAGACGGGTACCAGCAAGAGTGAAAGGGAAGGTCTACAGGACGGTAGTGAGACCAGCTGTGTTATATGGGTTGGAGATGGTGGCACTGACCAGAAAGCAGGAGACAGAGCTGGAGGTGGCAGAGTTAAAGATGCTAAAATTTGCACTGGGTGTGACAAGGATGGACAGGATTAGAAATGAGGACATTAGAGGGTCAGCTCAAGTTGGACAGTTGGGAGACAAAGTCAGAGAGGCAAGACTGCGTTAGTTTGAACATGTGCAGAGAAGACATGCTGGGCATATTGGGAGAAGGATGCTAAAGATAGAGCTGCCAGGGAAGAGGAAAAGAGGAAGGCCTAAGAGGAGGTTTATGGATGTGGTGAGAGAAGACATGCAGGTGATGGGTGTAACAGAACAAGATGCAGAGGACAGAACAATATGGAAGAAGATAATCCGCTGTGGCAACCCCTAACGGGGGCAGCCGAAACAAGAGGAAGAAGAAGAATGGCACTACATAAAATCAGAAGGTTGCTGATTCAGGCCCAGTGTGAGTATAAATGATATGAATGTAGTCATACCAAACTGTACCTGAAAGGCACTGTATAAAGCGGGCATTATGGAAAATGCCAAGGGTGATATTTCATTTCAGGATGTAAATCCCTGCTGTACTCATGTAAACAATCAGTGCTCACACTGTTAAAAATACATGAAACTAACTATTGTACAGAGTGAATGTAAAGCACCCTGGGATGGTGCTCAGTATTGAAAGACACCATAAAAAATGGCAGCATTGGCAGTTTAGTTCCCAGCATTGACTACAGGTGAATCCACCTGCTGGCCTGTGCATTCAATACAGAAGTACGAAAGCTGTCACTTTCTTCTGTGCACCTAAAGTACTTTGAGATGCTTTTCACTACAAAAGCTGCTATATAAAATAACAAGGTAGCCCGTTAAATCTCTTTATTGAACACTTGGCAGAGTCATTTACCCATGAAGAACTTGTTGCTTCAGCTCAGTGTGAGCTGCTGACTGAATAATTTAACTAGCCAGTGATCCAGTGATGTAATTAAAGACACCATATTGCATCTGTCAAGAGTGTAAGAATGGTGTTCACCATTGAGAGGTGACTCGATAAACGCCACAGTTGCTGGTTTAGCTACCTCTGCTGGGCATATTGATGTTTCCAAGTAAGTCACTTTATAATTCTGTGCTCACAATGTAGTAGGCCTCCAGAAACACTCACCTTATACTGGGCTTGTTAAGCATCTCGGCACATTGAGGAGGCTTCTCACTGTTGAGTAATGCAGTAAAAAAGTCAGGTGTTGGTTCAGGTTCAGTGTCCCTCCCAGAATGGCGTCACTTACTCTGCCAGAGCTCGCCTTCGTAAAATATGAAGATTACCACACTGTAGCAAAAGTGGTTTGAAAAGCAGTTTCTGGATCTCATCTGATAAAGCCGATCAGTCACAGACAAATGACATCCAGAGATGTCTCTGTGATGCACCATTTAAACACATGGCCCGTGAACTCAACCACTGGCATATATGCATGGACAATACTTTGCACCAGTTGTCAACTAGAAGGTTATGCTTATGTACACCAAGTAAAGCAATGGCAAAACATCTCATAATTTCTTTATAACCCATTCTGTGCTCTCTGTGCCTTTGGTCTGACTGTAACTACTGCTCCATAGTAGGACCCCTATTGCCTAGGGTGTGATCATAACAAAGGTGGGAGCAATCCCTTTTAATCAGAATGGTTACCTAGTGCTGCACTATAAGACAGGAGGACCATCTGTAATGGAGTTGGATGTGGGTACCACGAAAAGTCCAAATCTTGCTAAAGTAAAGCAAGGTGCACAAGTGAGAGATACCGTATGTAAAGCCACAGATGCTGCTCAAATGTGGAGCCGAATAATTACTTACTACCCAGCAGAGATCATTTTTATGCCAGCAAAAGAGGACCACCGTGTATGAAACGTGCAGTATGTGCAATACTTCCTGCAACCCCAAGGTGCAACCCAAGTGAAGGAGGAGAAGAACATACAAATAAAGAAAGAAAAATGTGCTGAACATCCTAACATATGTGCCAGAGAAAGCCAACTACTGGAGGAATTGGGACAAAGCATCCCCAACACCCGGAGCCAATACGAACCAAACCATAAGTACACAACTTTAACTCTGAGAACTATTGACTGTTACTTGAGAGTTAAGATACAGACAGCTGATGTTTTCTGTCCATTGGTGTTACCATAGCTGAGAAATAATGGCCTGTGTGAAGTTTACGTTTGTAGCTTGTCATGCATATGGCGACTAGGAGGCATTCCAAGGGCTCATGTGTTGTTGATAATACCACCCCAGGCCAAGAGGGGGCGCTGTTATTTACATCCATTTCTCTTCCATCTACAGGCCAGAAGCTCCAAATGTCATGGATCTGTAAGGCCACGGCCCATAAGGTTGACTGAAACCATATAAATTCCAGCACTGCTGGTCAACTAATGGACTTGCATCTGCAAAGATATCTTCATTTTGTCAATTACTTTAAAACTTGTTATTTATCCTGCAATAATACAAGGATCACCGGCTGGGGCTTCAAATCGTTTTCTTACTCTTGTCTAATCTTTCTCTGTTATACGTTTGTATTCCTAAAATCAGTGGGAAAGTTCAGCTCAGTGTCTCTCTCACATACTCACACAGATGCACACTCAAAAATTCCTAAAAACCTGTTTTCACTTTGTCATTCTGGGCTGTCGATTGTCGCTGCTTGATGAGGTAAAAACGAACTGAAATGATTTTAGGACAAGGCTGAAACACAACAAAATATGGAAAAAGTGAAGGGGTATGAAAACTTTTTGAAGGTGCATAATCCATGGAGCCCCTTAATAATAATAATAATAATAATAATAAACTGTACTTATATAGTACTAGCCGTCCCCTGTGGCTCCACCCACGTCGTAGTGAATGGGACAGTGAGTAGGGCCGCATCCGGCTCCCTACTCCTGACGTCACGCCTCCCCCTCCCCTCGGCTTGGAGGGTCTGTTTCAGATTAACGCGAATAAATCGCTCCTGCAAATGAACTATGATTCTTAGCGAGATGAGAGAAGTGGCAAAATCAACCGGAATGTTCAAGCAAATTATAGAAAAAATCCCAATCTAAATCCGTTAAGTAGTTCTCTCGTTCGCTAGTTAAGCAGAGTTAAGATATGGCATGTGAGTGAGGAGGGCCCCACCTCATCTCCCCTCAGCCCGCTGCATGTCTCTCGGATTCGCACAGATAAATCGGTACCGCAATTGAACTTTGATACTTAGTATGATGAGAGAAGTCGCAAAATCAACCAGAATGTTCAAGCAAATTACAGAAAAAATCCCAATCTAAATCTGTTAAGTAGTTCTCTCGTTCACTAGCTAAACGGAGGTAAGATGTGGCACGTGAGTGAGGAGGGCGCCGTCTCATCTCCCCTCGGTCTGCAGCATGTCTCTCGTATTCGCACAGATAAATCAGTACCGCAATTGAACTATGATTCTTAGCACGGTGAGAAAAGTCGCAAAATCAACCAGAATGTTCAAACAAATTATAGAAAAAAAACCTGATCCAAATCTGTTAAGTAGTTCTCTCATGAAAAGCGGCCAGACAGACAGACATATGGAAAACTAAAGCGTTACATGGTGGTTAAGCAACTGTATTCTGTATAGAAAGGCGCTATATAAAATCATACGTTCACAGACTACCAATTCACTGAGCATTCCTGGGCTAAGAGCTTAACCTGCCAGAGCTTCTAATGAAGAAATATGGGGACAGCTGCAGTATAAAGAGACGACTTTAAAGCAACTTGTTTTGTGTTTACCATTGAAAGGCGCTATATAAAATCACGGATTCATCACTTAAGTGTCTAATGGGCATTCCTGAGTCATCCACTTAGACTGCTAGGGCCCACATTTCAAACAAAAGTGTTATAATGTGCCTTTAGAGCAGCTTGGATGCCATAATTGTGTAATTATGTGCCTGTTAAGCAATGTGAAATGATTTTCTTTGCGGAAAGGCGCAACTGCTATTGGAAATCCTACAGTTGCTTAATATTCCCCACGGATTCACTTAATCACTTGAATCTGACATCATTCACATTCGATCTGAAAAACACTTTTGGAAGATGCTCACTTTGGAAAGATGTTGTATTAAATGAAGGTTGTTGATTAGCGATTGATAGCTTTGTGCTTGGTGGTCTATCGGACCCCATAAAAATGGGAACAGCTCTATAAAGCACATAACTGCTCATTGTTATAGATTTTGCCACTCTGCTTCTTTCTTTTCTGTTTTATTCCTCAGAGTACCTTCAAATGAAAGCATCTTCACTACGCACTTTTAATGTATTATTTAAGGCACACGTGTGTTATGTTTCCAAACCCTGACTTGAAATGCGCACCACTCCACTACCCGCTTTGATGCTGTTGGCAGCAATGAGGGACCCAGGCTGGCACTGTCACCGGCGAGTCTCCGGCTTCTGGTGGCTCCGTCTGACTGAAGTCTGCCCGCAATCACAGACGTGTCAAGTCTGCCGCTTTGCGATGCGCCAGCAGCGTCTCATTCTTTTCAATGCATTATTCATGAAGGCTGGTGGGATCAGATTGTATTTCCCCGACGTGTACAAGCGCGTTTTCCTTCATGCAAACACACACTCACACACACAATTCTTAGGGGTGTAAAATGTAAAACGCACCTATTGTCACAGTCTTGTCTATTTCTCTGTCCCCATGAAACAATTTCATTCCCAGGGGACCAATTTCGTTGAAATTCTGTACACTTATTTTTCAGGAAAATTTGTCAGGACAGCGCAATTTTTATTGAGTTTCAAAAAAGATTGTCGTTTTATACAGAGTGTCTTTCATTGTTCACATCATTCCAAATCTCTCCAGTGCCATTGTCCAGTGCTGTCATTTACATAGTTCTGCGAATGTTAATGCTGAAAGTTTACAAGACTTGATTAAAGTCACACAGCCATGCAGATCAAGCTTTATGAATGTCTAAAGTGCCTTTCATGATTCTTATCATTCTAAAGCATACAGAGTGAGAGACGAACCCATGTCTCATACCTGGCCAGGAGACCTTGATAACGGAAGGTCATGGAGGTAGTAACAATGTTTCCTTCCCGTGCCAGGACGTTAGGCACCAGGGATTGACTTGGGAACTGGGAAGGATAGCACAGTGGGCAACTGCCTGCTTTGGGCAAAGCATTCAACCCACCATACACTGGGTGGAAGTATCCCATCACGGGAATTATGGTCCCATGGGCCTACCCTGTTGGGTTCTGTGGGGGCCACCAAGACGAGCTCTCAGATAGTGACGACACAAGTACAATATGTCGTTTCCATGCCAGGACCCGAATGTGGAAGGATGTTGCAGAGGTTACATCGGGGCTGGGGTTCTAATAGGCACGGAGTGGCACCCAGCAAAGACAGCACAGTTAGTGACTCCCTGTTACGGGCTTAGCGTCCTCCCCATACACTGTGTGGCAGCATCCCATCTGGCAAGCCCCGTTATAGATGCCCGCAATAACAACAACAACATTTTTATTACTATAACACATTTTCATACAAGAAATGCAGGTCAAGGTGCTTTATGAGACGTCAAAGAGAAAGTTACAAGAAAAGAAAAACAGATGAGATGAGGTAATAATATTAAAGAATAAGTAAGGAAGAAAAAACAAAATAAATCCATACGATCTTAAAAACCAGATAAAAATCAAGTGGGAGAGTGGCGTCCTTATATACAATATCATGATGTAAGTCTCTAATGGTCAGATGTCCTGACCTGTTTGGTCCTATGATGACACAAGGACAACATCTCCTATATGTGTGAGGACCCAGATGGGAGAGGACGCTCCAAAGGTTACACTGGCGTTGGCATCCTAACAGTCACTGAGCGGCACCAGGAATGGACTTGGGAACCAGGAAGGACAGCACAGGGGGCAACTGCATGCTTTGGGCAAAGCATTCCCCCCACTGTACATTGGGTAGAAGTATCCAATCATTTAATTAAAATGCATATGATCTTAAAAACCAGATAAAAAAAATCAAGTGGAAGAGTGGTGTCCTTATATACTATATCACAATGTAAGTCTCTAAAGGTCAAATGGCCGGGTGCTGGGCAGCAATGGAATTATGGTCCCATGGGCCTACCCTGGCGGGTTCTGTGGGGGCCACCAGGAGGAGCTCTCGGACAGTGACAACATAAGCACAATATTTTCCATGCCAGGACCTGGAACTGGAAGGATGTTACAGAGGCTACATGGGGGCCAGGGTTATAACAGCCACTGAGTGGCACCCGGAAAAGACTGGGGAACTGAGAAGGACAGAAAAGTTGGTGAGTGCCTACTATGGGCAGAGTGTAACCTCTGTGCACTGGGTGTCAGCTTTCCATCTGATGTGCCCCGGTATGGATGCCAGCAAGGAATTAAGATCCCATGGGCCTGCCCTGTTGGGTCCTGTGGGGGCCACCAGGGGGAGCTCTCTCGGAGAGTGATGACACAACGACAACACCTCCTTTCTGTGTGAGGACCCAGATGGGAAAGGACGCTCTAAAAGTTACACTGGTGTTGGCATCCTAACAGTTACTGAGGGGCACCAGGGATGGACTTGGGAACCAGGAAGGACATCAGAGTGGGCAACTGTTTACTTTGGGTAGAGCATTCCCCCCACAGTACCTTGGGTGGAAGTGCCCCATCATGGGAAATATGATCACATGGTCATGCCCTATTGAGTTCTGTGGGGGCCACCAGTGGAAGCGCTCAGGTAGTGAAAACACAAGAACAATATCTCCTTTCCATGCCAGGACCCAAATATGGAAGGATGTTACAGAGATTACATAGAGGCTGGGGTTCTAACAGGCATGGAGTGGCACCCGGGTAATGTGGGAGCCACCAGGGGGAGCTGTCAGATAGTGATGACACAAGGACTGTTGTGGTCCTGCCTGACTCAGAAGTGCTTCATGGAGGCAATAGATTAGGCACCAGAAGTACTCCCTGGTCCAGAGTTAAAAGTGGGCTCATCATTCAATTCAGAGAGTCAGAGTTTTGAGAGCAGACAGACAACACTCACCTGGAAGGTGTGCAGGATAGAAAAGAAGGAGCAAGGGGGTGACTGACGTTACTTTACCCTGTACTGGAGTGTGAGGGTCCTACGACAGCACCAAGGGAAGGACACCTATAAATAATACACAGTGTTTTGAATAAAAACACTGAATTTGTAACCAGAACTGTGTGTTTGAAAGTGTGTCAGGGGTTTGGGGCTCTGCAACACCCCCTGCTGGTCATAACAAATAGTACAACACTCACAGACCTGACCTGACCTGATCAGAGTTAGACAGAACTAAAGTTTAATATAGTACCTTTCATATATTCTGTCATCTCAAGAATAGAACGATTGTTTAGAAAAGCACAAGTGTTGCCAGTGTGCTCAGGGCTGGTAATGGACTTGGCACTAATGCTGCCAAGACAGGCGGCAGGGTTGCCAGGTAAAGCAGTCTAAAGCCCCCCACTTTATCAAACCAATTTCTCCCCATTTGAGAATTTTTTTCTCATTCAGAAAAAACAAAATCTCTTGCTTACTAATTTACACACTTAATAAATGCTGTTTCAAATAAATAAATAAACAGAACAGTGTTCTATTGTGAAGATACCACTGCTTGGCCAAAAAAAAAAAAAATGAAATAAGCGAATGGTTAAGAGCCAATGATTGGACCGCCATTACAGTGATTAATATGTTTCAGCTGGGAATGCTTCCTTTAACTTTAACTGATGCAGTGTGTAGCTTCTCATTTCTTAAACAACCACGTCTGAAGACGTTTCCTGTGGGCGACGGAAAGGATGTTACTGCATTTCAGAAAGGAGCAAAGGAAACTAAGGAGATTAATAAAATTAATGGAATTGGGTCAAGAACTGTCCAATGCATTATTAAAACCTGGCAAGAGAGTGGTGAACCGTCAACTTCATGGAAGTTGTGGTCAGAAAAAAATCTGGAATGATGGTGACTGGAGATCACTAAAAAGTTTGGTGAAGTTGTATTGAAGAAAACTCAAGGCTGTGTTAAATAGTAATAGTAAGAGCAAAGTGTGCAACGACAACTGGCAAGACAGCTGTGTGTCCACAAAAAGACCACTGGTTAGTGAGGGAGGGAGCATAAAGATTGGACTGTGGAGTAATGGAGAAGGTCATGTGCTCTGATGGGCCCAGATTGACCCAACTCTTTGGCAATGGGCACATCAGGGAAAGAAGGGAAGCATACAAAGACCTGTCATGTGTTGGGTGCCCAATATACAAGCCTCTCGAGGTAATGTTATGATCTTGGGTTGCTTCAGTTGGTCTTCTATAGGCTCAGCAACATTATACAGCAATAAAATGAAGTCACCTGAGTACCTGAATCTACTGAATGACTAACATATCCCAGCGTGGATTTTTTCTTCCCTGACAGCATGGGCATATTCCAGGACGACAATGCCAAGATTCATCAGGCTCAAATTGTGAAAGAGAGTGGTTCTGGGAGCATGAAGAATCATTTTCACACACAAACTGACCTCCACAGAGTTCTGACCTTTGGGATGTGGTGGAGGAGACTTTACAGAGTGGATCAACACTCCTGTCATCAATTGAAGATCTCTGAGAAAAATGAATGCTAATCTGGATGAAAAGAAATATTGAGATGTTGCTTAACCTTGTCGAAACAATGCCACGCCGAATGCATGCATAGGTCGATAATATTTTATTTGTTCAAATTAGAAATGAAAACTTTACATAAGCTCAAGAAAAATATAATATCAAAAAATATATAAAATATAATATCAACCCTTCAAACACAAATAAGAACTTCTGGCTTGGATAATAAGAGACTTACAGGTGGCAATATGATGTGGTCAGATCTGCCCAGTTGTGACACAGGTTCACATTTAAAGGCATTAACATTTCGATAGAGCAGGTCTAGCTTATTGAATCCACAAATTGGACAAGATGATAGAAGCTTGTTCTTTTCAAAGTTCCCTGGTTGAAGTCACCAGTGCTCTAGGGTTGGTAACAGACCGAGTACATTTCTATGGTAAAGACAGGACTTGCTACTTTTATAAGTAAATTAAAAAGAAACTACCTCTGACTACAGTTTTACTAAAATGTTTTAAGTTATTCAGATGAAAAAAAAGTCTTTCCAACTGTCAATGTGCATTACTGAATGCCATCTGCAAAAGAATGGCATCAAAGTGCATGTCATGAAAGATATTCAAAAATAATGGCTATCGTTATCCAAAACAGATGAGATACAGTTGGCCTGCCTTATTTGCGGGTTTGGCATCCACGGTTTTGACCCACCACGGTTCAAAATTATTAAATCAAAAATCCAGAATATTCTCAAAAAAGTGCACTTGAAATCCCTGCACGCAGCGCTGTCCATAAAACACGCACAAGAAACAACATGCGCAGGCTGATGCTGCCCAAGCCCAGCCAATCCTCAGTCTGGCTGTTATCAGCCCTTAGGCTAGCTTCGTGAGCATAATCATCTGTATATTTTTATACAAATCCTGAGCATCTACGGTTTTTGCGCATCCATGGGGAGCCCAGGAACTATGTAATCATGAATAAGGCAGAACGACCTGTATGTGTTATCCCACACGTGCGCTTGGGAGGCAGTCTGAGGGCTTAACTGGGAGTAAGACACAGAGACTGAGGTTGTTGAATGGTGCTAATACCTTTTCTCCTTCCACAACAGAAGGAAAGCCTGCCTAAGACTCTGCCTATTTCCTTTGTGAAAACTCCTCCTCACTTCTGGCCATGAACCTACCCCTTCCTGTCTCCTCTGTATATAACCAGACCCGTTAATCCTCTTGTTTAGTCTATTGGTTACTCAGTCTTGATGAATACTTGATTTTTGTTGCTAGTACCATAGTAAATCGGGTGGACCCCCAAACCTTTATACTTGTTCTTTGCTTTTTTTCCATAGTGTCTTCATGATAATGAAAAACGCTCAATGAATGTACTCTTTAATGACTTACTGGAAATAAATCTCTCATTGGAAACACCATTGAAAACATGCAATGTTTCAAGCTCTGATGTGAATTGTTTCGTTGTAAAACGGACTAACCGAACATAGTATTCCAAAATATCGCATGTAACTACAATTTCATTTACAAACCAAAAAATTTTAGGATGGCAAAATTAATCATTTATAAAATTAAGATGCTACCTATAAACTCTGGGTCTGTTCTCCTTTTGCTGCTGAATTGCTGCCAGTAGCTTGATGTTATGGGAGTTGTCATTACAAATGGTAATTATTATACTGAAATATCCTCTTGTGAAGCTACGCCGAGAACATTACAGAACTCTGCAGGCCCCCGTTTTGCTACAATGCTTAGCTGGTGCTCTGAATCTTATTAATGAAGAAAATTTAAATGTAAGAGTAGAGAGACTGAGGTGGGACCCACCTGCCACTGTCAAATGAACCATTCATTTCAGACCACTAGCCAATTACATATGAGTTTCAAGACGAGTGGGGAGAGCAACGGCAAGTGGCTGTTGTTCACTCCTGCGTGCTTCCATTAAAGCTTTGGGGGTGCTGAAGATGTTGAATGTATGAAAGCCTTTTTCTATAGGAAGGAAATTCCCATGGGAAAAAAGTCCCCCTTATCTTAAAAAGACATCCCCCCATGTTATATTTTGGTCCTCACAAATTAGCCCCATGAACTCTTACCCCACCCACCCCAAACAATGGGAGAAATCCACCTGATCTCCAAACCCTGATAGAGTACACCCATTGGTTTCCTATAATTGAACAGCTTGAGAATATTAATGAGTGCATGTTAATTGTTCAGTAAAGCGTTTTGTGGTTTGGTACTACTTACACTAGTGAAAGCTCATGTATCATTTTTGGTACATTATTGGATTCATCTTCTCCTATAATTATTATTGATCTGCAAGTACTTTTTAATTGTCATAAATAACACACAGGCTATCTCAGGATGTTACCAGTAAATTCCAAGGTCCAGTGAATGTGTTTAAAAAGGCAGATGAGGAATAATTGGAAAACTAGACAGGTCATGACCTTGTGTGATTTACAGGATTTTCACGGGTTGCTGAATATGTGAGCATTTGCAGCTACAGCTCACAAGAAGAACTACATAGTTCCTGTTGTCTCAGGAACATCAAGAAAATTCTATAGGACCCATCACACCCAGGACATGCATTGTTTGAATGCCTGCCTTCAGGCAGACGTTTCAGATCCATAAAGACTAAGACAAATAGACTGAGAAACAGTTTCTGTCCTTCAGCCATGACCATGCTGAATGCTGCTAAATGGTCACTCTGACCGAGTGCACCTTCATTCTAAGTTAACATTAGATAAGAGACAAGTGCAATATAATGTATGTATGTATGAGTGGAAAACATTGTTCTGCTGTTATGGACAATTTTGGATACTTATTTTATTCCCTTATTTTAGTTGTAACTTGAGTAATTGTGTTTTGTTTTTTGTTTTTATTTTTATTTTATTTTTTCTGCACTGGAAAATTGCACCTAGAAATTTCATTGTACAATGTCTCATTGCTACAATGACAATAAAGATTTTGATTTGATTTGAAAATATTGCTGTGTCCTCATGTACATGTGCTGACATCCCTGCACTCAATCAAATCACAAGAGATATTACATGTTTGAACACATGAACTTGAATGTTTGAACTCAACAACTTGCAACTCAACATCAGCAAGGTGGACCTCAGGCATGCCAAGAACCCTCTAAGACCACTCACCATCTAGGGGGAGGTCAGGGAAGTGGTACTGAGCTACAAGCACCTGGGGGTTCACACAAACAGCAAACTGGACTGGTCTGAGCACACAGTGGTGATGTACAAGAACGGCAAGAATAGAATTGACTTCCTAAGGAAACCCAGATCTTCTGATGGAAATGTTCTGCCAGTACATAGTAGCCAGTGTGGTGCACTACTCTGCAGTCTCCTGGGAAAAGAACCTCAAATGTTCAAAAGAAGAACAATGTCTGTATAAACTTAATAAAATAGATCTATCTATCTATCTATTATATAGTGCCTTTCACATCTATCCTTCTATCTATCTATCATCTTCCTTGTTGTCATAGGCTGGGCAATGAAGAAAGACACCAAGGACAAATCAAATGGACTGATGTGGAATCTGGCAGCTGAAATGGAAGACTAGATTTTTGTAAATGACATTTCCCTACTTGTCCAGAGAGGGATCCAAGAGAAGACATGCAGAGTGGCATGACCAAAGAAATGAAGATTAACACCAAAAGCGTAAGACAACAGTGCATGGGATAATGCAGGAAGAAGTGATACTTTGGCAGTTCCCTATCAGCTGGAAATAACAGAAAGAGAGATGTCCACCAGAATTGGTCCAACAGCCCAAGCCTTCAGCAGTCTCAGAATGTTTGGAAGTTATCAGCACTGAGGGCAAGCATCAAACTGAAGATCTGTAGGTTTAATGAATGCTACGTGTTCCTCTATGCAACAGAAACATGAAGAACTAACAAGACAATTTGAAGATGACTCAGAGGGTTCAAAGGATTGTGTCTCCAAAGGATCTTCTAAATCCACTGTCACCAACCAAGAAGCCAGCAGTAGAACTGTTTTTTGAGAGTGTAGTGGACCATTTTCCTACTCTGAGACATTTGATATATGCGTACGTTGGGGCACTCCTATGGTTGCAGGTTTTTGACCCAATTAATGAGTCATTTTGACTTTTAATGGATCTCCTTGTTTGATTAGTTGACTTGTTTTTCTTTCTCATATTTTGCATTCAGAAAAAAGCAGCAGTGCAGGATTTGCATGTGTAAGAAGCTAAGAAATATTTGAATTCTTTGCAATGCTTTAACTCTGTTTTGACATTTTATTTTCATCTCGCCTTTTCAGTGGGTAATACTTTCTTAATTTTATCTGAACACTAACAATAAACGACAAAAGGAGCAGCCTACAGGATGCTGAATGCTAAAGGGAGCAGCTACTTCAGTGTTAGTCACTTGTGTGCTTACATATTAGTCAGTAATGGCTTAAATAAGCAGACCACTGAAAAAGAACAAAGCATTGCAAAGCGAGGTAAAGCAAGGTAAAATCAATTCATCCCTGTCTGATATGCATACATGGCTGGTCCATATGGCTAAATATTTACGCAACCAAATTGTGATTTCTGAATTGGCAAAAGAAAACACAAAAACTGGGAAAAAAAAAAGCCTAATGAATTAAAGTAGAAGTCCAATTAACAGAAGAAACTGCAGCCATGGGCTTCTGGGAGAGGACTGAATGAACGCACACTTTACACTATGGGTGTAGCAGAGGCATTTTACTGATGTATAATGGTGTTTTACAAGCTGTCTTGGATAAAGGAGTCTGCTAAATCAATATCAGTATGTAACAGTAAGGAAGGCTGAACGATAAGTCAAACCCAAGATGAACTGCTGACTAACACCCTGGCCTCAAATTAAAACATAAAAGGAGCGACATATAGGGCCTTTACAAAGTATTCAGGCCCCTTTACTATTTTCATATTTTGTTATGTTGAAGCCTTGTGCTAAAATCATTTAAATTTATTTTGTCCCTCATCAGGGCAACACTCAATACCCCAGAATTACAAAGAAAAAAAGATAGATAGATAGATAGATAGATAGATAGATAGATAGATAGATAGA